>CANSNZ010001179.1:0-316424 GCA_947646795.1 Beta lomatogona | reverse complement strand
GCACAAGTTTTATTGCTCAAAATAAAAATAACCCAAACCAACCCATCATGATTCATTTGGATGGAATTTCAATCTATCACCTTAATTAACTACTAACGCATCATGTGGATAAAAAAAGAAACTACTCTTATCTATATCAAAGAATTACTATCACAATTTTCCACTAACAAACCACTTTTCACCAATTATGTAAGAAAAGTATATTGCAAGTTAAATTATAATATAATATTTATATGAAAAGAACACTACATAATTATTTAGTAAAGGAACATATTACTCCCTTAAGAAAAAGGATAATATGTGAAAACAAAATTTTTATGTACTACTTTTTTGTGGGAAACAATCTTTTATAATTTTTCTCACAACTTAAAACTTTACAACATTTTGTATTTTTTACGCGAGAAATCAAAAACTATTATAAATTACAAAAATAAATAAAACCAAAAAAAAAAAAAGAACATGACGATATTTAGTAAAGAACATCATACTGATTATAAAAGAACATGCGCATATAAGACTTGAGAAACAAAAAACTATTCAAAATCACAAAAATGAATAACAATATAAAAAGAACATGGAAGAATCTTATTCACAAAATGGAGGTGAACTTAAATACAAACTTGCATTTTCAGTTTGTTTACTACTTAGTATTAGGCCTAAAAATATCATCGCACGCATCGCGTGCACAAAAGGCTAGTATAATCTATTTGATGACTAGTTTAATATATTTAGCACTCATTTAATTCATTTAGTGACTAGTTTAATCATTTTATTAACTAATTTAATCCGTTTGGTAAGACTGTCGGGTTATCTTTTAAAAATTGTCTGTTGTAATTCGAGATTCAAATGGAAACAAAGGAAGGAGAATAGAAGGGACGACTAAGTTGGTGCAAGATGTATAAAGATAGTGTTGGGTGAGAGTGAGATGGAATGGGCTTGTTAGGAGATTGTAGGATTGAGTTTGTCTGATGTTATGTTAAATTTAGACCGCCTTTTCTATTAATTTGTCATTTAACAAAGCCATGTGAAGACTGAAGAGGTTAAAAATATAGAGGTGTGATAGGAGAGAGACAGGAAGAAGATATTATTACTTGATAAGGTAATGTTGCACTTGATGTAAAAAAGTTAAAATTGAGTTATATACTAGCTAGTCCGTCCATTTCATGATGAAACTAGTGAGTCAAGCGACTCCCCGGTTCTTTTTTTTCGTAAATTTTTGTCTAGTGAGGAAAAATTGACACCATGACATGATAAGTAATTGCATAGATATTTTGAAAAATAAACTGTTAAAAGTTTGGAGATGAAAGTAATAGCTTATAACTTCCTACTAGGAATTGGGGTAAAAGTCTATATCTAGAATAGTCTCTTGTTATTATCATAAACTTATTTTTAAATTTTTTCTTACGCTTATCATAAAAACTTATAAATTAGTACTCCATCTGTATTTAAATTTAATACTTGTTCCATTTTTTTTCACTACTCACATACAGTGATACTTTGAGAGTGCAATAGGTTATGGCATGATGTTGTTGGCAATAATAAAATTAGGGATGAGCATGGATTAGGTATCCGAACTAATACCGTTATCAAATCGAGTATCCAAATAACCAATAGCACTATAAATGATACCTATGAACTGAACCAATAACGTTTAGCTACCCGTATTTTCAAAATGGGTATCAATGATAGGCTGTCGTATACCTCACAAAATAATTCCTAGCAAAACCTCATAACAATGTTGTAGGAAAAATAGGATTGAAACCACAGAGAGATGGTTATTTTAATCTAGCTTCTAGCTAGGTTTTGGAAAAACTAAAACAAGGTCACGAATATGAAAAATAATTCTAAACTAATAAAATACGAAAACAAACTAAAAATGTGTAGAGTAATGGTTCGCTATGTTCATATTTATAATCTATCAAAATATCATCAATAATTCAAATAATCAGATATCTAGAGCACAGGTAAATCTTATGGTCGGGTCTTAACACTCTCAAATTAGCATATGAAATACGGTCGCTAACATTATCAAATTTGTTAATTGTAGGTAAGGCTCTAAGGAGTACTATCTCTACTCTCTAGATCTATGACTTGTTATTAGCAAGATTTAATCAGATAATTGATCAGGTTGTAAGATTAACAAAATAAATCTAATCAATTAGAAATATAAATGACTAATCAAACCCCCAATAACATAAATCAAGATTCATAGCATATAAACATGGATTCGCAACTCTAGAAATAAAAACTACTCAATCATGAAATAAATAATTAAATCTAAATCTGCAATAGAAAACATAATGAAAGAGATGAATGAAATAAATAGATAGAACTCGTGAACTAATGAAGAACAAGAAAAACTAAGGTTTACTAAAAAGGTAAAGAGAAAAAAACTAAAACTAGAACTAAGAATTAAAATAATAAGAGAGAGAGTTCTTCACAAGAAATGATTCCTAATATATGCTCCCCTTGTTTTTTTAATTGTTACCCTTCACTTTGAGGGATAATCAAGAAATTTTGCATAAAGCAAGAAAGAAGTACAACCAAAAGAACTGTTGGTTTTGGAAAATGTAAAATAAGCATTAAAATATTATAGGAGAGAGAAGAGCAAGGTAGGTGGACGGTTTTGGGTGGATTATTAAAATGGATGGTGGAGAATATGATGTAGAAAAAGTATTAAAAAATTGATGTGATAGGTTACCATATAAGAAAAAAGTGAATGTGTAACAATTAAATAGAAACTGCCAGAAAAGGTAAGCGTAACAATTTATAAAACGGAGGTAGTGTATACGATCCTTGATATCCTAATATGAGTAGGAAGTAGGTTATAATATAACGAAAGTCAAATTAGTTATCAAATGGACTAATGAATGATATGTGCATACGGTAGTAGATTCCAGCAGATTCAATTTGTACTCACGAAAGGCATAACTCCTTGACTAAAAGTCTCCTCGCGGCGTGTCACCTATCGTTGGAACTCTTTAAGTCTAGTTTTCAAATCCACTAAACATAATCAAATCTCATAAACATATCTAATGTTATGGTCAAAATAGCAGACGTGACCACATTTCTTCTAATTTATTTCGGCTTTGTTTTCGCTCAAACTCGTATCAATTATACTCCAAACGGTCCTTATGCATTATAGCTTCTTAAAAATGATCCTAGTCCTCAAACTTAGCTAATTACACTCCAAATATAATATCTATTACCTAAAATTGATAAAAATAAGAAAAATACCGAATAGGAGTAAAATAACATAACTTAAAAATATTGTATGACGCAATATGATCCTAAATATGAATCTAAATGCTAGAAAATACAACCTAAATGCATATAAAAATTATATGTAAACATGACACATCAATTAGGTACCCGATATGACACCCAAATGTCAAAACTTAGGCATTTCAATTTAGTTGTTATAGTATTATTTAAGATTGTATACCAACATTACCATATGATTTCCACTACATTACTACATAATTGCTATTTACTCAAATTATTAAGTGACCCCAAATTTAGAAGAAAAAAGAAATTATTTTTATCTTTTTTAACTCGTTAAATTTTCATATATCTGAATGCTAGTCCTCAGTTTCATTTTATTGTAGATGGTTATCAGATAATGTAGATACCCGATATTATCTTCACGGGTACCCGTATTGTAACGACCCGCACTTCCGAGCTGCAAGCTAATCACACCTAAGATACAAAAATCTCAAAAAAAAAAAAAGTATTTAGTCTAATTTGAGTCTTTTAAGTAACAACCGTCGGGGCTTGGCAACCCCGAGGCACTTGTTAATCTTAAAAAGTTGCTTGGTAGGGAGTGTGTATATTTTTTTTTCTTGATGGAAACTAAGCTTAGTGGTAGTGAGATGCAATCTAGTTGACATGATTTTGATGATTTTGAGTCTGTGTTTGTGGATTCGGCGGGAAGAGCGGGGGGTTTAGCTCTTTTTTGGCGAAAGGGTATCCGTTTCCAACTCCTTTCATGTTCTCTTCACCATATTGATGGGGTGTTTGAGGTGTTGTATAGTGAGTCAGGTTGGCGTTTTACGGGCTTTTATGGTTGGTCGGTGAATGCGGAGAAACATTTGTCATGGCAGCTGCAGGGTTCGTTATGTGAGGATTTAGTTTGGGACGGGCCGTGGCTTTGTGGGGGGGGGGGACTTTAATCAAATTTTGTACAATGAGGAGAAGCTTGGGGGTCCTAGAAGGGACCAAAACTTGCTGGATGCTTTTAAAGGGGAACTTGATAGCTGCGGTTTTCTTGACTTGGGTTATTCGGGCTTCCCTTACACTTGGTGGAATGGAAGTGACGGAGAGTGATGTCTCTATGAGCACCTTGATAGGATGGTTGGAAATAAGGCTTGGTTTGAAGCTAGCCCGTTATTGTGTGTCTCGCACCTTAGCCGGGGTTCTTCCGACCATCTTCCTATTTTGCTTAAGGAATACGTAGGTAGTAAAAAGAAGAGGAGGAGGGGGGTTGGGTTCCGGTTCGAGGACCTTTGGCTCACTTCTGCGAATTGTAAGTTGGTTGTTGAAGATGCTTGGGTTGCGGGGTGTGTGTGTGATGCGAAGGGGGTGGTAGAGAAATTGGAGAGTGTGAGTGGGGAGTTGAAGAAATGGAGTAAAGAGGAGTTTGGTAATATTCAGGATCAACTAAAAAAGAAGAGGGAGAGGTTGGTTGATCTGAATAATATTCAGCCATCTATTGAACAGTGTACTGAACATAGGAAGTTGATAAAGGAGATTGATGACTTGCTGCATAGGGAAGAAATTTATTGGCGTCAGCGTTCCCGGGTTACGTACTTGAGTGAGGGTGATCGCAACACTCAATTCTTCCACCTTCGAGCCTCTCTTAGGAAAAGGCGCAACTTGATTAAAGGTGTTCATAATAGCAGCGGTATTTGGGTTGATAAAGAGGAGGAGATCGAGATGGTTGCGGTACAGTTTTTCAGGAATTTATTCACTTCTACTCGGCCTTCGAGTTTCAGTGAAGCCCTAGCCAGCTTAGAGACACGGGTTACGACAGATATGAATGTGGGTCTTTGTGCCCCATTCTCTCGGCACGAGGTGTACCAAGCCCTTTCTCAAATGCATCCTCACAAATCCCCAGGTATCGATGGTCTTAATGCTAATTTTTTCCAGAGGTTTTGGCCTATTTTCGGGGATGATGTAGCTGACTTTGTGATTAGTGTGCTGAAGGGGGATTCTAGTATAGAGTCCATTAATAGTACTCGGATTGTTCTTATCCCCAAAATCCAGTCGCCTTCTACTATGTCTGATTTTCGACCTATTTCCTTATGTAATGTGGTGTATAAGTTGGTGTCAAAAGTGCTTGCTAATAGACTTAAGAGTGTTCTACCTTTTATTGTGTCTATGAACCAGAGTGCTTTTGTTCCAGGGAGGTTGATTACTGATAATGCTCTTATGGCGTTTGAGGTGTTCCATTATTTAAAAAATCAGAAAAATAGGAAAAAAGGACATGTTGCTATTAAATTAGACATGAGTAAGGCATATGACAGAGTGGAGTGGGATTTTTTGGAAGCAGTGTTTTGTAAGCTTGGGTTTGCAACTAGCTGGGTTGATATGATTATGAGATGTGTCCGGTCGGTTCAGTTTAGAGTTCAGGTGAATGGTGTGGATTCGGATAGCTTTTATCCGGAGAGAGGGCTCCGTCAAGGAGACCCGATTTCCCCTTATCTTTTTATATTATGTGCAGAGGTGTTCTCGAGCATGGTTACCCACAATGTTGATCAAGGTAATGTGTGTGGTGTTAGAGTGGCTCGTGGGCCCCCTCGAATTAGCCACCTTTTATTTGCCAACGATAGCATTCTGTTTGCTAGAGCCCGGGAAGATGAGTGCCAAAATATTATGAAGATCTTGCAGGTTTATGGTAATGCTTCAGGGCAGATGGTTAATCTTGACAAATGACAGCTCACTTTTAGCCCAAGTGTCTCTGCGGAGATGAAAGAGAAGATTACAACGCTTATGGGAATCCATGTGGTACAAACCACATCCAAGTACCTTAGTCTTCCTACTGTGGTTGGGCAATCGAAAAAAGTTGTGTTCCAAATGGTTAAAGAAACACGCAAAAAGTTGAAAGGGTGGAAAGAAAAACTCTTGTCATTTGCGGGAAGGGAGGTTCTCATTAAGGTCGTGGCCCAATCCATCCCAACGTACGTGATGAGCTTTCAAACTCCCGCTCACTCTTTGTGGAGACATTCAATCGATGATAGCGCGGTTTTGGTGGGGTGCTAACGAAGGAGAAAAGAAGATCCATTGGATTTCATGGGACAAGGTGTGTAAGACTAAAGCTGAAGGGGGCTTGGGGTTTCGTCATTTTGAGTGTTTCAATGATGCTTTATTAGCAAAGCAAGTGTGGAGGCTGCTGGAATTTCCCGAGAACATGGCTGGACAAATTATTAAAGCTCGTTATTTTCCCCGGTGTTCGGTGTTGGAGGCAAAAGTGGGCTATAACCCAAGCTATACTTGGCGAAGCTTGATTGATGCTCAATGGATAATTTTAAATAGGTGTCGATGGAGGGTTGGAAATGGGAGTTCAATATCGGTGTGGGGGGGTAGATGGATTCCGGTTGGTCCTTCATTACGTGTGATTACGGCTAGGGGCTTGAATGAGGAAGATATGAAGGTGTCAGACCTGATTGATTGGAACCGAGGGGGGTGGGATGTAGTGATGGTGAGGAGTATTTTCTTGGAGTTTGAAGCAGCGATAATTTTGCAACTACCGTTGAGCGAGAACCCCATCGAGGACACATTAGTGTGGCATTACGCGAAGGATGGTACTTATTCTTCAAAATCGGGATATCATTTCCTGAGGTGGTTTCAAACCCTTGATGATGGAGCTTCACCTTCCTCTTATGGCTCACATTGGAAGAAATTATGGGCTCTTGAGCTTCCACCGAAGGTGAAATCCTTCATTTGGAGAGCTTGCTCTCGTGCGCTTCCAACTTGTAAGGGCTTGGCTAGGCGTTTGAGAAATCTGAGTGATGGGTGCCACTGCTGTGTAGGGTATGTTGAAGATGAATTGTACGCTCTTGTTTACTGTCCCCGGGCTCGTGAAGTGTGGGAAAAGATGAATTTTCTAGGGGTGGACTACAGAGATCGAAAGCTGAACTCGTTTATGGAGTGGTGGAGTAAGTTGTATGGAGCAGTTCAAGAGGATGTGATTTGTCGAATTGCTATGGTGTGTTGGGGGTATTTGGAAGGCGCGGAACGAATCAATCTTCAGAGCCTCGTTAGAGGGTTATGGTGAGGTAGTAGCGGGTGCCCTTTCGTACTATGACGCGTTTATGGTGGCGAACGAGAAGAGTGAAGTGGCAGCGTAGCAGCAGCAGCATCCTACCTCGTGGTTACCTCCGTCGGCAGGGGTGGTGAAGATCAATTGCGATGCGGCTCTTTGTAGGGAAGGGGTGGTCAGTCTCGGTGTTGTGGTGAGGGACGAAGGTGGTAGCGTTCTGGCAGCTGCAGTTAAGCAAGAAAAGGCCATGTGGGACCCTCCTATAGCTGAGGCGAAGGCGCTTCTTTTTGGTTTGAAGCTTGTGGGTTTGATAATGTTGTGGCCGAGAGTGATTGTCTAGGGGTTATTAGTTATTTAAAGAGGGGTGTAGCTGATTTATCTTCTTTGTCAATTGTTTGTAGGGATATTTTTTCTATGAGTGCTTTGTTTCATTCGCTTAGTTGGAGTCATGTCAAAAGGGAGGGGAATAGTGTAGCCCATCTTCTTGCTAAGTCCTCCTCGATGGAGTTAGGGGAACGTTGTTGGCTTGGTAGTGGTCTGGATTTTATTGCTGATGCTGTAGCTTCGGACTTGTGTATTTTTTTTAGTCTTTAATAAATCCTTCTTTCCCTTCAAAAAAATAAAATAAAATGAAAGTGTTAAAACTAATTTGAGATCCAAAAAAAAAAGTTTTTAGACTATTCGAAAACTTAATAAAAGACCTAATATTCAAATTTTGACAACCTGTCATTTTTTTTTATCTTTATTACCAAGATACCATATAATGTTGGGCTTTTCACATTATGTTATGGGCTTTCACCTAATCACCTCTGATGGTTATGTGATATTATAGTGACACTGGCACCGAACAGTGTTGACCAATTTGCATAAACCAGGCTTCACACTTCACACAATGACACAAATATGACAAAGAAAAAGTAGTTCAGATTTCTCTCCCGTGGTCTGAGATGAAGAAGGAGATAGCTCCAAAATTTGTCACAAGTAATTATCTATGAAGTAGAAGTATTTGTTTCTCATAGAATCAGTGATTGATAAACAAAACACAAAATGAAAAAGAGTGAGATGAATTCATGAGTGAAAGTGGTGGTTTTCATGAACGAAGATGATGATTGTGAGAGAGATGTTGTTGCGGAGCCAAATTGCTGTAATTCGACTTGTTCATCATTCTGGTATTGCTTCCAATTTCCAATTTTTATATTCTTGTCATGTTCGAAATTATACACTTAGAGCAACAAATCATGTTGATGTTGATGTTGATGTTGATGTTGATGTTGATGACCGTCAATTGTTCCTAAAATCTGTGAGACATGAATGCAATTTAGGGTTTCACAGGATTAATCATCCTCTTTCTCTCTTTGATGCTATGATATCTTTGAGCCCTCTTCCTTCTATTGTGGATTTCTGTATGGTTTTAAGTGCAATGTGTAAGATGAAACCCCACCCCCCCTTTCTCCACTGTCATCTCTCTCTTTCAGCAGCTTGAGCTGTCCGGTCTCCCCCCTGATCATTATTCCCTGTCCATCCTTGCCAATTGTTACTGCCGCTCCGCCCGTGTTGATTTCGGGTTTTCCGTTCTTGCCAAGCTGTTTAAGATGGGCCATCTACCCGATATTGTCACTTTCACCACCTTAATTAATGGGCATATTCTTTGTGATAATTTGGACGAAGCTGTTCAATTGCTTGATAAGACTCTCAAGCTTGGCTTCCAACCCACTATTGTTACCTACGGAGCTATGTTTAAAGGTCTCTGTAAGAGAGGAAACAATGTTGGTGCTCTTAAGTTGCTTCGCACCATGGAATCTCATGGCCATTGCCTGCCTGATGCTGTCATATATACTACCATCATAGACAGTCTCTGCAAAGACCAGGCTATACCTCAAGCTGTCCAACTCTTTGAGGAGATGAAAACCAAGTGCATTTCTCCCGGTGTATTCACTTATCATTCTCTCATTCGAGGTATGTGCACCATGGGGAAGTGGAAAGATGCTCAAGCGATGTTGACTCAGATGCTGGACAACAACATAGTTGTTGATGTGGAGACCTACACCATGTTGATTGACATGTATTGCAAAGAGGGAATGGTTGCTGAAGCAAGGGCTACTTTTGAATATATGATTCACAATGGTCAAGTTCCAGATATCATCACCTATAGTGCTTTAATAGATGGATATTGCTTACGTGGTGAGATGGAAGAGGCTGAAAAGGTAATGGATTTGATGGTAAAACATGACTGCAAACCTGATGTGGTTACTTTTAGCAGCTTAATCAATGGATATTCAAAGGCTAAAAAGGTTGACAAAGCTGTGCGTCTTTTCCAAGAAATGCAACATCAAGGACTAACCCCTAATGTCGTCTCCTATAGCACTCTAATTGATGCCTTCTTCAAGGACAATCAAGTACATTGTGCACGCGAGCTCTTTAAAGAAATGGAATCTAAGGGCTTAAAACCAAATGTAGTCACTTATAATTCATTGATTCATGGTCTATGTCAAAATGCACTAATTGACGAGGCAATAAACGTGTTTAAAGACATGAAGAATAGTGGTGTTCTCCCCGATATTTTCACGTACACTATCCTAATGGATGGCTTGTGTGAAGCTGGCCGACTTGAAGAGGCTGCAAATATCTTCTCCTTTCTTGTAGCTAAGGAGTTGCCCCTAAATGTGCATACCTACACTGTAATGATCAAAGGATTTTGTAAGAAAGGGCTACTAACTAATGCTAACGAGCTAGTAAAGAAAATGGAAGATGATGGATGTCCTCCAGATGGGTGCACCTACAATACAATTATTAGGGGATTCCTTCATGGTAATGATGTGAAAAAGGCGTTGGAGCTTGTCAGCATTATGACCCGCAAAGGTTTTGCAGCTGACGCTCAGACTACTTCGTTTTTCTTTGACTTACTCAATGATCCCAGAGTTAGTCAAGAAAACAAAGCCTTGCTTCAAAAGTTCTTCGAAATGTGAGTCAGTACTTTGTAGATGCAGAAGTTAATCTTGTTAGCCTTGCCTATCATTATCATTTTTCTGTTTGAAGTCTGTTTATGAAGGTAGAGACTACTCTTTGATGGTTTGCTTTTGTTTCCTGCACTTTCTTCTCTTGAAATGTACAATGGATGGATTTTCAGTTATAACTCGATGTTACCAAATCAATTGTTGTCTTCTTTGGTTCAGCTTTTCTAATATTGCTTGTAATACATTTTCCTTTGATACTGATTTAGTCATCAGGAGAATTGTGTTTACATCCTCCTAAGTTACAGATCATTTTATACATGTCTATTGTCTTCTTTTTCTGTGGATATATGTACTTCTGCTCAAGTGAGTATCAGCTTTTCGGCCAAGTATTAGGAAGTTCTAGTACTTTTTTTCCGGAGAGGACATGTCATATAGACGGTTGATGCTCCCACTATAATGAAAATATTGGTTTATATTTATATCTTCTTCCTGAATCTTGCAAGTTTCATCTTCAGTTCCTTTTTATTGAGCATATTATGTCACAGGTTAGTTGGATCCATACTAGTATGGTAATTTGGTAAGCAACTGATATTAGATGGACTGATGGACAGCTTGAGCTATAATTATATAATGAGAGATTGGTCACAATACGGACTTCTGACACAGTTGTTAGGACTAAGCTTGGAGACGGAACTCTAACCTTATTTTAACTTAGTTATCAGAAAAAATGCAGGATTAATCTCAAACATTTTGCATAATCTCAGGTTACCTCAGAAAATTTACAAAAAAAGAACCATGTACTTGTAAACATGGACATCGCACGTCGTCTGCGGTTTTATTCCCGATTGTTAGGTTTTCCGCATCAATGTCTAAGGTCCTCTTTTTTCTTGCTCCTGTTCTTTGAACTTTACAAGCATATCACCATAATGGTGTTACTTTTAAAACTACTGCTTCATGAAAAGAATACGTCTAATATCACAATGCTGTTATTATTCAAACAAATAAAATATATGAGTCTAAAACTAGCATTTCATCTTTGTAGTTTGTATCAAAGGTGTAGATATAGCTTTAAAATCAGTACAACTTATTAATAGGTGTATCCCTTGACGAACATGCCCTTTTGTGCTTCTTCACTCTCGCCTTCGGCAGAATAGCTACCAAGTTGCGCATGAGAATTTGCCTTGGCACGGGCCAAAAGACCCTTCTGAGCTGCTTCTACATTCCAAGGACGCCCTTGCCATGTCTTAAGCACGCTGTTCTGTAAAGCACGAGCGTATGAGAAAGAGACATGCCATGGATTAGGGCTCTGATTCATCGCATTAAGGTTCAAGGTGGCTTCCACTTCTGACTGTCCTCCAGACAAAAACTATAGACCAGGCAAAACATCCTCTTGTTAGTCTTGGAACTTCAAAAGGAAAGAATGCAAAAAATTCAACTTTCAAAGAAATGTTAATAGAATTCTTTGACAAATGACCACCTCTCCATATAATAGATACTATTCGGATATTACCAAGTACCACTGAGTGGTCTAGCGATATGTTTTTTGGTCTAACCAGTAACCACTTAACATTTTACCTTTCTTTCTTAGCATTTGAGTATTCTACTTAGATTTTTGTAGAGCTATATATCTTTTATGCCCAATTTTTCCCATTTTTTTTGTTTAACTATCGATGGCCTAATCGTCTTTTACAAGAGTTACCATTACCAATCCTCTCCTCGAACATAGGGGTTAGGGGAAAGCAATCTCTGAACTTTGCGATTTTCAAAATTACGAAAAGAAGGCCCTGAAGAAACATACCATGATTCCAGGGACAGCAGGAGGTACTCGTCTCGTAAGCAATTGAAGGGTAAATTTGGCGATAGTCTCAGGAGAAGCCTTCTCTTTGTAATCAGCTCCTGGTGTTACCATGCTTGGCTTAAGAAGAATTCCTTCGAGTAGAACATTGTTTTCAGCCAAATAGTAGAAGACTTCCACCCAAACCCGCTCTGCTACTTCAAGGGTTTTCTCAATTGGATGGTCACCATCAAGAAGGATCTCTGGTTCTACTATGGGCACAAGACCATTGTCCTAAGACAGATTTATCATACATCCAATTCAAACACTTGTATAGTTGTATATATCTGTATGATAATTGATAAGCAAGCAATAGTGATGGTTAACATCAAAACGGTAATCATCTAAAGATGCAGGTGGTGATGATCACCTCGGGGTTCGGGGTATGCTAATAATACTTAAAATCAACTATTCTTTCTGTTCTACAAAGAACTATTAGCTTTAGGTTACCTGACATATGGTTTACTCAGAGGTAGCATTTCAGATTCTCAGTATGTGTAGCATTGTTCTAGTCAGGTGTCATATGCCCTTTTTTTCATTGCACTTGTATACATTTACATGTTCTTTCATAAGGTATCATTTATGTTATAATTCGAACAATGAACATACAAGTGTAATAAAAAGAAATTGATACCAGAAATATGATGCGAATCATGCTCCAGTTGTACATCTTAATCATTGGACAGCCAAAAGGTTTGGCACAACATAATGCTGTCTGATTTATGGAAAGACTACCAGAATACAGATTGCTTATCCTCGTGGAATGCAGAAACTATTCAAATCACTAGGTTAGCTCAAAGCCGATTTGGATCAAACGTGCATGATTCACAATGCATCAAATGTGGAATTCGCTAAAGCAGGAGCTAATTCTGGAAACCCTGCTTCTAATAAGCAAACTCTAATACATTAACGGCAATTTTCCGGATGCTTCCTAGCCATCTAGCGCACCTTAAACTATTAATGAAAGCTTAAGTATGAAAACATTGTACCTGAGAGATAGAAGCATAACGAGCGAGTCCCCATGCAGCTTCCTTAACAGCCAAAGCAGAAGGTCCACAAGGGATACTAACAACTGTACGCCTACATTTGTGCACCAGAACAAGCATATGTCATTTTATTTGCCAAACTTATAAGTGTTTTACTTCTTTGGTTCGGATATAAGTGCAACACTTCATAATCTTAAACAACACTTCTTTCACTTCTCACCATTATATAAGAAAAATCATAGTTATGTAGATTATTATTAGCTTTGGTTGATTATGTATTTTCAGATATCAAACAACTAAGTGTTGCACTTAATTAGAAACGGGGGAAGTATTCTTTCAAAAAAAAAAAAAAAAAAACGGAGGAAGTATATGCAAGATAAATTTATGATTCTTCACTAAAAAGTGAAAACTGAGAAGGAATATCATGGCTTGTTAATGATATCTATATATTATCAAGAAAATCTTACAAGTCTTAGGTCTAGTACATGTGAAATTGGCTTACCATTTCGCAAAACGAGCACCCTGCTTATAGTACTCTGCAGATCTTGAAGCCAAACCATCTAACCCTTGGCACCAAGATTCATTATTTGAACCAGGCAAAGGAACCAAACCCTGGAATTGAAAGAGTGATCAAAAGTTATTCGAAGGTCATTGATCATTACTTCCAATCAATACTTTTCACTTCTAAAACTTGACTTTTACACGATTTACATACATGAATTGGCCATATCTTTGTACTAACATATCAAAAAATGTTGTTATGATATTTATCATTTCGTCTCAATGTGTATTTTCCAAAGATTAACTTTATTTTCTCTAAATCGGATTTTCAAAAATGTTTATAATTAAAAGTTGTATGTTGCCAAACATGAAATACAAAGTGATAAAAGTGAAAAAGAACAAACGGAGTAGTATGCTGTCGAAATATGGAAGACATGCAACATTGTCATACCTTGTCAACTTTGATGCCAGGAACAATATTCTCATCACGTAAGCAGTCGACAAATTTCTTCCCATCTGTTGTAGACTGGTAGAGTGTCTCCTCAAACAGAATGGCACCAGAAATGTATTCACCAAGACGAGGAGTTGTGAGTAGAAGTTGCCTATAAGCCTGACGATTACCCTCTGTGTTATCCAAGCCAATTGATGCCAATCTCTTCCCACAAGTTGCATTTGACTCATCAATGGCAAGGATACCACGTCCAGGAGAAGCAATAGTTTTCTGCAGAGTCAATATAGAATCAATTGCAGTTCGAATTAAGGACAACATCGCCACAAGTCATAAACTCATAATATATGTATCGCGGAAACAATTGGGGTTTCAAAAACCGGGAACCACAAGTTCCAACCATTTTCGGGATTCATTAGCAAGGAAGCAGTTGAGGTTTCTGAAAACAGGGAAAACTCATATTCTAGATGTTACTGTACTTCATGGAGAGATACCTATTTATACATGTCAAATAATTGATGCCAGTGGAAAACAAAGTACTGCAAGATATATTAAGATCACAAGCATCACGCATTCATAAAACACGATCCCAAAAGATGCTATGGTGAAGTAGGGACTATGATGCAAGAAAAATCTCATGAAGATCATGTTTCCCATTTCTGGAACTCGAGGAAACACACGAATTTGAATGAAAATCAAATTCTTGATAGCAACGACACAATTTTCGAGTAAGAAAAATCAATTGGTTTTAATTTTTTAGATTGTGGTTCCACTACAATTCAATTGAGCCTAAGCTCCTTGAAAACAACTTTAGCTCACAACCAAAAATAGCAGCTACAGTAAGAAAGTTCAAGAATTTGTTTCAATGATCAAATGCTTTACTTCCAATAAACTCCAAAAAGTGAGTACTTAACCAGTTGAATTCCATCTCTACACTTCAAGCTCCCAGAACATGCCTTGAACAATTACACATCCATCTTTCAGCAACAAAAGTTTACAAACCTCTTACAGTAATCATACAAGTACATCTTTCAGGAATAATTTCAACATGTCAGCAGTACAAATAGATGGGAAAAAAGAAAACAAATGAGAGAAAGAACATACAGCAGTTTTTACAAGCTCATCAACATAAGAGCTTGAAGTAGCACAACGGCTTGGCATGGAAACTCGGCGAGTTGTTATGAACATTGGTGATCGGCCATGGAAATCGAACGAATTCTGTCCCATCCATTGTGATGACAACGCCCCATTTAGCTTCACCAAACTTGTAGATGCCATTGCTATGGTTGATATTTCTCCTACCTCTCTAAGTCAATTATATTAGCTAAAATGAATGAGATTCAAACGCATATATATGATCTGAGTGATCTAAGGTGCCAAAGTAGACTAAATTAAATAAATCAATCTAAAGGCAATGATCAATTGACTATGGATGGTATTATTTAATTAAAAACAACCAACAACTACCATGATGAAAACACCAAGTACAGAAATGAACACAACAACCCAATAAAATTTTAATTACATTAAGACGGTAAAAAAATTTAATTACATTAAGACGGTAAATTTTTTTTGAATAAAATAACAAATTTTGTGATTCAATGTGTAATTGTTATAATAGAATATACAATTTCCAAAAAAAAATAAAAAAGATTCTGAACAAAATATATGCATATTAGTCACTTAATATAATTTATGAACCTCAGAACCCTAAAAATTAAGATGGTCATATACAATTAAGATTGTTGTTATGTTTCTAATTACACTATCAATGTCATTATTAATTTCATAAAGGGACAAAAAACCCAAAATCCTTTCTTTATACTATTTTCTATGAACCCAAAAAAAAAAAATCATCACAAAACCCGGGAAAAAAAACTTGAATCAATACACTACAATATTAAATAATTAATAATTAAGAGAGAAGTGAATTAATCATTGAATTAATCAATAACGTCAGTATTGCAATCATGGAGATGAAGTAGTGTGTGTGTGTCAATATCACATAAGAAAATAAGGAGAAGAGATTATAAATATTAAAAACAAAAAAAAAACATGCACATAGATAAGAATGATGAATGTAGAGAAAAGTAATTGGCTTACAGCTTACTGCTTTGGAACTGCAGTCGAATTACAGAGGTAGATGTGTTCAACTCTTCCAACACCGGAGACTTTTTATTCTCTTTCTTACTAAAACTTTTGTCGTGGAATAGAATCACATACTTTAACTCAAGCGCCAACTACCACTAATCCACTATATACTACTACTAGCTCTTTAATCTTTATTTTTTTTTTAATTAGGAAAGATAATTGGTCCGAGATCAAACCCTACAAGGCTACTAGTGTACTGGGTACATCGATCGAAATTGGGGGTGCTAAATAAATTCAAGAAAACAAGATGCCTAAGCGCACATCACACAACAAGTAAATGTCCCCAACATATTATTGGGATGAAAATTGGCCAAACCCTGGCACGCCCGAAATTGCTGTGACTCCACTGTTACCACCACCCCATCAGTTCTTTAATCATAATAAACCCGTGCAAGTTGCAATGGAAACTTGTAAAAGTTTTGGGGACATTTTAATTTAACGAGAACTTAAAGGATCAATTTGCACAATTACTAGAAGTTTATGGGACCATAACTCATAAGCTACTTTCACAACATATAATAATAAAAGTAACAAAAAAGAAAAATCTAATGCCATATTTCAGTTGCAGTATACATATTTAACAATTTTTCTTATTGATTTGTCAATGATTATCATACAAATCTAGAAATACACCATTTTTTTCCTTAGTTTTTGTTAATTATTGCCATTTTTTTTATTTCTATTTGGGTATTTCTATCAACTCATGGAAACTATGTATTTTTATTTCTAATTGGGTAAACATGTACATAAATTTTCTAGATGAAATTTGATAATCAAAATTGGCTTCTCTACGTAGTGCCCATGCGTTTTACTAAATTCTATGTTGTACCTGGCCTTTTTGAAATTATAATGTTGTACCCCTAAACTTTCTAAACGTTACACAAAACACCCTTATAGTACAAGATATCAAATAGTAGATTCTGGGACTTTCTTACCCAGTGGCCATAGAGTAGGATTTTTTAGCCTTGTTAGTTGACTAAGGTTTGGGACATGATATGAGAAATTAAAGGCTAAGTGAGGTTTGGGGTAGGATTTTCTATTAGTAATGATACTTTGTGTGACGTTTACAAAGTTTATGTATACAATGTGGAGAGTTTAAAAAGGTCGGGTACAATGTAGAATTTCGTAAAATACAGGGACACTATGTAGAAAAACCCATTAAAGTTTTCATGACTAAAAATAATATAATATTTTGAATTTTTTTAATATTTTGTGAAGATATTACACTGATTAAGGTGATTGAAAGAATAATTTTTTTATTGATAAAAATCATTGGTGTCATTATTTATGCTTAAAAAAATATTTTGTTTATGCTTAAAGAATAAACAATATTTTGTTATTGTTTTATTTTCGGCAAGATATCAATTAGATCTTCTCTTCTTCATTTTAATTTAATAATTGTGGTAATTATATGATTTGATAAATATGTGGCATGTACTTCCTTCGTTTCTCAATAAGTGAAACATAGAGAAAGTGGGGGAATGCAGAGTAATATAAAGATAGAAAGTTGGGATCACAATAAAGGAGAGTAATTCAAGTGGTGAAACAAAAATTTTGTGGTCCCCTCTTACTTTTTGGTAGAGCTGATCAAAAAACCCTGGCCCGAATTTTGGCGGGTTTAGGCAGATTTTCTTGGCCCGCGGTTGGGCCTAACCCGAAATTTATTTGCTTTGGGACGGTCTTTGGGTAAATTATCCCGGCCCGAATTTTGGCCCGAAAAGCCAGATCTTTTTTGCCCGAAATAGCGGGCTTTGGGCACAAAATTTCAGCCCGGCCCGACCAATGGGCAATTTTTTAAAGGCTTGGCCCGGCCGGCCCATGATCACCTCTACTTTTTGGTGGCATATTTGTAATAATATTGAATTTTTTTTTACTATTTTGAACTTGGTTGCACTTATTGTGACTATTCTAAATAAAGAAAGTGTTTCACTTATTGAGAAACAGAGGTAATACATGTTATGCAACTGTGAAAATATCATATTTAATATGTGCATGACACGTTTGCAAGTAAATAACAACTTGCTACATGGCAAAAAAATATTTTGTTATATTGTTGGGGTTTTATTTTAATACCGCAAGTGAACGGTGTCGTAGCACATACGGGTCATACTGGCCGAACTCAGGGAGGTGCAAGATTAAACACTAGTTGATTCTAGACTATGAAATAGCTACACAACACAATCTAAATATCAAGAGAAATCTATGTAACTAATAGCTTAATTAATAACAAAAGATGATCGATCAACGATTATAACTATGATAATTAAACACTAAGATTAAGCATCACAACTAATATGAATCGATCAAAATATAACTCACATCCTAGTTATTCAATCATAGCTTAGACGAGATTGACATTACCTATGACTCAGCAATTAAGCACAGCTACGAACCGAAACTAAATCCTTAGCCATTCCTCAATACCTAGAGCTCATTTTCGTGATAGCAAAAGGCCTAACTAACATGTAAGTCTCTTATTTTCATGGCTTACACACATAATTATAAGCATTAAGAACCAATGTCAAACAATTTTCAATTCTAGTTTTCACCTATTTTAATGGGATAATTCAAATCAGTGACAAGATTATCTAAATTAAGACCCAACTTTCATTAATGAACTCAATTAATAAAATAACAATTTAGCAACAAATTAAATAAATAACTCCTAATTTCAACTTTAACTTTCGTTGATAATATAAACTAGCGCTAAATCAAGATGCAAAATTGACAACAAAAACAATCTTATCAAACCTAAGCATATAATTATACCTATAGGCCATATGATTATTTTCTAAAATCTTCGCTTTGTAAAAAAAACAGAGAGATTATTCGAGCTTTACAAACTGTTTTACCACATGATTAATAGAAAGAAATAGTCTTAGACTAATATATACTAGTCATATATGCACACGATGCGTGCGTAAACAACCTTATGTAGCTATATGTACGAATGAACATGTTTTTTAATTATAAAATTATTTCGGTAGTGATGTTAATTATTGAGGCTCTTTATAGATGTTATTATATTTTTAAATTGAAGGTGACCGATTTTTAACTATTTAATGAAAAACTTGGTCGATGATTTAGTAATTCTTTGTCAGCGGTTTTACTATAGTTCCTTAATGATTGTAAATGTTAATAAACGTTATTGTTTGAACTTTGTAAATACGAAATATTATGTTGTTAGGATATATAGCTAACTTTTTTTGATTGAATTCTAATTAATTTCGTAAATTGATTGTGTCATTATCTTTTGTCAAGTTATTAATGGTGATTGCACATTCCGTTTTTGACTTATTCTATATGGCAAGTTGCATTTATTCTCATTTATTTTTAATAAATAGAAAACGTTGTTTTAAATTATAGTAGGTTATTTTAGTCATTTCAAAGGGGACACCACACCTCCTCCCTTGACTTATATAATAGACTAGCAAATTATGCACGCGATGCGTATTAAATTTGTAATTTATTTATTATTTCAAAAATAAATTCTAGCTTTTTTGGGCATAAGAGGGGTAAAAATTCGAACATTAGACATTTTTTGGCTAAATTTCGTAGGTTAAGCCTCTATTACTTAACCCTTCTTTTTTTTTTTTGTTATTCTTTCTTTTAGGTTTTTAAAATTAAACTTAATGAACGATAAAATAATGTTAAGTGAATTTATATAGGATTTCTTATGTTGTATTAATATAGTCTTTTGTGTTAAATAAAACATTTATCTTGTTAATTGATTGAATTTTCCTTTTTGATGTAATACTTGATTGTGTTTGTAATTTAATTGACAAGATATTTGATTGATGTAATAATCCTGTTTACTTTTTTCACCATAAATGTACTAAATCTTATAGTTAATGTTTTTTTATGGCTTAATTAAAACTTAATTGGCTTCAACATTTTTGAGTTATTATGAGAAAATTTTCAAAAAACTACCTTTTATAACCAAGTTTTTTTCAAAAAACTACCTTTTAAAAATTTTCTTTCAAAAAACTACCTTATATAACATACTCCTTTCAATATACTACCATGTTACGTTTATATATAATACTAATCAATAAATGACAATCGTCCTAGGTTTTGCTGCCGATGGAGTAGCGAGAACGAAGAGAGAAACGATAGGGGAGGAAAGAATAGCAATTTACGGTGACTCAATTATTAGTGATTAAACTCCATTTATGGTAAAATGGTAGTATATTGAAACAAATTTGTTATATAAGGTAGTTTTCTGAAAGAAAATTTTCAAAAGGTAGTTTTTGAAAAAAATTGATTATAATAGGTAGTTTTATGAAATTTTCCCTTATTTTTTTAATGTTATATTTAAGTTTGACTCTATTTTTCATAAATGACGGCATTTAATCCTTAAATGGTCAACATTCTAATTTTTAAATGACGTCGACATCCTTCGTATAGTAATATAAAAGGATTAAACCTAATTCATACTTCACCCTGACCACCCTCACCTCTCAGTGGCTCTCACCCACCACCGCCCTCACCCTCGCCTCTCGCCTCACACTCTACTCTCAAGTGTGGCCTCTCGCCTCTAGTTGACGCCGGTCACCACCGTTCATCAGTCGTCATTGGTACTCACTTTCTACTCATTCTGTGCGCATATTACTAGTTAAGTACTTTTTTTTTTTTTTTTTGAGGGGTTACTAGTTAAGTACTTTGAAGTTCATTAGTAGTTTATGTCATAATTCTATAATACATAATTCTATAATTCTACAATTCATAATTCATATATTTTATATAATTGGAAAATTATCGGTGGAACTCGAATCCGGATGTGGGTATCAAACTCATATACTGATTTCTTTTCTTTTGTTTTTTACATCTGAACTCATATACTGATTAGTATTTTAGTAATTACAACAAGTCTTCTATTATTGGGTTAACTGTTTGATATTCTCATCTGTTAGGCGTGCAATTGTGAGAGTAATTTTACGTCGAAAGATAAAACAAACAGTTTATATGATTTTGGGATGAATCGGGATGTGGGTATCAAACTCATATACTGATTCTTTTTTTGTTCTTTTGACATCTGAACGCATATACTGATTAGTGATTACAGCAAGTCTTCTATTATAGGGTTAACTGTTTCATATTCTCATTTGTTAGCGTGCAACTATGAGAGTAATTTTACGCCCAAAGATAAAACAAACAGTTATGATTTTGGGATGAAACCTCACTTGCCTGGACTATTGCCACTGCTAGAATATATGAATACTAGCTTTTTATGCAAGCGATGCGTGCGCCGATATTTTTGGGCATAATTGATACTCAGTAGTAAAACAAACCAAAAACGAAACTTCGTATCTAAGTTCACCTCCATTTTTGTGAATAAGATTGTTTGAAATACTTACAAATAGTATTTAAAAACACTTTAATAAATAAATGTAAGTAATGAAATTACATATGTAATTTGTTGACTTTAACTAATTTTCATCAGTGTGCATAACAATTAGCAATTTTAAGTCAAAGCTCTCATTTTTTAACAAACCCATATTCTCTATATTACTCAGTAGCTACTCATTTTTCTCTCTCTTCGATTCTTAGCTACTAACTACTCCCCCAATTCCCAAACCCATATTTTCCCCAAACCAAACCACTACTCCCTTAATTCAATTGAACATCATCTTCATCAATTTCCCCAAATCAAACAACTACTCCCCCAATTCCCAAACCCATAATATCTAAATTTCACGCAATAATTTTTCTCTCTATATTCAATTGAACATCATCTTCATCAATTTTCCCCAAATCGAACCACACACTCGATTTTCTCTCTCTCTCTCTCTCTCTCTCTCTCTCTCTCTCTCTCTCTATATCTATTCAATAGAGACCGTCGATTATTAGCTAAGGATTATCTCAAGCAAGTCGCGGAGTTGGCTTTGGCGGTCATGGCAATCGGCTTTCGCTCAGCTCGTCATAGATTGCCGAGCTTGCTTGTGGTCATGGAGCAAGCTCTACTGTTTTTGTTGAAATTCGATTTCCTCCAAATTAAGGTATATGTTGAAATTCGATTATGGGCACATTTTTTTGATTTTAATATATGGGTTTAAGTATTTTTTTTCTCAAATTATTTTTAATATATGGACACAAAAACAATTCGAGTTCTCATATTTTATCTCAGTTTTTTTTAAATATCTGGGCACGAATATTGAAGTTATTTTTGACGAAATTTGATTATTTTTTCGACCATTCATGATGTAATTTTAATTTGCATTTCAACTATTTTCGAATTAAATTTTAAATAAAGTGTAACTTAAGTAATTTTTTTTTTTAAAAAAAAATCTAATACAGCACATATTCGTAAGAGTTACTGTAACTTGAGTTTAATTTTACTCGAACATATTACATATTGTTAAGATTTACAGAACATAGAACAGTACACATAATTTTATTTTCAATAACGAACTACGTACCTGATTAATAGTAAAAAAAAAATCGGCAAATTTGAGAGTTCCGTATTTGAGAATGTCGTGAAGTTCCAATCTATGAAGAGAACTGATTTTTTTTGTTTGGAGTTTGTGTTATGGAAAATATGATTTGAGAGGCTGTTATGTCGTGTAAATTTTTTGTTATGTATGTGGTATTAATGTTTGGTAAGTTCTTGATTGTGAATCTTTTTTATTAGCAAATTTTTGTGATTCAATATTATATGAGTTGATTGAGTTTAATAGAGATAGATATTTGATTGATTTTTTTGTTTTGACTAGTTTATGTGTGGAATTGGGGTTGATTAACTGTCAGAGGTTGTTTGTGGAAACTTGTAATGTAACATCTATGTTATGGAGGGGCATTTAAGTAAATTCCAAGGGGGACACCATCAGTGGCGGATCTAGGATTAGTATATGGGGTGGGCCGAACTTAATGCGTTAATTTTCTTTAAATTAAAGATGTTATTTGGATCATGCATAAAATTAAGTACTCTTATATGTATCTTGCCTACTTCAATATAAATAATATTTTTCCCGTTCCAAAGGTAGAAGTGATATAGGACATAGCGCGGTATCTTCTACTTGGATATAAGTAAATACACGATAAGTGATAGTAGGATATTTATTTGGAGAAGAGAATATGTGAGTCTGTGAGGCCTTAGATTTTTAGTAGTGGATGTAAAACATATCTAAAATAATTGTGGCGTTTCCAAAATAAAATAGTATTATATAATCGATGAAAAAAAGTACTCTAGGACACATAGTGTATTAAAAGTAATTGTATTCTAATCCTCTATGGCTTAAATTTTACAATCAAACCATACACGTAAAAATATACAAGACCATAAATCAAGCATATAAATAATAAAAATATACAAGACCATAAATCAAGCATATAAATAATAAAACTAATGCGTTGAATTTTTTTATTCAATGTTTTATTAAGTGACAAAGTCCAAAATTAAACAATTATTAAAATATTCGTGAATGAAACTTTATCGTATAAGCAAAATACTTCAAGTTAAGTATTTTGTACTACGTCCGTTCCAAATTAAACGCAACAATTTAGGGGGCACAAACTCCTAGTTGAAATTTCATAGGGGGTGATTAAAAAAGGGAGGGGTATTGTGATTAAGTTTAAGTGGAGAGATAAGGTGGGTCCAAAAAGAAAAAACCGTCAGCAACCACCACTAACACCGCCACCGCCAAAGACCCACCACCGCCAACCACCAGCCTTACATCCACCCACAAATAAACCACCACCACCGCCACTGCCAGCACCCACACACCGCCACCGCCACCGCCAGCAACCACACTAAAAACTACAAG
Organism: Beta lomatogona; assembly: GCA_947646795.1. Taxonomy (NCBI): domain Eukaryota; kingdom Viridiplantae; phylum Streptophyta; class Magnoliopsida; order Caryophyllales; family Amaranthaceae; genus Beta; species Beta lomatogona. Next base: position 292,526 of record CANSNZ010001179.1, on the reverse strand, counting down.
TACAAACCACCGCCAACCACCAACCTTTACATCCACCCACAAAAAAAAGATCAACCACCACCACAACAAAACCCCAACCGAAAACCACCACTCCTACCACCGGCAACTGCAGATCGAAGTCCCAAAAACCCCATCACCGTCAACCCCCCACCCCCCAACAACACCACCGAAGTCCACCACCAACACCACCTAAATCCAACCAAATCCCGAATCGACCTCGCCATCAAAACCCACTCCACCTCTACAACAACTTGAAGACCAGAGAAAGGGATCGGATAGAGAGAGATGCAGATCGAGAAGAGAGAGAAATCGAGGAGACAGAACGAAGGAAGATGGAGCGTCGGCGGTTTTCAGTTGGAACGAACAGAGGACGGACGCCAGCAGTGGGGGCGTGATGGCAATAGTGGGGACGAATTCCGGCGGGGGGGCGTGAGGAGAGAGAACGTGGTGGTGGGTGGGAGTGAGGAGAGAGAAACCTAAGGTGGTGGAAGTGAAGAGAGAGAAACTTAAGGGGGATGATGATGGAGGTTTAGATGATTATTAGGTATAGTTAAGTATGGCTTAATTTTTTAGTAAGGGTATTCCCGTAAATTCACACTTAAAAAACTTACCAAAAGTAGAAAATTTGGAATTGTTGCATTTAATTTGAAACTTCCCAAAATGAAAACTGTTGCGTTTAATTTGGAACGGAGGTAGTATAAGAAGTAGAAATACTTTAAACAAAAAAGAAAAAAAACTTTGATAACTCAATTTGGAGAAGTGGAGAGCAAGTAATAACGTGGTCAGTAATATAGAATAAAAAAGGTTTAAACGGAAATGATGGAATTCAAAAGAGGAAATAGAGAGCCAAAAGAACGCGAAGACAATATAACCGGAGTCGAACTCGCAACTTGCGAACACTTTATGTTAGCTGTCAACCAACTGTTCTAAGATAGACGTTTGCTTTGGTTTCTCATTGAAAAAATATCTAGAGGTTACTTGGATCATGGGGTGGGCTGTGGCCCAGGTAGGCCACCCTCTAGATCCTCCCCTGGACACCATTGCTCCCCATTGGCTTATATAATAGAGATATATTCCGCGGTTTCCTCATCCATCTCAACAACATAATATACAATCCTAAGCCAACTCATTAGGCTATGATTAAGGCTATAAACTAGGAAACTAATTATACACAAAGCTATTAACACTAATACAATATACAAGAACTAGTATATTTTGCACGCGATGCGTGCGTGACATTGCGTGTAAGTGATTTTGTGGAAGTTTTTAATTTAATCGTTATTCAAGTATATTGTTAGATGTAACTGCTTTGTAGTTGTAGGGATCCTTTTTTTCTCTTTTCTTAAAAAAATGATAGAATGCAATTAGTAATTTTGTTTGATTATTAGGGATATTTTGGGTAAAGAGAGTGGACACCAAAAGGTCAGGAGTTCCCATATATAATAGCGATATATATCCATATATTCTACCAGCCACCTCCGGGAAAAAAAAACAAAGAGTTTATAGTAATGTATTCAGTTGATCGAAAATTCTACAAGCAATAAGTTCGAATTTTACGACTTGATTTATTTTACATATTGAAAATGTGTATATGTTGAGAGATAGTTAGCATAATGTGGTGGTGCTTTGGATTTTTTTTTCGGGATCTTGCTTAATTTAAAAGGAGGGTGGGTGGGAAGGATTACAAATACTCCGTTCATTTTCCTATGTTCCACCTCCTTAATATTCATTCATGTGGTCAAAATATTGACCTCATACAGTAAGCTACTTACACCATATTGAGATAAATATTCACTCCGTCTCTTTTTAATCTACACACTTTCCTTTTTGGTCTGTTTCTTTTTAATCTACACACTGTTTCTTTTTCTAATTTTGGTAACATGTCATATCTACTTTCTCCTCTTTTTCCACCTATGTCATCCATTTTTGAATATTTTAACCTACTTTTTAGTTTTTCTCTCTCATTTTTCAGTTTCTCTCTCCATCTTTTCAGTTTCCCTTTCATACTTTTATATTTTCTTATTGGTTCTCCCAAAAGTGAAGTGAGTAAATTAAAAAGAAACGGATGGAGTATTATGTATTTTCAATGCCGAACAATAAAAAGTAGTAATTGGTCTATTAGTTTGGTGTGGTAATCTCCCAACCTGGCCTACAAGACTTAGCAGTGCAAAAATTTTCCAATATAAAGGAATCAAACATTTGACAAGGACCCACGAATTAAGGATGATATTGCGCTAAGCTATCATCTCTTCCTTTATTCGAAGCATTTTTTTGTAAACCTACTATATAAAGATAAGAAAAATTTGACAAAGATAATCTCAACTTTAGCCTGATTATCCTCCCAAAATAAATTTTAACTTTTGATTATTGTGCAATAATTCTAAAACTTCAAGGGTAATTTCTCAAAAAAATTAATTCAACCTACTTTTTTCTTATATACAATAGATCCAAAAATGGATCAATAAAAGCAAGAAGAATAACATTTCAGATTGTTTTGAGAAATTTATCCCTATTCCCTATACTTAATACAACTCAAGGAAAATCAAAGCTTGAAATTAATTTGAAAAGATCAATAAAAGTTGGCACTATTAATGCTTATTTTTCCTAAATAGATTTTTTTTTGTATTTTCAATGTATTTGCAACTGCCTAGTGCCTATAAGTTACTCCAGTTATGCCTTTTTGTTTGCCCCAATCGAGAAATGATAAGGAATTAACCATTGCTAAAAACCAAAAATTACGCGAGGATGGTAAAAACAAAAATTAGAAAATGATACTCCCTTCGTCCTATTTTATACTTCCCGTTTCATTTAGGCACGGAAATCAAGGAAGTAATCATTGAAGTATCATTGTTGTAGTACTTGCATTGGAAGTTGTTATTGCAGTAAAAAAAAAAAAAAAAAAAAAAAGTCTAATACTACAGCTGGGCCACGTGAATGAGAAGAGGAAAAGTTGAAAGTAACTTCTTTTATCCATAATCCTTACTGTCTTACATCAACCAATTAGAGTAGTTTTTTAAAAGTAACCAGCCAATAGAATGCAAGTATTACTACTCACACGGATTCATCTAAAATTTGGTGGACAGCTCAGCACTGAGGAGAGAGAAGAGCGTTGAATAAGTAGGGGGTTTGGGAGAAAATGCTGACCCTCATTAAATGAAATGGTGGACAGCTCAGCAAAAGTGAGGGTATTTCAGTCCCTAAATTATGCTGATGAGGGCATTATTGGAATAAAAAAAGGTTGATCTAAATAGGAAACTAGATAAATGGGAACAACATTTTAGGACACCTAAAATGGAATAAGGGAACTATAAAATAGGACGGAGGGAGTATAATCATAGGCTACAATGACAAAACCCTTTATTTTTCTTAGTAAGCTTTATATGTAGTATCTTGCTCTTGAACTTCAACCAACATAATCCTCTATTATGTTCTCTTACTTTCCTCTCTTTTTCCTTTTGTTTCTTAACATTGGCCAGGTTTGTCGTTGACATCCTTACCGTTGCTATTGCTTCGTATAAGGCAAAAGCATCCCAATTTAAGGCCTTCTCTTTTCTCTACTCATATTATGAGTTCCAATCAATTTGTGTAAACCATATCTTTTTGATATTTTACTTGTTGGGTTCGATCTTAATCATCAACATTATTATTACAACTTGGCTGACCAGCTTGGCATTTGCCAAAAATGGAAGTAGTACATCTGATGATCGCTGCTGCAATGCCAATCATCAACGTGTTGTTAATCACCGCTGTCGGTGTTGTACTTGCATCGGATCGAGTTGCTATCCTAGGAGAGTTGTCACGAAGGAATTTGAATAAGGTAATTGATTAAGTATCCTTTAATTATGATTGTGTAAATCTTGTTGATAAAAGTTTGCATATATAGCCTTTTAAAAAGTCACATTTCATAAACTTTGATAAAAAAAATTCTCATTTTTTAGAATAACATCAATATACCAGTGCTTGTTGAATTCATGTACTCTCAGTTGACTTTTTGTGGAAAAAAATCTTTTCTATCATGAAACATATAGTTGAATATACTATAGGTCAAAGGTGTGTCTAAAATTGTAAATTATTTTAGCATTTCTATATGGCGGAAGTATGCGATTGCAGATATTATATGTTTGGCATTTGTGCTATTCAACAGCTTGTGTATTATGTCTTCAATCCTGCCCTTTGTGGGAGTAGTTTGGCTGAGACCATGACTTTCAGCAGCCTACGTAAATTGTGAGTGTTACTTATTTACTTCCTTCGTTTCAAAATAGATCCAGAGTGCTACTGATTACTACTCCCTCCGTCCCATAATATAGTGCTTGTTTCTTTTTTACACGGTCTTCAAGACGTAACTTTGACCTTTAATATCTTCAATTCCTTATTAATAAAAAATATAAAAAGTTGATATTATGAAACTACACATTGAGACGAATCTAACAAGATCCCACATGAATATGTTTTTTTATCTCTATTCTATATGGGAAGAGGAGGGGGACACCAAAAATCTAAAAACCCCTATTTTACCCCCAACTAATGAAGCAAATTACATCTAATAGAATAAGAAAAAGGGGAAAAAAAACAAAAAACAGAAATTCCTAATTCTCAACTACCCATTATCACAAAACATTTTCCAAAAAACATTAAAAATAAAAACAGAAACGGATCCCAAACTACCCAGCAGTTACTTCAAGTCTTCCACACTTTACCACGAAATTAACAAGAAATACATCATTTGAAACACAACAGATTCTTTTCATCTTCTTCCACTTTCCAACCATCAGTTAACTACAAAACCTCCGATCTTCCTCTTCATTTCTTCCTAAATAAACTGCAAATTCTTCGTGCTCTTCAAATCCCCTACATGATTATAAACTGAAAATCAACAACAGGTAATAACAAAGCATAAAAACTTCGATTTGCCTATAATTTTTGTGCAATATACATTCATTTCTCGGCGTAACTTTTATTCAGGGTACTTCATGCAAAACGTTTAATCCAAGAGAAGTCAAACAATTGATGAAGGAGTACTCAATAGTTACAACGATTACAAGGTATTTCTTATTTCCATGACACAATTCTATATTTTTCTAATGAGAGATAAAAAAACAATTAGGAATATAATTCAAAATACAATTTTATTGGGGTTTGTGATTGAATATGAAAATAAAATCGAACCTTTATGATACATAACAAACATAGCATATGAATTAAGTTGGATTTTTGTGTGATTTTTAAGCAAAAAAATATCGTAGTTATCACCATAATAATTCAACCAAGCAATGTATCCATGATTATTTTAAAAGAACAAAAAAATCTATAGCAACCATGAAAGTACGAAACTCAGATAGATTTTAGTTTAACAACGATATACGAGGTTCCAAGTTTTTATCTTTCCTACAAAAATTCAGAGCATCATTTTAAAAGAACTCAGATTTTCCAATCCCGTATTGAATTTGCTACGTGTAAATCTTAATTCAGCCCTATTTGCGAGAATTTTATCGTTATACTAAAGAATAAATGTCATTGCAAAAGGAAAACAATGAGACTTCAAACCCACCTTTTACTGAAATCTACGATTGCTGTATCTAAAATTTATGTTTCAATCAGAATTCAAAAAATAGGGGGAAGGGGCTCGCGGGCTAGCAGCGCAGAGGCATGGGAGGTAGCCAGCAGATGGCACGTATCGTGGATGTCGTAGTCTCGGCTGCTGCGCCAGTTGTATTGGCAGTGGGCGTCGAAACCGTGATGCGTGGGGACGATGTGATGCTGCTTGAACCTGGTGGTTTAAGTTTGAGGCTGGGTTTCTGGGTTCGGGGTTTTGATTTTGTTGGGGAGTGGGGATGACGGTGGGAGGTGGTGTTTTGGTGGAGGAAGGGAAGAGAGAGAAGGGCAGAGGATTTAGAGAGTGGGGGATGTAACATGTAAGGGGTGAGAGAGCAAGTGCTTTAAAAAAATGTGTTAAAATGTATCGAATTAATTATATCTAATGGAATATAATAAAGATGTTATCTTCATATATTACATAAAAAAGAAGTATCATGTATTAAATTGATTGCATTTAAGAGAATATAATAGAGATATTATCTTAATAGATTAAGATAAAAAGAAGAATATTATACTTTGAATTGCATCAAAAAATATCTTAATATATTATAATTGGTATGTTTATTTATATCATAAGATTATATAGATAAAAATAGATAGATATGTTATTTTAAATAGTTCTAATATGAGTATAATTTATTCAAAAAAAATAATAAAATGCATTATAAAAATACAAAATTATCATAAAGGATTAGATATGTTATCTTAATAAATTGCATAAAAAAAAAAAGACATAAAACCTTAAATTGTCTAAAAAAATATTATCTAAATCATGCATCAAACCTTAAACTTTATGTGATTAATTAAATTTTAAAAATGACTTTTGGCACGCATAGCGTGCATATAAGGCTAGTATATACAAATGAGAATATTCGGTCAAAGATTTTAAAGTTTGACCCACCAAAAATGAAGTAGGCACTATATTATGGGACGGAAGGAGTAGTATTTACTAGCCTTATGTACACGCGATGCGTGCGGTAATATATTACCATTGATATTAAACTTATAAAGCGTTATTTTTAAACACTAATATTATTTTGTTTGGTGTTTGATTAGTTGACAAGTGTTTTCTAATGAGATAAACAGACATGTGGTAACAATTTATATTTAAAAACATATCATTAAAAAATCATAAGACCAAGTTTAAGTGTTTAACTAACAGTTGCTTGAATGGCCATGCACAATAATTGGCCAGTCAACTTTAAAGCATAATTAACATTGTAACTGGTGTATGTACCATAAAATTTGTTAAATACAACAAAAAAAAGCTTTTTAAGTATAGTACTTTCAGATTTTTGAATTTCCAAAAGAAATATTAGTATATCTTCTATAAAATATTAGTATATCTCAATTTAACTTTCATCTCACAAATTTAGAAACTAACATTGAATGTGGTCATGTATTAAAAAGGTCATGTACATGTATATAATTTGTAAGATATCTCCATTAGAAAGTAGCAATCAAAAGAGAATTAACATAATCCCCCTTTTCTTGTATAATAAAGATAAATCATCATGTAAATTATACTCCATATTTGTTAAATTTTTTATGGATTGAAATAATGTGTATAAGTTAGATTTGTCAAGTTTAAATATTTTAAGCTTTTAATTGTCCTAAATGCCCCTAACATTTACATAGTAGTAAGGATATTATAGTACTTTTAAGTGGACACCATCATCCTCCCTCCTTCTCTTATATAATAGAGATTTTCTATTTCTATACTTGCTGGGAGTAGTAACTAAATATATGTTTGTTCGCTCCTTTAATTTTTTTTTAGGTGTAATTTTTTCTTTCAATTTTCTAAAAAAGTTTCTCTTGATCTCTAGGTGGTTTATGCCACTCAACGTATTGCTTATTAATATAATAGGCACCGCATTTGGTTGGATTCTTATAAAACTCACAAGAGCTCCCAAAGAGCTTAGGGGAGTCATAATTGTGTCTTGTTCTGCAGGTAACGTTTCACTTTTTAGTTTCGTTTTTATGTGTATATTCATTTCTATGTGTATATTAAAAGGGGGAGCTAGCAGGGTGATGATGTCCAAATTAGGTTACATTGTCTCCTTTCATTAAATAATGATCTCCATCTCAAGATAGTCCTTTATGATTTATAATGCTTGGAATTTTACAAAATAAGTAGTTGATTAAATGTTATTTTAGGTAAATATAGAATTAATAATGGTGACTGAGGTGTATATGTTTTTGAAAAGTAGAATGATCATAGTTTTAAAAGGCGCAAGGAGAAGAGAGGCGCAAGGCGAAGACGCATGTATATATGAGACGCACCTTATTTTTGAAACTTTTTAAGGTATTAGATTTTTAGTAGATAAGTAAATATTAATGTAATTAACATAAATATCCTAAAAGAAAATGTAACTAAAATAATAGAAAAACTGACAATCTTTTTAGAATAATTATGAAATTTCTTTATTTTTACTTCATAACAATAGTGGGGCCAGAGAAAGGGGAAAAAAGGTTAAAGAAGAGCATCGTAAAAAAAAAGACATAGCAAGATATAAGAGAACAATCGAAAAGATGAGAATCAAAGCACCATTTTTCAAAAATGAAACATTAATTAATCCAGATGCCACGTGGCACTCTCCTCAAACTTCTAATACACATGTTTATGATCTCATTAAAAAATATTAAGAATGTGTAGCTACTAGGAATCGAACACATAACCTTTCAAAAGAAGTGTGAGTGTTTAACCACCAATCCACTATAACTTCAATGTTTAATGTTTCAAAGTAAAACATAACAAAGCCTTCTAATTATAAAGACATAGACAAGCTTTTTGATCTCTAACACTTTTAATAAAGTAATAACATTGTCTTACCCGAATTCCATTGACATAAAAACAACTTATCATGCCATAATGTTCATTTTCGCACTAGAAAGAAAATTAGGAAAGCTAATAAAATCAATTATATATTAAACTTATGAATAATAATACATTAGATGATTGTAACTGCCCGAGGCATCGCACGGGCCAATAATAAAAGTTTAAGCTAGAATGCTTGTGGAACTCGGATTATTAAATATTGTGAAATATTAGATGTATCTTTTCTTTAAAATTAATATGTAAATCACATCTCCGCTATTGTAGCGGAAAAACAATGCATTGGCACAAAACAAAGCAATTAATAAATAGAAAAGGAAAAATAAATTTAGACATTAGTTAACTATTCTACCTTGTGCTTATTATGTAGAGTTTAGTCGTTAGATAGCTACCTATAAATCTCGAAAGTTCTTGTAGTAGCGTTCTACAACCGCTACTTATAAGCTACTCCAACCACTACCCACTACCCACTACCCACTACCCACTACCACAACCACTGGCTTACTAAACACTCATAATTCTCTTAAAAAACATTTTGATTTTGTTCAACAGCTGCTGCTACCTAAAACGCTAGTATTAAACACTCAGTAATATTTTATTCACTTATATCTCGCAAAAAGATTTATTTTCTTAATTCCCCGGATTCCAAATGAAAAGAATATTTGGAACGAAATGACATCAACTTTGGACTTTCTAGAATAAATCATTGACACTTTAATTTTGACACGAATTTGACACATTTGGTATGTCACATGGGCCTGGTTGCCAAGATTTTCTTTCTTTTTTTATTAAAATATTAGTACAATGATAAGATATTTATTTTCAGTCCCTAAAACTTATAATGAATTTTGCTCCAACAATTTTCATATGCGTTTATTGGGCGCAGGGAACTTATCCCTCACAGTCATCATAATCCCAGCTATGTGTAAAAAGGGTGGTCCATTTGGCTTACCGGAAGTTTGTTATTCTAATGGCATGGCGTATGCTTCCCTTTCGATGGCGGTAAGATACCAGACTATTTTTATATTTTCACTAGAAAGAAGAGACATAAAATGAACTAAACCTTGCTTGGGTGTTATCATACAATGGGGCTATACCTAGTATGGTACAAATGACTATCATATTTCCTTATTTGCACAATTATTTTATTTGAATGATCAATATAAATCTGCTTATGTTGTGCACATGAGGAGATTAAGTTGCAAATAAGTAAATTATATCTTGCTCATCTAAAGTCATCGGACTTAAGTGAACAATTTGGTAATATTCTGTTAAGGTACTAGATGCATGATCTTGTTCAATTTTTTAGGGTGAAGTTGATTTATTTATATGTTGTTCAATTTATATTACAATCTAAAACGTATGAGCACATCTGAAAAAGTAGTAAAAGGCAAAAACATGTCAACATAAAGTAGTTATGGACCAGAAATACTAATTTTAACTAGTTCTCTTCATTTATCATATTTATTGTAATACTCCAATAATTCTCTTCTTTTATAAAACCATGTATCTAATAAAGTTGGAGAGAATTATAAAACCGTTTTTGTCATATCGGCTTATTCAAAGTGTTGCAGGTAAAAGTCAAGTAAAAGTCAAACTTATTAAGGCTTTATTATAAATTGGAATCATTTAAGACCCTAAAATCCTGTAATATTATATTAAAACCAAACCATAGTTGAAATCAAACCAAAATAATAAAACCTTCTGAAATCCAAATTAACTCATCGAACCAATAATTATTCAATCAAAATAAAGTTTCTCAAAGAGCCACAAACACGCCATTCATTCCCTTGACGATGATATCCTCGTCACAAACTTGTAATCTCTGTTGGTCCCGAATGACTGCTCACCATTCACATACATTATATAGATTGGTGAGCACAGGGTCAAAGGTAACAAACCAAGACCAAAATCAAAGAAAGTATCGAATCAACAAAATTAAAGTTGAGTACGACAAGCTGTTATGGCTGAATTTTCAGGATGACATTGACGCAAGCAGCAACGACGTGACGTTAGGACCTGGTCAAGAGACAACCGACTGCCGAAGAATAAGGGTGACTGAGTCTCATCAATCCCAGTCTGTAACACCCCCGCCAACCCGAACCCTTTTTCATTTAAAACTCGAGATGGGGGGAAATCCACGAGGGTTCGACTCAACGGGCGTGCTACCGCCTCACATATCTCCTTCGAAATAAATGCAAGGCTAGATTAAAGTATACTAAATTCAAATAAATTAATCCTTACAACCAAGTAAATCGTTCATTAAATATTACTGATTACTTAAGTGTTTTAGAGTTCCAGCGGAAGCTAAATTATAAGCTAAGTGGATGACAACTCTAAATGATCTCCCTTTGTTCCCCCGTCGATCACCCACCTGCACAAATGCATTGAAAAGAAACAAGAGAGACAAGCTCCCAAAAATCAGAAAAACTGAGAAATTCCAACTCCATCCCGTAAAATACTTAAGTTGAAAATATATTGTAAAATAGTAGGTTAATAGGGTTAAAAAGCATAGCACACATACACATATATATATACAATGAATAATCACATAATTAATCCAATTATTTAAGGAGAGGAAAGAGAACGCCAGTAAGCCGGGGTCAATCCCCTGTAACCACTTACTTCAACATTGTAGGCCGGGGTCAATCCCCTGTAACAACCTACGCATAACATAATGGCCATAATAACAAAGTCCCTAGTGTGCACACCCCTTCTATTTGGATCACAACAAGATAGAAGGAAGACAAGTAACATAAAATCAGCATAGTAACCAGAGAACCTGTAGGTGGCCGCTGAACCTCCCATACAGAGCAACCTGTTCATCATTTCCCTCCGATATTTCACTTTAAGTGATTAATAGTTTTTAATTCAAGTCATCACATAACACATGTACACATATGCATCAATTCATTTAATCAAGAGTGAATACTTTTATTCCAAATCCAGAATTCAATTCATACATAGCTTAATCCGAGAGCGCATTCGTATTCATTATCATAACCGTCACTTGGTTACATTGATTAACTCATAATCATCCAATTATCACATGTTCTTGATAATTTCCAACTTTCACTCATGACTTCAATATTAATAATAACGATAACAATAATCTTAGTAATAGTAATACTATAAATGGTAAGAATAGCGAAGATGATGATGATAATAATAATGATAATAATAATAATAATAATAATAATAATAATAATAATAATAATAATAATAATAATAATAATAATAATTATTATTATTATTATTATAATAACATTACTAAATGACATTAAACAATTGTTGATAGCAGTAATAAAAGATTAGTGGTTAAGTTGCTATTATTGACAGTGTTATTAACGTTATAATAATAATCATCATTGTCATATTGTTCGTTATACAAGTCATTTCATTTTTTTCATACTCATTCGTCGTGCATAATCCATAACTATAAACCATATTCAAATCCACGTTCTATTTCACATAGTCACATAATTAATTCATTTTATTCTAACGGGATCTACGTTTAGATGGACATCGGAGATTACCTCGTGACGCGTGCCCAAAAGTTAAGTTCACGAATTGATTAACACTCTCGATATTCCTCGTCTACGCAATCGGAATCTACATTAGACGTTAACGAGATCTAAGTTAGTTACCTAAATAACCCCTTTTTATATATAAAATAAACAATTTAAATATTTCAAATAACTTAAAGAATTCTTAATGATTAAAGTTTATGGTTTTCAAATTATTTATGAAATCATTTTAAGTACTCAATTATTACTTCAACTTGGTTTTCATTAAATTAAACAACTATTTTAAATATAGAAAACTAACTTTATTATACTTCTTGTTTTGTTTTAGAAGATAAAAAAAATTACTATCAAGTTATAAAAGATTAACTTAAACTAAATATGCTAACTTAAGAAGATAGGCTAATTTAGGAAAGTCATTTGTTTTTAAAAAAAATAAACTAATTAAACAAAATAAAGTGGAAAAGTGGGTACTGATTCTTTGAATCAGTTTAACACAACTGAAGAAAGAAAAAAAAACGAAGAAGGAAGTCAGGGGAGGGACGAGTCGGGGGAAAGAGAGGAGGAAGAAGACAGCCGGTGGTTTTCGGGCGGAGCACGGCGAGCGGCCGAACAGCTCGGTGGGTCGTGGTGGTTTGAGTGGGGTCATTGGCGTGGGTTGCAAGTTGCTTGAATTATTGATGCAACTTCTATAGATTGAGCAATTCCAATATACAATTAAACAGAATCGATCAAAATACAAAAAGTACCAATTTTCTATCAAACAGGATCAAATAAAAAAAACCAACAAAAAAAGTGAAAATATCCAAACTTTTATACAGTGACAAAATCAACAACAAAAAAAGAACAAAAAACTTGAGAAATCTAACATTATGTTCTTAATTTTTACATGCAATTTATCACATCAAATCCTTAAAAAGAGCGAAAAAAGTCTAAAATAAGACAAAATTTCTATCGAACAACCAAATTAATTCGGAGAAATCAACTATTTCTAAAGTCGCAAAAGAAGAGAAGATATACATTCGACAACATACCTTGGAGATTCGTCCCTCAAACGATTTCCCTAATTTGATTTTAGTCGATTCAAAGTTTGATGGAGGAAAAGAGCGTGGAATTTTTGCCCCAATTTTTCCCTAAATTTTGACGACTGAAAGAGCAAGGAGAGAGGAGAGAGAATTTTTGCCCTAATTTTTCCCTAAATTTTGACGACTGAAAGAGCAAGGAGAGAGGAGAGAGAAAAAAATGAGACCCTTAAAGATTTTAGTGGACAATAGTAGTTTAAGTGGGTTGCCCAATAAGACCCAATAAGGGCCCTTTTCATTTAAAACCCAATAATAGCCCTGTTCATTAAGGAATAAAGGGTAATAAAACCCTTTAATAATGGCCCAACCCTTATGCCATTGGACAGCCCTGTCCAATAACCAGGCCTAGTTGCAACCAAGGACGCAGCAGAGGGTGATGCGAAGCAGGGAGGGAGTTTGGCTGACGCCTGCTGGGCGGTTTTGATGGTGGCACACGCGAAGACTTCGACGGAGTCAGTGGTTTCAGGTGGTTTGTCGGTGTGGTCGCGGTGGTTTCCGGTGGTTCATCGTGACAGAGGAGGAGTTTAATGGTGGGTTGAAATTTTATTTTAAATTTCCAAAACAAAATCAGAAATTAGAAGAGAAGAGAAAGAGATTGAAGCAAACCTTTGAAGTTTGTTTGCTTGAGCAATTGGGGTGAATGTAGTTCAGTTTTTATAGAGGATTTTGGTCAGAATTTTGAGCTTTGGGTCAAGCTCCATTAATGGTGGGTATGGTGAGGTATGGTGTTTGATTCATTTTTTTGACTAATTTAACTCCGAAAATCCGGGATTTGGATTGAGTTTCAAACTCTCCTGACAAGAACTGTTGATTTTGTGGAAAAAATCTGACCTTTGGCTCTGTTGATTTTGTATGTGAGGAAGGAGGAAGATGGTGATCTAATGATCACGTTTCTCTCTTCTTCTTTTTTTGTTTTGCTTTTGTTTTGGGCTTTTTTCCTTTTTCTTTTTGGCTAAAATGACACATGGGTTATGGACTTGACATTGGGCTACTAATATGGATAGACAATTGAATGAATAAGAATGCCCACAAACTAAATAAACATTTCAATTACCATATTAAAATACTTTGAAATAATGAAAATGAATAATTAGTTTATTTAAATAAAATACATTTTAATTAAATCATTTAAATAAACTCGTTAAATAATTCAAAACTAAATGAAATCATTATTAAAATTGAATTATCGAAAAAATAAATTTAAGTGAAAATAATATTAAAGCGTAATAAATAATAAAATAAATTTCGAAATTTCGGGGTATTACACAGTCAATTCAAACAGCCTAACTAGTAGTCAAGGAACGTGCCAAAAAAGCAGGGATATTATGCCATGATCTCAGCTAACACTAGTAGAATAAATGCTTATTGCTGCGGTCATTAATTAGCCTATTGCGGCGGTTTTGGCCGCGCAGCAATAGGTAATTAATATATTGCTGCGGTTTTTAACCGCAGCAATATTTGAACATATTGCTGCGGTTTCTGGGAAAATCCACAGCAATATTATTATTTTATATCAGAATAATACAGCATATTGCTGCGGTTTATAGGGAAAACCGCAGCAATATGTTGTATTTAAAAATAAAAAAAATAAGCATATTGCTGCGGTTTCTTCCTAAAACCGCAGCAATAGACGCTGGGCAGGTAAAAAAAAAATTTTTTTTTTAAAAAGTTTCTCGAGACGTTAATTTTTTGTGGTTATTGTACCATTATAATATGTTACATAGCTACAACAATCCACTGTTACAAACACCCAATACAAAAGAGAAACTAAAAAATTTAAAAATTGAAATGAAAAGACTAAGAAACAAATTAAAACTAAAAACGTAAGAAACTACAAAATTAAGAAACTGTAATGAAAAAACTAAGAAACCTGAAAATCTGAAAATCGAAAAAAAAATCTGAAAAAACTACATCACTACGTTGTAATGAAACTGTAACTGCAAAATTAAGAAGCTGTAATTAAAAAAAAAAAAGCAGAAAAATATATTACAAATAAAAATCTGAAAATCGAAAAAAAAAACAAACATCACCAAACTGTCAACGATCATCTTCAAAACCTGAGGAAAACAAACGTCAAAACAGTCAAACGGTCGGTGACGCTTCGAACGGTCGATGAAGGAGAAGCACGGTCGACGAAGAGGAGTCGAGCGACGAAGGAGGAGTTGAGCGACGAACGGGCCGACGAAGGAGCATCACAGCCGACGAAGGAGCATCACAGCCGACGAACGAGCATCACACGAACGGCCGACGAAGGAGCATCACAGCCGACGAACAAGGAGTCGAGCGACGAAGGAGGAGTCTATTGCCGGCGAAGGATGGCCGGCGAAGGAGGAAGGATGAGAAGTTAGGATGAGAGAGGAAGAGGAGAGAGAGAGAGGTAGAGGAGAGTAGGAAGAGGAAGAAGAACAGTCAAAATGAGTCTAAGAAGACTCAAGAAAAACGGCTGGGTGTTTAAGAAGACTCAAGAAAAACCCTAATTTGGGTCGCGCGTCTTATTTTATGAAAAAGAAGGGTCTATTGCTGCGGGTGTTTAAAGGAACCGCAACAATAGTCTTGTGAAATTAATGGCAATATTAAAATATTATTTTAATATATTGCTTTACTTGATTATTACCGAAACCGCAAAGCAATATGTCTGGTCAAAAAGTCAAAAAATTTCCTTTGAAAGCATATTGCTGCGGTTTTTGGCCGAAACCGCAGCAATATGGTTATTTTATGTTTTTTTTTCTTTTTACGTGATATATTGCTGCATATGGGTAAAACGGCAGCAATATCACCGCAGCAATAAACAATTATTTTACTAGTGTAACCACTTCCGATATTCTTGGGCACACGTTGAAGCTCGGAGCATTATATAAAGACTTCAAAGCTAAAGGAGAAGGGGTTACAAACACTCACATTATTAAAACAAGCGAGAGTATTCACAGTTTACAATCATTCATCAACACTTTGAGCATTAAGTTATTTTTCCATTACATTGCAATCAAACTATTATGTAGACCCTTCTTGTCTCCACTTTTAATAATCATAAATCGCTTAGCGAGTATTCTTCCCTTACAACTAAATAAGAACCAATTAATATCGATCATTAACAAAAACTACAACAACTCTAGGATCTGATAAACCTCTTAAAACCTATAAAATTAGTTTTTGATTTAAAACGTTCAATACTTCAACTAATGCATAAACCCTATTTGTTTCATGCATTAAAAACCCTTAAAAATAATTCTAGCATGCCCTAAACTTGAATTTAAACATAGTATTATATGTGAAAATATAATAATTTAATGATGCTTATATAAATTTGAAAATATAATGTTATTAAAAAAATGCTAAACTATATTATTTATGAATTTTAGGGCATAAAACAATAATTAGGGCAAAAATAATTAAAACTAAAAAAATAAAAAGAAAGAGGAGGAGTCACCATCGGCGGACTGGCCGACTGTCGGCTAGATCTTGATGGGCTCGACTAGTGGCTCCGGCTGGTGGTTCGACTAAGGGAGGACCGAGAGGGGAGGAGGACATATCTTAGCTTTTATTGTGGTACACCAATAAAAATCAGTTCCTATTGAATTAATTATATTAGTTAACGAAGTATAATTTTAATAAAATATGTTTTAATCTGTAAAATCAGTTTCAAGTAGTTTTAATTGGTTTAAATCTGTAACAATAAATTCTAGATAGTTTTAAAATCCAGGTTGACTATACTGTGCCTTAAAGGCTTAGACATTTTAATTGCATTTGATGGATTACAAGATTAAGTTGTAGTTTGTAAAATTAATCAACTAAATGCCTAATAGAATAATATATTTTGACAAAATTATTATTTTGGCATAGAATTTAACTCGATTTTATATCATTACTGGTTCTCTGGACTAATTGTATACTTTTCCTCCTAAATAATTAAATACTTCGTAAATAAATGTTGGCCTTTTCAACTGGTTTTACAATGTTTCAGTTAGGGGCCATAATTTTTTGGGCATATTCTTACAACATTGTCCGCATGTTAACTGTGAAAAGAAGAGTTACAAACTCTGAGGAGGACAACGATGCAAGACCCCAAAATCTTTCCGTCAATCTACTAGACATTCCTGAGGATGAGACCAACAATCCTTCCAATGCCTCTATGGTAAATATTTTACTTTTGCATGAATCTTTAGTAGAGACATAACTTGACTTGATAGTTGAGATTTTTAACAACATTATGCGTGCATTGTTTAGTCTTGATATGTATACGATGTTTGTTAGATGTACTCTCTCCGTTGCACTCAACATCTTACCAAAAAGTACTTTTTGATATGATATAAAGTATATATTCGTTAGAGCTGGATGAACAAGTTCCATCCTAAGCAATTCTTCGCACCTTCGACTATTGCATTAGTATTTTGGTATTCATTTGTTGCCCTTCACATGAAAATAGCACAATGAGTATATATCGCATGTTCTAGAATTTGTGTGTATGAGCTTATGAGGAAGCTAAGCAAGGTAAACAAATGCTATGATTTAATAAAACGTCTTTGATGCTTTGCAGATTCTTTCCCAGCAAGCAAAGTTAAGGCATTGGATAAGCAAAACTTCAACACAGATGCATCTCACTGAATTGCTCTCACCAACAACTATAGCAGTGGTACACTACTTTTTTTTTTTTAGATGATTTTATAATGAACTGCAAAAATCAGTCTACCATAACACTTAAATTGTGGGTTAATAATACTCTCACAATTGCCCACGTAAGATTTATATTTTACCTTTTTTTAGTTCAGATATAATAAAATAATCCTTCTTATTTTTTTTGTGTTTTATGTAATTCTGATTTTTTATAATAAATTCTGAAATATATTTTCCGAAGCTTTTTTTTTTTTTTGAAACTTTCAGAGACAGTGTTTTTGGAATTTAATTATTCTGGATATACTTTTTTTTTTTTGAAAAATTGATTTCTGAAATTATAATTTTTGAAATCATAAATGTGTTTCTTAAAATAATTTTCGGAAAAAGTCAATTTCAGAAAATATAATCAGGAATTTATAAATATAGATCTAAATTTCATAAAACCGAAAAAATGTTAATTTTATTATATTTGAATTTAAAATAAAGATAAAATAGCTATCCTATGTGGACAAATGTGTAGCTATTATTAGCCCACGAACTAAATATTGTACGTGGTAGACTGATTTCTCAAGTTCATTGTAAAAAAAAAAAATTGCCCCCTTTTGATATATGGACTAAACGAATGAATATGCACCTTGCATATATTAGCTTGCCAAGCAAATTAAATTCAATCACTTTGTTACCATCATTTGAATATATAATAAGTTTGAATATTTAATTAGTTCACTGATGAACAGAAATAACGAAAAAATTGCCCAAATTTGTAGTATTATCAAATAGTCCTTAATATTTTCTTTTATGCTCATCCATCCTTCATCTTATGTAGATCCAAGATTTATGTCTAGTACAGTCACTAGCTCTTTGATGGACATCTAACTTCTTATTATGTACATTCTCAATATATATCTATTAACTAAAGTAGAAGCAAAAATATATGATCGACTCTATTTTATTATTAAAAATAAAGCCTACCTCGAACAAAAATATGCTACTATATTTTAATGATGCAAAACAATACTCCCTTCGTTTTCTTTTGTTCTTCCTATTTGAAATCTTTATGTGAGAGGAAATTGGTCAAAGTAAGAAGAACATTCGGAAACGGAGGGAGTATATCCTAACTAAAAGAATACACATGATACAACTAACTAAAAAAATTACTATCTTTAAAAATTTTATTTATCAAGAATAAATTACATTAATTTTATTAGAAAAAAGGTTAAATTTGTTGCTTTTGAACAACACTATAATAAATTACACATATAATATTTATTTAAAATTATATCAATATTTTACTATTAATAAAAAAGGTCTCATTTGAATTTTAAAAAAGAATAATTTAAAGTAACCTTACCACTCCACTGTATGACACTCGACCATTTATAAAGTGATGTCATTTATATTTTTTATCAACACATGTTATGATAAATTTACATCATTGAAAAGTTGCATTCATTTTATTACTACTCACATGACTACTTAAAATAAATATAATACTTTTATCATGATATTTAACAAATATTCTCTAGATACAAGTTTCACACTTAAGTTTGTCAAAAATCGTGCATCGCACGAGAATTGATCTAGTGTATAATGCATATATATACATTCTCTGTAGGGGCAAATTTGTTATTGTATATCACCTCCTTAACCAAAGAATATCACTAGTAACAAAAGATACCGTGATAGATTCTAAATAAACAACTTTATTGCATTTTGCAGATCCTTGGTTTTTTTATTGGGACGATTTCTCCAATAAAACATGTACTAATTGGGGATGATGCTATTTTGCATGTGCTGAATGACTCCGTATATACGATTGGGTCCGTACGTATTTATGAACACTCTTTGCTAAATTGTTGTATAATCTCCTTTTCTCAAATTCTTTTAAATTTCTTCAATATTTTAAATGGAAATCTCCAAATTGATCTCATACCCTTTCTACTAGCTTATCAAAATGTATGTATGCTTTTTTATTTGTTCAATTTTTTTTTTATTTTTTTTATTTTCCAATACAATGAGATACAGTATTAAAATTATTTGCTTAAATACATCTTTACCAATATACTTCATCCGTTTCCAAATAGAAGCAGACTTTAACTTTCACCTATCACAATGCATCACTTTAACCATTAAAAAATTAAATATCAAGGAATAAAAATAATAAAAAGATGATATTTTGAAAATACATATTGAGACATATCACCATCCTCTTAAAAGTGCGTGCCAAAGGACTATGTTACAAGTAAAAAGAAATGTATATATGAACAAACAAGATCATGTGAAAACAACTTTAATATGATCAAACTCGTTCTAGCCTGGTTTTGACCGAGCCGAGCGGGAGTAATTTACGAGGAAGCATAGCTCATTATCACCTCTTTCTATAATATAATTTATCCTTTTCACACAGTGATGCTGCTGTCCCAGCTATGCTTCTAATACTAGGGGCAAGTCTTCTTCAAGGTACACTCAAAAACTCAATCTATGTACAATATATCTAGTAAGCATAATAATAATTCGGAGCTTTTGATAAGTCGGATCATTTCAGGTTTAAACGGATCAAAGATAAAGCTCGGTATTGTGATAGGCACCATAGTAGTTCGCTATATATTCCTCCCTGGATTGGGTTTTCTTATTGTACGTGGAGCAGCCCATGTTGGCATCATCGACCATGATCCGCTGTTTATGTATGTTCTGTTATATCAACATGCAGTGCCGCCAGCCATGAGCATAAGTATGTGACTTTTTGACATTTTTTTTTAGCATAAGTAACTCCATACCTCTCGAGCTTTAGCATAGTTAAAATTAACTCAACTATGTAGATACCATCTAGTTTAATTGGTCAAAACTTTGGGAACTGGTAGCCAAAATCTTTTATCAAATTTCGTCTACATTATTGCTTTAGTTTACCAGAAAATCATGTCCAGAAGTATAATGCCAAAGACCTAGCTACCTTTTCCAACACAAATTTTCTCTAAACTACATCTTCCTTTCTACCTCAACCTTATCCTTCTTATTTTCATCATATTCTTCTTTGTAATATCAGCATAATCCATCTTCATGGCTAGAAGTCCATCAGCAAGAGAAACAATTTGCCTTAAACAAACTGATCTATTTGAACAAGGTAAGACATATGGGAAAGTGTAATAATATCAAGAGACAGAAATTTAGAGGGAACTTTCAACTTAACATTATGTATGCTAAGAGAATTTCTCTTGAAATTGTATATCTATGATTGATTTTCTTACTTAGCATCAATGAAATAATGGCTTACGAGCTTTTATATGGCATTTGGCAGGCACAATTACTGCGATGTTCGACAGTGGTGATAACGAAGGTTCAGTAATTCTACTTTGGACATATGCTTTGGCACCCATTTTCCTAACTCTTTGGTCTGCTTTCTACTTAGGGATTGTAGTATAGTTTAGGATTACAAATTGCAACGATGACTTAACATGTACCATCCATATCTGATGGTTGGGACCATATGTTTTAAGACATCCAGATTTCTATTTGATATATAAAATAGATTTAAGTAGATGCGTCAATAAGAAATTTTAGCCTTGTGGCTTCCTCTACGCATTATGTGAATGATGTAGATAAATTAAGATATTTCGCTCAAAATGTTGCCCTAGCTATTGTAACGTTTAAGATGCTTAGAAACACATAGATACTGGTATTCCATATTTTCCAAAGTCATATATATAGTTATAAATCATGTTTTGTTTTCCTAAATTTTTTTAATATAAGTCCACGGCATTTCCTTAAAATCACATTGTTAGTGTTACGAACTTACGATTATCTCCAAAGGTTGAGCTATAATTGTTGTAAGCTTTTAGATGATATAAGTGGAATCATAGAACACTATTTCCTTACATCTAACAGGGTCAATCGCATACATTAACATGTTTTTGTAATGGAGTATACGCAATTGTATCGTTGATAGATCCGTAAATCCATAAAGCTTTAGCACTCTTCGTTTCTTAGAGATCTAGTATATCGATTGTTGCTTCTTTACTTGGTCCACGATCATGGAATAGATCAGCAAACATATGTTATTAGTGTGAATTGAAGGTTGAAGTAAAAAACTCTCTCTCACTTGCTTTTGATGTCAAAGTTACACATAAAATTTAGAGTTTTTTTTTGTAAGAGACAACCTTTTAAAAACCACTTTTTGCGAAAGACAATCTTTTAAAAATTTTTGGGTAACTTCAGACCTTAAATGTAAATTTTTAAGTTGGAAACAACCTTGGTCTATTTCCGGCGTTGACCAGCCGGATTTCGGCGTTGACCAGCCGGATTCCGGCGTTGACTCACATAAGTCAGTCACGTGAGTTGCACGTGACTCGTGTTTTGCTCCATTTCAACCATTTCCCTCCTCACCAAACCCTCGCCTCAGCCCTAGCCCCACCCCGAGACCACCTGAACCACCCCACCCCCAACCACCCCACCTGAACCACCCCACATAATTTGTTTCTCTCTTCACCAAACCCCAAACCCACCAACGTCAACCACACCACCTCCACCACCAACATTGAAACCCATCAACCACCGTCTCTTTCTTCACCGAACCCCAAACCCCAAACCAACCTCCAACCATAGCACCACCCCCAACATAGTCGAAACCCAAACCCCCCCGCTCTCTCTCTCTTTCTCCCCCTCTTCACAATCATGTCACTTGGTGGTGATGGTGCATTTTGGATGGTTTTGGTTCGAATATGATGGTGGTGGCAAATCGAATTGTGGGTTCGAATATGATGGTGGTGGCGATTTGAATAGTGGGTTTGAGTTTTGAAGGTGTTGTGGGTTTGAGTTTTCTAGGTGGAGTGGTGGTGGTTGTCGGTGGGGGCATGGCGAGGCATGACTAGCGGATGGTTTCGCCGGTGGTGCGAGGGTTGAAGATGATGTAGGGTGGTGGTTATGGGTAACAATTAGGGAGAAATGGAGGGAAAAAGGTTGAAATGAAGCAAAATATGAGTCAACGCCGGAATCCGGCTGGTCAACGCTGGAAAATAGACCAAGGTTGTTTCCAACAAAAAAATTTACATTTAAGGTCTAAAGTTGCCCAAAAAATTTAAAAAGGTTGTCTTTCGCAAAAAGTGGTTTTTAAAAGGTTGTCTCTGACAAAAAACTCTAAAATTTATGTATATATAGTAAATAGTTTGATTAACTTGGGAAGCAATCCATTCCAATACTTATATGTGTGATTTCTTAGGATCAAGTAGGCCTTTATAACAAGCGCACAGTTGGTTTTTGCCTTTTTGGCAAAAGGTTGTAAGCACCTATGTAGGCGTGATTTTTATGCCTACGTCGTGTGAGCACGAAATTGACTATCTCATTGAATAGATTTATAAATTGTTTCGAAGTCGCCAACAAGTCTTTAAATGGAGACTCATAAACTTTATTGGATATCGAGAAATCGAAAGGACAAATAAAGTGACTTTTATCCAATGTAGGTTCCACGTCATACCTTTATAATTGGTCATAAACAAAAAAAAAATCGAGTTCGCGGGTGAGGGTACGAATATGATCATGAATTGTATTCACCCATTGCTGGTCTTTACTAAATAAGCTTTATTTATAATGAACAACTGACTATGATATTAATTAATCATAAATAACCATCAACTACCATGATGATGCACAGAAATGAACAGAACAACCCAATAAAATGTTAGCATTAAAATGTAAAGTCTAATTTCTTTTTTTTCAGGAATAAGTGTAAAGTCACTTTCATCAACCTATATGTGTCTAATTTAGGTGGGACATTCAAGGAAAAACAAGGGTCAAATAAAGACAACAAACCAATACTAAAGACGGGAAATTCCCGATTCATAACGTCTGGTACAAACATTCGTAACATTTTTTTTAACTATAAATTTTTTTTTTTTAATAAGGTAAGGAGAAAAGAAGGTTAGGAGACTCTCCGCACGAGGGGAGCTCCAACCTTATCGTTTACAAGAATAGAATGAAGAGCGGAATGAGTACAATCATCTATATTAAACTGAGAATCAACTAAATGACCGACATTGGCAATCCAATCTGCTGTTTTGTTTGATTCCCGATAGACATGACGAATAGCCCACGAAGAGAAAGAACGGAGAAGAGCTTGAATATCCTGGATGATATGAGCAGTCTGCCAAGGAGGAGACCAGATACCTTTTACTGAGTTGATGACCATAAGATTGTCACCTTCAATTTGGAGCTGACGGATATTGTTCTCGATAGCTAGGCGAAGCCGTTGTTGAAGAGCAGTACCCTCAGCAATGAACAAGGAAGAAGATCCAAGGTTGAAAGCTGCAGCTTTGAGAAGATGGCCATCAGAATCTCTAATGGTAATACCTGCTGCTGCAGAAGCACCGCGAACCGAGCCGTCGAAGTTGAGCTTGAAGAAGGAGGTGAGAGGTGGCTCCCAAGAAACAAGGATGGAGGAAGGATACACCGGAGAGGATGGTGGAAGGGAGGAAGGGGAAAACGGGGAACCAGAGGAGATGCAGAAGTCAACTGCATTCCTCATACTCCATTCTGAAAATAAAAAGTTTGCTTTATGCAGAATTCTGTGAACATTAAAAGAAGCATTATGAAAGATAATAGAATTTCTTTCCTTCCAGATACTCCATATAAGGAAAACAAATTTGATAGTGGAGGACCTATCATGTCTGATTTTGGATACTGTATTTAGAAGAGTGGCCCGATGTAAGGTGTGAGGTATCCACTCCTTTAGATCCTGAAGCTGCAAAAGGGGGATGAGATGATGGCATCCTCCAAAAAGATGGTCTAAAGATTCCTCATGAGTGTTACAAATAGCACAGTGGTTGAAAGGGATTATGTTGCGGTTAGCAAGGACAGCTCTAACCCCAAGACTGTTGTGACAAATTTGCCACATAAAAATTTTCAGTTTAGTTGGGATATCAAGTTTCCAAATCCAATGATGCGGCCATTTTTCTAGACTTGGTGACAGATTATGAGCTAGCCAGTTAGCGGATTTAACCGTAAATAAGCCTGAAGAGCTAGGACCCCAAATAGGCTCATCTGGAAAGGGGTTTACCGCCAGAGGAAATGAGGAATGCGTTTGATGGAATTGATAATGCAATCCGGCAACAAGAGCTTTAGTTTGTCAATATCCCAAGTTCTATTAGGAAGAATGAACTCTTTTAGACGAATATTAAGATCAACCTGAGTTTCTGATAATTTAAGTTTTTCCATTAAATTTTCATAAGCACACCAGTTGTGAAGCCAAAAAAGAATTTGGGAGCCATCACCTATTTTCCACAGAATACCTTTTTGCAGAAGAGATCTTTGGAGTAAGATTTTTTTCCATATTGGTGAATCGTGCGGTTTTGTTTTACAATTAAAGAAGGATTGACCCTTCAAATATTTTTGCGTTATTAGTTTCACCCAAAAGTTGGTAGGTTCCGTAAGAATTTTCCAACCCAACTTTGCTATAAAAGCTTTGTCATAGGAAGCGTTTTTCTTAGGCCAAGGCCACCTTGCGCTTTGGGAGTGCAGATTTTATCCCATGCAATAAGAGGTGTTGCATTTTTATCTTTATTTGTCTCCAAAAAAATTTCCTGTGAAGAGTATCAATGGATTTAGCTAAATCTGGAGGAAGCATAGTGGAGGCACACGTATAAGACGGTGGAGCTTCAAGATTACTCTGAATGAGGGTGAGCCTCCCAGCTTTGGACAAAAACCCCGATTCCCAA
Source organism: Beta lomatogona (assembly GCA_947646795.1). Taxonomy (NCBI): domain Eukaryota; kingdom Viridiplantae; phylum Streptophyta; class Magnoliopsida; order Caryophyllales; family Amaranthaceae; genus Beta; species Beta lomatogona. Next base: position 267,175 of record CANSNZ010001179.1, on the reverse strand, counting down.
AGGTTAATCCTTTGATCAGTTTTCTGAACAATATGAGCAAGGTCAGCTTTAGAGGGATGATGGCAACTAAAGAAAATTCCCAAATACCTTCCCAGAGAAGAATTAGGCAACATATTAAAATGACTGGCTAGAATCGTTTTTCAGTTGGGTGAGACCTTTTCAGAGAAAATAATAGTAGATTTATGAAAATTCACTAATTGATCGGAAAGACCACAGAAGTCATCAAGGACAAATTTTAGATTTCTACAAGCAGAGGTAGTTGCTTTGCAAAATAAGAGGCTATCATCAGCAAACATTAGGCAGGGTATATTGGCAGTTATGAAAAGCAGCTTAAAACCGATACCTGAATCTCGAGATTGACTTTGGAGAGTTAGTTTTCGGATGAAGACTTCTATACATAAAATAAAAAGGTAAGGTGACAGGGGGTCTCCTTGTCGCAGACCTCTAGATGGTCGGAACCAAGGGGAGGGTTGGCCATTTACTTTTATAGAGTAAGAAACATTACTAACACATTCCTTAATCCATAGGATCCAAGTGGGGGGGAGGGAACCAAAAGCCTTGAGAGTTTGCCAAAGAAAATCCCATTCGATCCGGTCATAAGCTTTTTCCATGTCTAACTTTAAGGCACACCACCCTGTTTTGTTTTGAGACTTTTTAAATGTATTAAGAGCCTCTTGTGCAATCAAAAGATTGTCATGAATAGAGCATTCTTGAGTAAATGCATTTTGAAGGGGACTAATTTCCTGTTGCAAAATAGGACGGAGGCGATTAACTAGGAGTTTTGAAATTGCTTTGTAAATAGTGTTAATTGAACTAATTGGTCTGAAATGATCTGGAGATTCAGGAGCCTCTTGTTTGGGAATAAGAGTTATCAAAGTGTGGTTCAAAGACGGAGGCAATTTACCATGATCAAAGAAACTTTGTACGGCAATGACCAATTCTTTTTCAATGATGGGCCAATAAGCCTGATAGAATTTGCCCCCAAAGCCATCGGATCCGGGCGCTTTAAGCGGGTTAATATCAAAGAAGAGTTCTTTTATTTCTTCAGCTGAGACAGGAGCAAGTAAAGAGTTCACATCAGCTGAAGAAATAAAAGGGTCGAGAAAGCTCAAATCAATTTCCCTGAGAGATGAGTGGGCGGAGCGAAACCGATTTTTGAAAGAATCAGACAATAGATGAGTTAGGTCGTTGTGGGAGTCAACCCATTGCCCTACGTCATCTTTTAGTCTAAAAATAGTCATGTTAGCCATAGATTTTTTTCATTCTATTATGAAAGAAGCGAGAGTTGCGATCCCCTTGAGTTAACCATGTTTTTCTAACAAAGAGTCTCCAAGCTTTCTGATTAAAGAGAAGAAGTTTCTCCCTTTGGATAATCAACCTATTGATATGCTTAAATAAAATGGTATTAAAAGGCTGATGCCACAATTTTATTTGTAACTCCTTTATTTTTCCTCATTTGTAACTAGTTTATTGGTCATATGTCTATAGTTGGTGTTAGCCCAAACTCTAAGATCAGTTTTTATACGGATGAGTTTTTGTTGAATGCGAAAGAATCGAGAGCCTGCAATTGGAATGTTCCAGTTCTTTTTAACAATAGAGTGTGAATGCTTATCTATAGTCCAAAAATTTTGAAACCGAAATGGAGGTGGGCGATAGTAGTTTCCTTCATTGGAGGAGAAGATGACTGGAGCATAATTCAAAACTGTGAAAGGACCATAAAAAATGGTGCTTGTGTTAAACGCGTCATAAAAGGAGTTGTGGTTAATAGCCCTATCAATTCGTTCGAAAATGAGATTATTATTACGTACACCTCTCCAAGAGTAAGCTTGTTGGAGGCATGGGATGTCAATGGCGTTGAAATCAGAAAGGAAGGAAGGTAATCGATTAAGCTGATTTGACTTCAGCGAAGATCCCCCCAATTTGTCTTGAGGAGAAAGCATTTCATTAAAGTCCCCAAGCAAAAGGCAGGGAAATTGTAGAGAAGTAACATAGTTGTTCAAATAAGTTCAGAAAACATCTTTTTCGACATTTTTAGCCGGGCAATATGTACCCAAAATTAAATACATTTTATTGTGTGGCTTGTATTGAATGTCGAGATGAACCAAAAGGTCATGCGAATAGTGATTTTGAACTGTAATATTTGAGTTATTCCAACACACCCACATTCCATCCACGTGATTAACTGAGTCAATAATTAATTTATTGTGTAAGTGAAGTGCTTTTAGAATTCGGTGGCTATTATTATTATTAGTTAAGGTTTCAATGATGAATACAATATCCGGATTATATTTGTTCTTTAGGTAGAGGAGCTCACTCAAAGCTTGGGGGTTTTTTACCCCCTTGAATATTCCAACATAAGATCTTCATAGATAAACAAATATGCAAAAGAACCGTATACAATTAGAAGGATGTTTCGATAGCGAGTGATGGAGCACTCGAGTCCAATGGGATTTTGAATCCCAATCCAGTTTAGAGAGAACAAGTTTATATAACATTATAGATAAGCAGACAAAACAAAATGCAATAAGTAAAAGTTCAATAGCGAGTGATGGAGCACTCGAGTCCAATGGGTTTTTAAGGCCCAATCCAGTTTAGAGAGCAGGAGTTTAAGAGACAACCTTTTGGGCTCCGAGGGAGCTTTTGCGTTGGCATAGGGGATCTGAGCTTTGCAAGCGTAATGGAACCAATTAAGACAGAAGATATAATGACTAATTTTTATCAATGAAATCATCTTTATTGAAGCACCTACCATAATAGCAAGGAAGAACCACATAGGCAGAGGTGAAACTAACATAGTAGTCTGGAAATGGACACAACAACAAGAGCAAGAGCAAAAGCAAAAAATATACTTCCTCCGTTTCATTTTACTTGCTACACTTCTCAATTCACGGACTCCTAGGCAATTTTTGGAGAAGAAAGAGGTAGAGAGTAAAAAGAAAAGAGACCCATGTGAGAGGAGAGAGATAGAGAGAGTTTATTGCCCAAAAAAGAAGTGTAGCAAGTAATATGAAACTTCCCTATATGGAAAGTGTAGCGAGTAATTCGAAACGGAGGAAGTAATTCGCACACATAAGAGTTGAGTTCATAGGACAAAAACTTGTCAAAGCTGAGGAAAAATTATTATATAACATATAATAACTAGTTTTAAAAAGATGAAGATCCATGAGAGTAGTAGCAAAAGATCGGTGAGCAGAATAGCTAGACCCTATCCACCAATGAAAAGAGATTAACCTAATAACAAAACTAAAAATTGAAATCGACCATAAAAAGCACAGCAAAATCCAATGTGAGTGAGGAAGTGTCATGTTTAATAAAGTACTGGCAACGCAAGCTATACCATTAAAAGGTCTTGATAGAGAATTATAATCCATGACAGAGCAATCCACAATTCTCATACTGTGAAAACATAAAGCAAAATTAAAAAGAACTATTTGCCAACTAAGCAGATAAAAAATGCAAGAGATAATTCCACAGTAAACATAAACAGACCAAACCATAGCAGAGTTATACAAGTAGAATGAAAAAAGTTCAAAAACAAGGAATGAACAAGTAAAACAATCAAGCCAAAACAAAATCAGATTGAAAGAAACGAAATTATTGGTCCGACAATAGACAACAAAAGCCACAGCGACGTTATAGCAAACATTTAATTGGAAAGCCAGTAGAAAAACGGACGAATTAAAACCGAAATCGAGAAAGAAACTTACCTTGGATATGGCAAAGAGGATGTTGAAATCACAGACCACGCAGCGTGCTTGAGGTCGGGTAGAGTAGGGTCCACTTCCATGAACAGCATAGACGACGTTGGGAGCGATGTTGGTGTTATTGGTAGCGCTGGGACTAGCCCTATTAACGGAAGGATGAGATCGAGTGAAGCTCATGTGACTCGGTTGAGTCGGTGTGGTGTTGTCAGTAACTCTGGCCGTGGTGTTGTTTGTCTTTGAGCCACCCTCACGGACTGCAGGGCTGGGGTCTTTCAGGATGGAGTGGTGACGGTGGACGCGGTGGCGTCATTGTTCAAGATCGGAGGCGGTTTAGAGGATAGGGAGAGAGAGTTGAAACAAAACCTCTCAAAATCTATAGGACAAACAGTAGTATTTTGGTAAATTTGAGATGAAATATGTAACACCCCAGAATTTCAAAGCGGAAAAGAAAGAAATAATAATAGTATTAATAGGACGATGGCGGAAACATCGTCTTCTGGGAATGTCACTACTACAGGAAATGCGTTTAAATAACTAAGTGATCAAACCAACATAAATAAATAGTATAAATAAAATAAATTAATTAGATTAATATCTAAAAGAGAAAACTGACTCTCTAACTAATTAAAAGTCTAGGCCTAAAACATCTAGCTTTTTGATGCTCACAACTCAACCCGAGCCCAAAACCAAAGAAGATTCTCATCAACATAACCTGCAAAATATACAACAAACATCCACAATCAGTGGGGAGTAACTAGCAGTTCTCCCAGAACAAAAGAAATCAAAGCATGATTAAGACATAGATTAATAAGAAAGGAAATAATTAACTCAAGTCAACTACAATATGCATCCACTTCCATATAACTCACAAATAACGCAAATGAATAATAAATAGCAAGTGAGTTGGATAAAAAATAAATAAATCATCTCAAGAGTACTTTTATAAAAAAATAAAATATAGGTAAAACAAGTTATTGAGTCAGAAACCAAACGCCAGTGAATCACAATTCACTTCCTAAGGTTTGTCAGATCGCAATCTCCAGGTCAGTCTATGGGCTTACGTTCCCCACTGCCTGTGTCTAAAAATGGTCAAACTCCCGATGCAGGGTAGAACACGCAGAACTCCCTGACCTCTCGAACGACAACAATTAACCCAGGTGTACCCCTAGTTTGCAAACCAGGTGGTTGGCATATTCTTCACCGGGGACTACATCTATCCCACCGGATATTCTTATCTCAAAATAAAATCATAAATATCATCAAAATATCATTCATCTCAAAAATATTCGTCAAAAGCGAAGCCACCCGGCCTTATATATACCCATAATTCATCAAAAGAAACAACTCTTCAAAATTCCTCAAAAATAGTAACTTACAAACTTACAACAAATGTCTCCCACAATTAATACTTTGAACATCTCTAAGCATCAACAATGATATTAAACTAGTTTTTACAGCACTAACAGTTCAATCAAAAATGCATCATATCAAATAAGATCACCAATTAACTCCAAGGCTTATTAAATAAATGAATCGTACACAACTAATCATTTTTACATAAATCAAACATAAACATAATGATACCCAATAATACTTACAGCAACCAACTAAACACCAGCATCCAAGAACATAAAAGATCACAAATTATTTCTGATTAACAAGCTCTTAAATACTTAAAAAGAATATCCTCAAACTCACAACAAGACACAATAATAATTAATAAACTAATAAGTACGATCAGTAAAATAACACAAAAATTATCATATGACCTATTGGCTCTACTGACATGGTATAATTTTTATTTATAATTTTAGGACTCTGAAAGTATTTTTAAACGTTAATTTACAGAATACCCAATAAAGCCAATATAATAATTAAAAATAAAAATAAACGCCCAAAAATTACCAAAAATTTACATAACATGCATAAACTCACGGTAATACATAATATACAAAGAAATGAATTTTTCGGCCTCTAAAAATAAATTTCACGATTTATATACTGACAGACACAAAAATGCAAAAACAGATAAACCAATTAAATAAACCTATAGGACAAACAGTAGTATTTTGGTAAATTTGAGATGAAATATGTAACACCCCAGAATTTCAAAGCGGAAAAGAAAGAAATGATAATAGTATTAATAGGACGATGGCGGAAACATCGTCTTCTGGGAATGTCACTACTACAAGAAATGCGTTTAAATAACTAAGTGATAAAACCAATATAAATAAATAGTATAAATAAAATAAATTAATTAGATTAATATCTAAAAGAGAAAACTGACTCTCAAACTAATTAAAAGTCTAGGCCTAAAACATCTAGCTTTTTGATGCTCACAACTCAACCCGAGCCCAAAACCAAAGAAGATTCTCAGCAACATAACCTGCAAAATATACAACAAACATCCACAATCAGTGGGGAGTAACTAGCAGTTCTCCCAGAACAAAAGAAATCAAAGCATGATTCAGACATAGATTAATAAGAAAGGAAATAATTAAGTCAAGTCAACTACAATATGCATCCACTTCCATATAACTCACAAATAACGCAAATGAATAATAAATAGCAAGTGAGTTGGATAAAAAAATAAATAAATCATCTCAAGAGTACTTTTATAAAAAATAAAATATAGGTAAAACAAGTTATTGAGTCAGCAACCGAACGCCAGTGAATCGCAATTAACTTCCTAAGGTTTGTCAGATCGCAATCTCCAGGTCAGTCTATGGGCTTACGTTCCCCACTGCCTGTGTCTAATAATGGTCAAACTCCCGATGCAGGGTAGAACGCGCATAACTCCCTGACCTCTCAAAGGACAACAATTAACCCAGGTGTACCCCTAGTTTGCAAACCAGGTGGTTGGCATATTCTTCACCGGGGACTACATCTATCCCACCGGATATTCTTATCTCAAAATAAAATCATAAATATCATCAAAATATCATTCATCTCAAAAATATTCGTCAAAAGCGAAGCCACCCGGCCTTATATATACCCATAATTCATCAAAAGAAACAACTCTTCAAAATTCCTCAAAAATAGTAACTTACAAACTTACAACAAATGTCTCCCACAATTAATACTTTGAACATCTCTAAGCATCAACAATGATATTAAACTAGTTTTTACAGCACTAACAGTTCAATCAAAAATGCATCATATCAAATAAGATCACCAATTAACTCCAAGGCTTATTAAATAAATGAATCGTACACAACTAATCATTTTTACATAAATCAAACATAAACATAATGATACCCAATAATACTTACAGCAACCAACTAAACACCATCATCCAAGAACATAAAAAGATCACAAATTATTTCTGATTAACAAGCTCTTAAATAATTAAAAAGAATATCCTCAAACTCACAACAAGACACAATAATAATTAATAAACTAATAAGTACGATCAGTAAAATAACACAAAAATTATCATACGACCCTAATGGCTCTACTAACATGGTATAATTTTTATTTATAATTTTAGGACTCTAAAAGTATTTTTAAACGTTAATTTACAGAGTACCCAATAAAGCCAATATAATAATTAAAAATAAAAATAAACGCCCAAAAAATACCAAAAATTTACATAGCATGCATAAACTCACGGTAATACATAATATACAAAGAAATGAATTTTTCGGCCTCTATAAATAATTTTCACGATTTATATACTGACAGACACGAAAATGCAAAAATAGATAAACCAATTAAATAAACCTGTAAACAGTAGGTAAAAATTATTCCAAGGCATGAGATACATACTACACATATAACATGATACACGCAAAAATAATTTCAGCAATTTTCACGTTCGGTCAATAATTATTTAGCAAATAAGCCAAAAACGCACAAATTACCAAATAAATCGAATAAATACTAAAACTCAGACGAAAATTATTTTTATGTATACAATATTCATACAGCATGCATCAAGTATATTCATGTCAAATTTCATCAATAATTTCATTCAAAAAGTATTTTAAATAATTCTTAGCGTAATAATCTAATACCGAATAATACCCTAATCTCTATCGTTCTAAGATAACTACTAGTTACCTGAAACGTCGGGAGGAGAGCTGAGTCTAAAGGGATTCGAAAAATATGCGAGCAATCCAATTCCTCCATGAACGATAATTGTAACAACAAGTCACTAGGCATTTTCTTCTTGAACGTTGAAAACTCTTATTTCGCACTGCTCTGTTCCGACTATGATTCCCGGTGATCAAAAGCTCAGATTCTAAATCGCTTCGGTCAAAGTTAAGAACAAGATGTTGTTAACGTTTTATATAAATTTGGAGACGATCCAACGGTTAGATCTCCAGATACGGTTATTTTCGTGAAGGTGTGACAGGAAAAACCGGGTTGAACCTTTCTATTCTTTTCCTCTTCCTTTTCTCTCTTTCTTTTCTTGAAAACGGTGAGGGTTAAATGAGAATGATGCTGAACTTCTTTTAACAAAAAACAGAATTTTATGGCAAGGAAAAATGAAGGGTTTAGGAGAATGTTAATGAGGGATTAAATGAGCGGTTACAAGATATTCAAAGGTTTAGCTTAATAAGCACCAGAACTCTTTATCCTCCACTCCATAATTGCTGATTTCTGGCCAGCATGACATGCCACACGTGATGTACCATTTCATCACTCAAATCGGTCCAACATTGTTACAAAAACGCTACGCGGCAAAACTGCATCCTAAACGCCTAAATAAATAACGAAACTAATATAACCTTTAAAATAAATAACTAAAAACTTAAAATAAATATATATACATATATCACATCATATAAATATATATACACATTTTCACAACATGTTCCAAAATAATCTAAATAATAAATTATTTATTTTTACGAAAAATATCATTTTAATGTAAACAAACACCAAAAATAAAGGGTGAAAATTACGGGGTGTTACAAAATAGGCTTGATAATGGGTGATTCAGGCTGGAAAGAATTACACAAGGTCTTAGATTGAAATTCATGAAAGTTCTTTGGGTTCATTGAAATTTCTTTGTGTTTTTTCTTTTTTCTTTTTTGTTTTCTCTCTCTAGAAACCCCTAGCATCTTTTGGGACTTTCTCTCACTACATTTTTTTAACTATATTTAACAAACAAAATTTTGTATATTCAAACCCTACGTATCATCACGGCATCACCATGTATTAATTACATTAAGACGGTAAAATTTTGAATAAAATAAACAAATTTCGAGCACTATTCGATGTAACAAAAATTATAATGTTTTGAATTACGTAGCAAAAGTTATACACAATTCACATAATATAATAATTTAGGTTGTTCATTCAAAATCAAACTATAATTTTAGCTTATCTAGAACTCCTTATATGTATTTACATCTATGTAGAACTCTATTTTGTAAAAAAATAAAAATAAATTTTAATTGCATAGCAATCTTACGTGGCGCGCTCTATGGCCTCGAAATCTTGAGGGGCTCCTGTGCTCCCGAAAGGTTCCTCCTTTATATATTAAGATTAAGATTAAATTTATCGAACACTTTCTTGATGCTCGCGCCAAATTTATCCATCGAAAAATAAAGTTTAAAAAAAGTGGATAATTTGGATCCGATCCAATCTTGTGTCTATAAATTCATATTGGATCTGTTTGGACTCAAATTTGTATTGGTTTGGGTTTGGGTTGGAAAATTAAAATCCAAATTTTGTTCGGGTTGGGTTGGATTAGCCATATCATACACCGAACTTTCATCCGTACTTAGTACTTACTAAGAAGTAGTTTGGTTCAAGATGTGGAATAGAAAGCAAATGAACACATAGAGAAGGGTAATGATCACAAGAATAGTTACCTTTATTGAGTGTTTGGTTCAAACCAAAGAATGAATATGAATGTTAACCATTACCACCAAGTAATGGATTTAGGGAGGGAAAAGTAACAAGTTCAGGGAATCCACTACCACCAAGTAATGGTAATGGATCGAGGAGGGTTGAACCAAACAAGAAGAAAGAGAATCGGTAATTGATTTCGTTTCTTGGAGCCCAAAAATATTGAGCGTAACCAAACAACCCAAAAAATAAAACTACATACTTAGCATGAGAAATATAGGTACTATTAGTTTTTTATAAATCAGTGCAAATTGCAATGGAAACTTGTAAAAGTTTTGTGGCCATTTCGATTTAACAAAAACTTAAGGGGTCAACTTACACAATTGCTAGAAGTTAACAGGGTGATTAGTTACTTTCACAACATGTAATAGAAGTAACAAAAAAGAAAAATTTCAGGAATCTTAATACCATTTTTCAGTTGCAGTGTACATATACTTCCTCCGTTCCGAATAAATAAAACGTTTCCCTCTTTTATGTGAGAGATTTATGAGAGAAGTGTTTCATTTATTTTACAATAGAGAGTGCATAACAACTATTCTTATTGCTTATTTTTTAATCAATAAATACCATAAAAGTCTAGAAATGCACCATTTTTTCCCATAGTTTTTGTTAATTATTCCCAATATTTTTCTATTTAAAATTGGGCATTTCTACCAACTCATAGAAACTATATATTTTCATTTCTAATTGGGTAAACATGTACAAAAAATTTCTATATAAAATTTGATAATTAAAATTTCTATGCCTGTAAAATAATATATATGATATTACGAATTTTTTTAATTTTTTATGAAGATATTACACAGTTACACTGATTAAGGAGATTGAAAGAATAAACTTTTTATTGATAAAAATCAGTATAGTGTCATTATTTATGCTTAAAAAATATGTAACATTTTGTTACTGTTTTATTTTCGGCAAGATATCAATTAGATCTTTTCTTCTTTATTTTAATTTAATAATTTTGGCAATTACATAATTTGGTAAATATGTGGCATGTATATGTTATGCAGCGAGAAAAATATCATATTCAATATGTGTATATAACCTAAGTAAATGTGTTATATGTCATTGAACTCAATAATTATGAGATAGCATAACTAAGGTGAATAATTTATAACCTGACCCGAACTTTCGGCAAATTCTTGACCCCTCAAATGTAATGGGATAGCACCCGGTGAATCTTTTACTCACCCTCCCCCTAGAAAAGTTATAAGGTACTATCATATGCGAAAAGAAAATAAAACAAAGGAAAAATTGTTACCATGAACCCCATGTTTGAGGTGTAGTCCCATATTGATCTCAAATTTGGTTATTTTTAATTTGTAATAAGTTAATATTTGGTGGTACTCTTCCCACATTGGTCTTGATGACTTAATACCCATTTCAAGGGTTAAATTTATTGAGAATATGGGCATATTCACATTTTGTAATGCTGAGTTAAGTTAGTAATGTAGCCAACTGTGTTTTTTAGTGATTCTAGGCTGATCTGTGAGGACCACTTGTATAGGATAATTTTGGTCCTTTTGTACACATATTCCTAGGTCTGATTTGAGCTGATGTATTTATACCAGGTGATGGTTGTTGCGCCGTTTTCTCATCACAATATAGTGAGAAAATACTAGAGAGAAATACAAAGAAACTGGAAGTAAATTACTGTTGTATCAGAGCAGGAATTTTAATTCTCGGTCTATATTTGAGGATTTTAAAGGTTCTTTTTCATTTCTAAAGAAAATCTTTGTTTGCTTCTCTAATGGCTGGTGAAGGGAGCAACAACAACAAAGAGAGCAACTTGAATCCATACAAAGATACTCTGTTTGTTGATGTGAATGAAAATGCAGCAACACCCTTAGGAGGTATCATCTTTGATGGTGGGAATTTCCTTAACTGGAATAGAAGAATCAAAATAGCACTTGCTGGTAAGATTAAGCTTGGCTTCCTTGAAGGAAAGCACAAGAAACCTACCACTGGAGCTGATGAGATTCAGAAGTGGACAATGTGTGATTACATGGTAAGATCATGAATCCTTGCCACCATCAAACCTGAAATTGCAAGCAGCCTGGTTAGTATGCAATCTACTAGCAAACTGTGGGAAGAAATAGTTGAGAGGTATGGTCAGACAAATGCCCCTCAATTTTATCAACTGAAGAAAAAGTTGTGGGATTTAAAGCAAAACAACTTGTCTATGAGTGAATATTATTGTAGACTCAAGGAGTTATGGGAACAAATAGCTGAACTTAATGATATTTATAAATGCACCTATAGAGCCATGGGAAGGTGTAGTTGTGAGTTACATGCTAAGATAGCTCATAGAGATCCAGACAACAAGTTGATGAAGTTCCTAAATGGGCTGAATGATGGATATCAACAAATGAAGACAAACTTTCTTAGCATAGACCCTTTGTTGGTTGTGAACAAGGCTTACAACCTTGTAATGCAAGTTGAGAAACAGATTCAACTTGCTGTAGAGATGACTCTTGGAGTTGAGATGAGTGCCTTGGCAGTCAATAGACACAGTCAAAGCCTTGGGCCTCTTTAAGATTTCCAAAAGAAAGATTATAAAAAGATGAGGATGGAAGAGTACAAAAAAATGAAGATGGACAAGGAATCTAAAAAATGTAGCCACTGTGGAATGAAGGGACATGTGAGAGAGGAATGTTTCAAGTTGGTGGGCTATCCAGAATGGTTTAAGCAACCAAAGGATAAAGTGTGGTTCAGGGAAGCTGCCAACATGTCCAGGCAGGAGGATGAAGTTGTAGGGAATACAACTCTGGATCATGTACCACAGAGAGATGCCAATGGTAGTAAGGTTGACAAAAATATGGTTTCTTCTTTTGTTCAGGAACTGTTGAAGCTGATAGGAGATAAGCAGGGTGGAGAAGGAACAAGTACAAGCAATTTTGCAGGTTAAATAACTGCAAACACTGCTAACTGTGTTCATAATGATGATAGATCAAACACTTGCCTCATATATTCAGGAGCAAGTGATCATATCATTGGGAGTAGAAAACTTCTAACTAACATAAAAAGCCTTAAAAACTGTGTGAAAGTGGGGTTACCTGATGAAAGTATCTAGGTGGTGAGTGAAATGGGATATGTGAGACTGAATGAAGGAATCACATTATGTGATGTGTTATATATAAATGATTTTAGACATAACTTGCTCTCTGTGAGCAAGCTGCTAAAACAATGTGACAAGAAACTTACTTTTAATAAAAAAAATGGATGCTCAATATAGGACCATTCCACTAAAGGAGATGTGGAGATTGGGAGAAATGAGAATGACTTATACAAGTTGATAGAGAGCAAATCTGGTGAGAAGAACAAACATGATGCAAGAAATGAGGAGAAGACAAATGCAAATGCTTGTAATAAAGTAGGAAAACTGAACCTTATTCATGCTAGATTGGGACATGTATCTGTGTCTAAGATGCAACATTTATCATTTTGTAAATATGATGATTTGAATGACTATTTTTGTGATACCTGTTCTGTTGCAAAGTATCATAGGCAACCTTTTGTGCTTAGTAAATATGTTGCCAGCAGCATTTTTGATTTGATTCATGTGGACTTATGGGGTCCCTACAGAGCTAAAACTATCACAGGTGCTAGTTACTTCTTGACCATTGTAGATGATTATAGTAGAGCAACTTGGACACATCTTTTGTCCAATAAAGAACAGGTGAAGGGAATTCTAATGAGATTTCTTTGTTATGTTGAGAATCATTTCATCAGCAAAGTGAAAACTTTGAGGAGTGATAATGGGACTGAAATATTTTAGTCTGAATGCAGTGATATTCTTGCTAAAAGAGGTATCATACACCAGAGAAGCATTGCTGATGTACCTCAGCAAAATGCCAGAGTAGAAAGGAAGCATATGTATCTTCTAGATACAGCTAGAGCTATTAAGCAAGATTCATGCTGGATTGCCTACTTATTTGTGTGGTGAGTGCATTCTAGCATCTACTCATCTAATCAACTTGCTTCCTAGTAGAGTGATAAGCTGGGGAAACTCCCTGCAAGAAACTAATGAAGAAAGAAGCTGATTATGACCATTTGAGAGTCATTGGATGTAATATCCCGGAAATTTAAGCTTGATTAACATTAATAATTAGCTTAAATAAATTTTTTAAAAAATTTATTTATTTATTTAATGACTTCTCTTATATATTGGAAATCAAAATAAAAGCAAGTATTTGATAAGATAAGCTAAGTTAGTATGGTTGTCTAATAAAAGGAGATAGGAAAGACTTACTAATTTTGGTAATACAAAAGAATTAGAAAATTTCTTTAAATGGAAAATCACCATCCATCCAATTCATCTTCTCCCTCAAGCTCCATCTCCTTACTCTCCAAGGCTTCTAGAACTCCTTGCTCCCCAAGTATACTTCACCATTAAGCCTTCATTATTTTTACTGAATTTTGCTCCTAAGATTACTATAAATAGTATGCTGATTTCACTATTCATATCCATCTAAAAATCTGAAAATTTCACAACCTTCAATTACATACTCTCCTGTTCTCCGGCCACCCTCCGACCACCACTACCACCTGTCAGCGCGCCAGACACGCCACCACCAGACAGCCACCGCCGACCGCCAGCACCACCTCCCTTCCTCCTCCCTCCCTGCGTTACTTCTTCTTCTTCCCCCTCCCTCTATCTCGCTGCTTCTCTCTCCTCCTCGGCCCCACCTGGGCTGCTGCCCACCTGACGCGCCGCCGCCCTGCAGGCCAGAACGCCGCCCCTCCGCGCCACCTACTCGCCGGAGCTCCGACAACCCCAGCCCCCTTCGCTGCTTTGTGTTGCAAGCAAGTGAGTTGTAATACTTTCCCTCCTTTTATTGTTTTGAAAAGTTTAAGTCATTAGTTTAGGCTTAGTATTTTACATGAACCATTAGTATGTTGGGCTAATTAACTAATCTAAGTTGAAGTATAATCTTGTTTTGTAATTTAAAATCTACCATTGTATGTAGTAAATTTAATTATGCATAAGTGTACCTATAATCTTTTAAGTTTAAGTATTGAGAGTTGAGACTTAGTATATGTTTAAGTATTTAGTTGGTGATAGGGATGGCAATTGGGCGGGGCGGGTGCGGAGGATGGTACCTCCACACCCGCACCCGCATAAAATTCTCATCCCCATCCCCGCCCCACCACCCATTGCGGGGGAAAATTCCAGACTCATCCCCGCCCCACCACCCGCATGGGTAGCCGCACCTGCCTCGTACCCACTTCATCCCCGCCGCACCACCCGCATGACCCGCTTCGTACCCGCGTCATACCCACTTATTTATATTTTACAAGATAAAATTATTAATAATATAAGTATATAAATAGAATTTTAATAAAAAATATGTGGGGCGGGCGAGGGTGGGGCGGGGCGGGCGGGGATGGGGCGGGTATAGCATAAAATCCACACCCGCTCCACCACCCATTGCGGGTACCATTTTAATCCCCATCCCCGCCCCATTCCCGCCAAACCTAGACCCATCCCCGCCCCACTTTGGCGGGAATGGGGCGGGTTCTCCTACTTGACCCGCCCCACTGCCATCCCTAGTTGGTGATACTCCTCAACTGAATCTGGAAACAGGAAGACCTCACAGGCAAATTGCTCTTCCAAGAAAGTATCAAGATTTCATTGTTGGTCTCCCAGGTGCTAGGAGACATGAACATGATGCTAACTTCATCACAGCTAACCTAGTTGATTCTTCTTATTATTCAACTGAATATTTGGCTTCTCTTAGTAATGTGCTAAGGGTCAGAGAGCGTAGCCATTATTGTGAAGCATGTCAAGATGAAGGTTGGGTGAAGGCTATGGATGTTGAAATCAAGGCATTAGTAGACAATGAGACATGGGAAATGGTGGATCTACCAAGTGATAAGAAGGCAATAGACAACAAGTGGGTATACAAGATTAAATTCACTCCTGAAGGCAATGTAGATAAGATGAAGGCTAGATTAGTAGCCAGAGGTGACGGGCAAGTGGAAGGGAAGGACAACAAGCACACTTTCTCTCCTGTTGCCAATTTTGCAAGTGTAAGAATTCTCATTGCTCTTGGGACTTCCTTAAATTGGCCTATGAACCAATTACACATCAATAATGCCTTTCTTCATGGGCATTTAGATGAAGAAGTCTACATGAGACCTCCCAAAGGGTTTCAAGGTGGAAGAGAAGGACAAGTATGCCAGCTTAAAAAGAGTTTGTATGGCCTGAAATAGGCTTCTAGACAGTGGAATCTATAACTCACTCAACACTTCCTTGCTCATGGCTACACTCAATCTAAACGAGATTACTCCATGTTTACCAAGAAGACATCAGGGAAGCAAACAATCATTCTAGTATATGTAGATGATATGCTTATCACTGGAGATGATGCTGATGAAATTCAAAGCATTAAAGCCAGTTTACATTCAGCTTTCACCATTAAAGACCTTGGAGAAATTAGATACTTCTTGGGCATTGAAGTATCAAGGAATTCCAAAGGTACTATGCTGAATTAGAGGAAATTTATTCTTGATATTCTCAAGAGTACTGGCATGGAACATTGTAAGCCAACAAGATTTCATTTTCCTAAAGGAATAAAGTTATCCATCGAATCAGGAAAGTTGATGGAAGATCCCGAATCTTACATAAGAATTATTGGGAAGTTGCTATATCTGAATTTGACCAGGCCTGATATTTCCTATAGTGTACAGCAACTGAGTCAATTTATGTGTGCCCCTAGGAAGCCACACCTTCAAGCAGCAATCCATGTTGTGAAATATTTAGCTGGTACATTGGATTGTGGCTTATATTATCCCGCTCTTCAACCTATTCAACTCACAGCCTTTTGTGACTCTAATTGGGGAAGTTGTGCCTTCAGTATTAGATCTCTCACTGGTTACTGTATCTTCCTAGGCAATTCTCTTGTCTCTTGGAAAACCAAGAAGCAAAAGACAGTTTCTAAATCTTCAACTGAGGCAGAGTACAAGTGTATGTCTCAGACTACTAGTGAAATAGTCCGGGTGCATGGACTACTGGAGGATTTGCATTTTGACATCCCTCAACCCATCGATCTTTTCTGTAATAACAAATCAGCCAATCACCTTGCCTATAACCCTATCTTTCATGAAAGTACCAAGCACTTGTAAGTGGATTGTCACTATGTTCGAGATTACATTCAAAGTGGTTTTCTCAAGGTTCTTCACATTAAATCCTTCCTCCAGCTTGTTGATCTTATGACTAAGTCCTTGAGTGAACAACAACAACACAACTGTAATATCCCGTATCTAAGTATCACTAAACTTTATAATTGTCAAGTTAAGTATAAATTAAATTTTCCTAAACTAACAAAACAAAGTGCTAAAGGTAATAAAAAGTGTAATAACTTATTTCAAGTTTCTTGTATTAAACCTGATTATAGATAATAGGAACAACAAACTATATACTTGAACAAAAAGAGAAACTAAATGAAATTTAATTTTTACAAAAGCACCCCTATAGCTCTAGCCTACATCTTCTTCCTTCCTCCAATTTTCTTTTCGGCACATTTATGAGAAATGCTCACACATGAAATCAAACACTTCACCTCTACATTTCAACACCCATGTCAGTAGCTATCCTCATTTAGTTAATAAAGTTTGCTATACAATATCTCACAAAATCTGGAAGAAGCCTCAAATTTTGAATTCTCAATCTTCCTCCATTAATGTATCTGGACCCAAGTTCATATTTTTTTTTTCAAATGATAAACTGATCAATAGTAGGAGCATAGCTTCCAATAATTTCTATAAATACCGGTTGATAATTCCATCTAGCCACAAGTAAAAATTAGAACAAGTTCCTAACAAATACCAACAACTTCCATTTTTCTCTCTCCTCCATTTTACCTCCTTTCCCTCTATTTACCACCACCACCACCACCACCACCACATGTGCACTACACTGGTGCAGCGACACTCTACGAACACAGGAACTCGCCGGCACCCTACAACCCCGACGCCGCGCCGACAACGCCCAGCTCTCCTCCTTCCTCCATCTTCTATGTTCGATCTACCTCGTCTGTCGTTGTTCTGCTTCGCTGCTGCTCCACCATCGACGAACGCCGCCTCCCCGTGCTGCCGCATTACCAGTCCTCCGCTAGCCAGGGCTCACCGCTGTTGCCGGAGCTCCATTCTCCCCATCTTGTCCTTCTGTCGTCCCTGCTCATTGAGAGAGCAGAGGTATTAAACAAACCCCCTTAAGTTTTGTGTTCTGATTTCCAATTTAAGAAGCTTAAGCCCAAAATACCATTGTTATTTAATTTTATTATTGGGCCTAAAAATAAATCTACTTAGCTTAATTTGCTGCATTATTCTATTGGGCTACTGATTTTATAGTTTTAACTACACTACTTAGCTTACTTATACCCTTAAAATTAATTAGGTTAATGTTTTAAATAGTAAACCAAATGCGTTTTACTAATGGGCCACTAATTACTCTTATAATCTGGAATTTGGTGATGAATTATAGGAACCCTTAAGTTTGTATAAATGACTTTATAAGCTAACGACAACTATTGTACTATATAACATAAATATTTTGGGTAATTAGATTATTGATAATAATCCATCTAGTTTAGTAGTAATCATGCCAAAATTGATATAAGAATGTAAACGAGTAGTTTGATAATGATACTAACTTTTATTCGTTAGTTTAAATTTGTAAATCGTATTAAGGTTAGAATATAATGTTGTTATAATATAAGTTTTCTTAAAATATGTTCATTTAGTAACATGATAAAGGATTAAGATTGCAAATGACTTTAGTTATCATTAGCCATATAAAAGGTTACAATACAATTAGACTGAGTAATTATAAGTAGTAATAATGTTGTAGGTTTTATAAAAGGTTGATGACTTAGTAAATATGCGCTTTAATTAAGATATAGAAAATGAAATAATTAGAATATGAAAACCATATTTACAAGTCATTAAACATGAATTATGAACTAGATTATTTATTATCACCACCTCAATGTAACTTTTATGTTTAAAAGATGTTAAAAATAATAACACGATTAATAAGTCAAGACTGCGTTTATCATTTTCGACTAAGTATGCCTATTATGTTTAGAAAGACCCTACACGAGTAATGACATAAGTACTATGACGCCCAATGAAATAATATATTAGAAAGTCCAAGTCTGATTAAATAGTAATGAACTTCGTTACTTAATTCTTAATTAGATTAAAGGATAAAGGATATTACAAGCCTCCCCCGGCTATCAAAGTTGGTAAGCAGGATTTCAGGTAACGTCTACTGCTAACACCCACATTCCCTTTCTAAATATATGTTTCATTTTGATCTTTAAATAAAGTTTCTGTTAAATGTATGCTTTTGTGGATTGCGGGATATGAGATGCATTTATTAATTATGATGTTTTATCGACGTTACGAAGATTATGATGATTTGCTGAAAATTTAAGAATATGATTTCCGTGATGATTATGAAGTATAACATATATAAATAAAAGTTGTGAAACATGATAAATAAAAGTGGAAGATGGTTCTTGGCAGTACAATGTTATGTTGGTCGTGCACGTACCGTTCTGTTCTATGGCGGAAACATCACCTTCTGGTTAGGGGCAATTGTCCCTGGTGGCACCGCACTATGCATGGCTTTATGCCACCTTCTGGTTAGGGACAATGTCCCTGGTGGCTATTGCCCTATGATTATGCATGATGACGATGTTTTATGGGAGATGTCCCTTATGTTATACTCGCCAAGTTACCAATAAGATAATTATGATGATGAACATGATAAAAGGGTAAAAATTATTTCATGTTTAATCAAATGTTTATGAAATGTTTTACCTTATTCTCTCCTCCTGTTTGCAACTAAAATGAATTGAAATGAACTTACGATGTTAGGGTAGTATGTTACTGAGCCTCGGCTCATGACGTTTTGTTTTTCTGTTTTAGGTATGAGCAGAACAGTTGCAAGAGCGTTGTTATAAAGGATTATGTTGAAGTGACTCTATATAAGTTGAGATATTTAGGATATATGTATTATGGGTAATCATTATTATTTTATTTGAGCATTTGTATATTTAAGAGACCATTTTAGGCTACTATTATATTAGTGGGCCCATAACCAACATGCTTAAGTTATGTTTCCGCTGCCAAGTATGAGTAATTAAGGTTATGAATTTTCGGGGCGTTACAACAACCATCTCTCATCCAAGCTGGGCATAGTGTCCTCTGCTCCATCTTGAGAGGGGGTATTGAGAATATGGGCATATTCACATTTTGTAATGCTGAGCTAAGGTAGTAATGTAGCCAGCTGTGTTTTCTAGTGATTCTAGGCTGATTATGTGAGGACCACTTGTATAAGATAATTTTTGTCCTTTTGTACACATATTCCTAGGTTTGATTTGACCTGATGTATTTATACTAGGTGCTGGTTGTTGCGCCGTTTTCTCATCACAAAATAGTGAGAAAATACTAGAGAGAAATACAAAGAATTGGAAGCAAATTACTGTTGTCCAAGATAGAAACTTTGAGTCTTTAAAATTCCTATTTTTTTGGGTCCAAATTCCTATTTTTTTTCCTCCATCATCTCTCTCCTTTCCACTTACTGGACTGTCGTGGCTAATTATTTTATGTGAATATATTTTTTGCCTTTTAAATTGGGAATGACGTGGGAAGGGCATCACCAAACTCGAGATTATTCATAAATAAATCAAATTTGAGATTAATATGGGAAGAAACCTTAAACTTGGAATTTATAATGACAATTCTTCCTAAAATAAAAGGTTAACTCATTTTCTTAGGTCAAGGTATCCCTAGTTACAATTACAACATATCCAATTACTTATCAAGATAGTATATAATTAATAGTTTACCTAAGTTTATTTTCAATCTAAAAGTCCCACTAAGCCTTCCACTTAATTACCAAAAAAATAAAAAACCTGAATTTCCGCTTTCTTTTTATTTTAACTTCTAAAGCCAACATTGCAAATGACAGAATGATATTCGGTCATCTAACTTACTCTATCTTTGCAAATAGACCTCGGCATGGGCCGGGCCTGTTCATGAGCTCGGTCCGCGGGGTTGGGGCAATGTCGGGTCGGGCTCTAGTCCGTAAATGGCGGACCGTGCTATGTCGGGCTTGAAATTTCCAGATTTTGTCCACGGCTCGGGCTCGTGCCTCCTGTATGCCTGGCTGGTGTTTTATGTTGTTTTTTTGGATTCTTAGCAGTTTTAGACTAAAAAAATAAAGAGAAGGGGAGTTCGGTCCACGGATCATATAGGTGGGCTCGTGTCGGGCCGGACTGGCCCGCGTGCCGGCCCGGCCCATGCCCACCTCTATTTGCAAAGGGCCTACTTCATCCTGTTGCATGATGAATTCCTGACATAGACTTTCTTGATTTGTTTACTAAAATTCAATTTTTTTATTTTGACAATTAATTTCGTTTTCAAGATTCAAGTATGTCTTTACATGAGACGTACGTATTGCCGTGTTGGCAATTAAGAACAAGACAGCGGACAACGTTATGTCTTCATTTTGATATCCCCAAGCAATTAGTAAATTCCAAAGTCAAACCAAATAACCAAGTAGTAGGGTACGTGAAAAGAGTATATTACAATTTGTCAGAAACAACCTTTTATAAGACATTTTTTGTCGGAAACAAATTTTTAAAAAAATTTTTGTCAAAACAAACCTTAAAGTTAAATTTTTTTGTCATATTAAATCTTTGGCCGGAAAAGACCGACTTGGACTTAGTTTTCAGCGTTGACCATCCCAAATCCACATACGAAACCACCCCCCACCCCCACGAAATCGGTCCCTCTTTTCCCCCACCCTCAAAACCACCGCTTTCTTCCCCCCACCCTCAAAAGCACCAACCCTCACTTCCCCTCACCCCAAAACCACCCCTTCCCTTTCCTTCGTTAGGGTTTAGGTTTGTTCGGGTGGGGATTTAGGGTTTGAGGGGCTCGGTTAAGGGTGAAGGGAGGGGTCGGGGGTCGGTTTTGGGGGTGGGGGGAAGTGAGGGTTGGTGTTTTTGAGGGTGGGGGAAGAAAGCGGTGGTTTCGAGGGTGGGGAAAGCGAGGGGCCGATTTCGTGGGGTGGGGGGTGGATTCGTGGGGTGGAGCTGGGATGATCAACGCTGGAAAACTAAGTCAAGGGTCTTTTCCCGGCCAAAGGTTTAATGTGACAAAAATATTTTGGTTTAAGGTTTGTCTTGACAAAAAAAAAAAAAAAGGTTATTTCTGACAAAAAGTGTCTTATAAAAGATTGTTTCTAACAAATTTTCCTTACTAATATAGAAAGTCCAACAAGTCATAAGATTATAAGATATCTAATAAAACTACAATGGGGGGCAGAAATTAATCTTACCAAAAAGCTTGTAAAAATATACTCCTTCGACATTAAAATATTTGTCTTGTTTAACTTTTACAGTCTTGATTCTCTTGATTGCATTGTATATATCTCTCTAATTATTAGGGGTGTTTAGGGTTTGGTTTGAATCGTATCAAACTATAAATTAAATTGCTTTTTTTTGTGGCTCAGTTTGGTAATTGGTGAATTCAAATTTACAATTTGGTTTGAGATTCTAATCAAACCACAATTTGTGGTTTTGCTTGGTTTTCCAAAATTTCGAGACAAAACCAACCAACAAATTGCAATAAACCATTTTATGCTAAAAATGTGTTTTATCTTTATTAATTCATTGAAAAATTTAGAAACAAAAATTTCACAAAAGTCAAAGAATATTTATACTTCCTCCGTTCTTTTTCAATTTTCACATATCTTTTTCACGGACCCCATGACCATTATGTCGTTAGTTTTTTTCGTTGAAAGGATAAAAAGTTGATATTTGAAAAAAAAAAAAAAAAAAAACATTGAGACGAATCTAACAATATCTCTCTGAATAATTATTATAATTACATTCAA
This sequence comes from Beta lomatogona, assembly GCA_947646795.1. Taxonomy (NCBI): domain Eukaryota; kingdom Viridiplantae; phylum Streptophyta; class Magnoliopsida; order Caryophyllales; family Amaranthaceae; genus Beta; species Beta lomatogona. The sequence goes on along the minus strand of CANSNZ010001179.1, from coordinate 244,690 downwards.
ATAGATATATACGGTTAACGTTTGAACATGAAAAGATATTTGCACTAGGAAAAGAAAGGAGAAAGTATATATTAGGTTTAAGAACATATTTGATTAATAATCTTCGTTCATATTTATTAAATTGAGAAATTCATTATCTTAGTTTCTACCCTTTACACTTTTGTAAATGATTATAATAATTAAGTACTCCCTCCGTTTTTAAGGATCTTCTTATTTAAAATAACAACAAGAACCAAGGCAAGGAGGCGAGGAAGTACAAAAGTGAGTCCTTTTTATTTATTGAAATACGAGAGCGAAAGTGGGTATGAGAGAGTGTAAGATTATGTAGATTCAACAAATGGGTGAAGTAGTGTGGCAAAAGATTTTTACCAAATAATGAATAAAATAAGAATAGGATAATCTTTAAAAACACACTTAAATGAAAAAAGAAAAATGGACAGGAATAATCCCACCTTTTGTTCACCCGCCGAAAATAATCCCACCTTTCTACCCATCTGCTCATTTTGATCCCTGACCTGTTGAAAGAAGTTGGTGACTGGTAGAACAACCCACGACCACCACGACGCACCCAACAACCCCAACCACACCTACGACCACCCACATAAATGACCACCACGACCCACCCATCAACACCCCCACCACCACCACCACCGCCAACAACCCCATTTCGCCCCCACACCACCACCATACAACCGCACTACTACCAATTACAAACCTCTGCACAACCTGCCCCACCACCCTACTTCAAAATTCCATCAATGTGCAGGTCTTGGATGGTTTTGGAAGAGCGGCAGAAAGGAGAGGAGAGAGAAAGGAGGGGGGATTACACCTACCACCTCCAAAAAAAGGATCGGAGAAGAGAGAGAAAGGAGGGGGATTACACCAGTCCAAAACTGGCGGCATAGTAGGTGGCGCGGGAGGAGGATGGGGGGAGGGGTGGTGGGGCAGGTGGCGCAGTGCTCGCAAGTAGATCGGAAATGGTGGTGAAAAGGGTTTGAGTAGTACTCTAACCTATTCAAATAGTCATATGGTAGAAAAGTGGGATTATTATGGAATGATCCAAAGGTGGGATTATTTTCGGCGGATGAGCAAAAGGTGGAATTATTACTGTCCATTTATCCAATGAAAAATAGGAAAATCCTTTGAAAAATGGCGGAAATATACGATAAAGTTAAGGTGATAGTAGAAAATCATCCCTCACACGCTCATATTATTCATTAATTTTTTTTTGGTGAACATATTATTCATTAATTTTCGAGATGTGTAGTTAGGTATTAGATTATTAGTGTTACATATATTTTTTTTTTGGGTAAGTAAGTAAACTTGTATAGCTTCCAGAATATCATCCCTCACACGCTCATATTATTCATTAAATATTTTTTGGTGAACATATTATTCATTAATTTTCGAGATGTGTAGTTAGGTATTAGACTATTAGTGTTACATATTTTTTTTTTTTGGGTAAGTAAGTAAACTTGTATAGCTTCCCGAAAACGTCATACTTCCTCTGTTTTTTTTTATCTTTCTCACTTGGAATCTTGACATTCATACTTAGAGAGAATTTTCTCAATTTATTTCAATTTATAAGAAAAAATATAGTCATGTGGGGTCTTATTTGATTCGTCTCAATTAGTACTTTATTAATATTCAATCGTTATAATTTTTACTAATATATAATGAAAGATATTTAAGTTCAAAGATGTGCATTGAGAGACGCGCACGGGAAAATGAGAAGGATGAAAAAAACAAAGAGAGTACAGCCTGTCATGCATAGTGCTACTTATTGTTAATGAAAAATAAAATCTTCAATTGGAAAATCGAATAGTATGATCAAATATCAAACCAAACAACACCAAATCGTTTTTATGCAGTTTGCTTTGGTGCAAGTTAGCTCATACTATTTTTTTTCTTTTGCTTTTGCTTGGGTCATGTCTCAAATCATACCAAATCAAACCGTAGATATCCTTTTTTTTTTTGGTAAGTAATCAAGTAGTATTAACAAAACCAAGCAAAAGACAAATGACAGGGCCTAGACATGCCTAGAACCCCCACCTGGACAAAACCAGTATTTACAAATTAGTTATCCAACTCCTATCACACTCCTTTACTTTTGTACTTATAATGTGAACAATTCTTTGCTTAACTATGTATTGAATTTCCTGCACAGTTTTTTTTACAGTCATAATAACCTTATCCCAATAGGCAGTGTTCCTGTTTCTCCAGATTAAGTAGACAGTTGCAGCAATGGCAGCCCAAACAACCATCTTCCTGCATTTTGACCCTTTGTATCTATTCTTGACCCACAAGCACGTCTGCTGGATCCCTTTCTTGGTCCAGTGAACCCCCAACCAGCTCATCACTTGAGTCATGCACATCTCACTAAATCTGCAATCAAAGAAGATGTGTTTGATACTTTCTGGGCATTGGTTGCACAACAAACAAGTCTCATCATCACACAAATTCATCATCTTTAATCTTGTTTTAGTCTTCAATCTATCTTGCATAGCCATCCAAAGGATAAATCTGTGCTTAGACTGAGTATAGCGATTCCACACAAACCTGCTCCAGTTTACTTGCCTACTCTGCCCCATCAGCAATTTATATTGCACTTTGATGCTGTACTGATTATTTAGCATCCATTGACTTCCTTGCAGCTTAGAGCACATGTCTTTTTTTGCTTGGCAAACATACTTCCAAGCCCAACTAGAATTACCAGTAGCTTCATAGACATCCTAGTTGGAATTACCAAGATACACCCCATTAACCCAACGAACCCACAAGTTGTCTTTCTTTTGAGCTACTGCCCAACTCAGCTTACAAGCAGCAGCAATGTTCCACAAACCAGTTTCTCTAAAACCAAGACCACCAGCATTTTTTGTAGAGCACAGCTTACTCCAGGCAACAACACCTGCTTTATCATCATTATGGGACCCACTCCACAAAAAATTCCTGCAAATCCTATTCACTTCCTTCAGCACTCCTTTCGGAATAATAAACAATTGCCCCCAATAAGTGTGCACACTCATTAAAACACTATTAATCAACTGGCATCTAGCAGCAAAAGACAAGTTTCTGGTGTTCCACACCCTAATCCTACTCACCATTTTATCAATCAGTCCTTGACAATCACTAGCTTTCAGTTTGCTAGTAGACATAGGAACCCCCAAATATCTAAAAGGCAAACACCCAACTTTAAAGCCACTCACATCAGTCACTCTCTGAATGACCTGATCAGAAATGCCAGCAAAATAAACTTCAGATTTATGTTTATTCACCTCCAATCCAGAAGCATTTGAAAACATCTGGAATCCTTGTAACAATAGGTAAATGGACCTAAAGTCACCATTACAAAAAAGAAGCAGATCATCTGCAAAGCATAGATGATTCAACTTCAACTCTTTGCACTTAACATGATATTTGAAACCATCCAGATCACCAACATACATCAGTATTCTGTCAAGATAACCCATGCAGAGAGCAAAAAGTAAAGGGGACATTGGGTCCCCCTGTCTCAAACCCCTTTGTGCACCAAAAAAACCTGTAGGAGCCCTATTCATCATAATGGAAAACATGGGAGTTTGCACACACACCATAATTAAATCTCTAAAGAATTTGGGAAACCCAACACCATCAAGCATTTGTTCAATAAATTGCCAACTTACAGTATCATAAGCCTTCTTTAGATCCAACTTCATCATGCAGCAAGGTCTTGTAGACTTCATCTTATAACCTTTGATAAGGTCTTGACAAATCATAACATTATGAAGAATGCTTCTCCCTGCTACAAATGCACCCTGACTTGCAGACACAATATCAGGCAGAATTTGATTCAGCTTCTCACTTATCAATTTAGTAATGCACTTGTAAAGAACATTACAGCAGGCAATAGGCCTGAATTCAGTAACATTTTCTGAACATTTCACCTTAGGAATCAAGGTTAGAGTAGTCACATTCACTGCCTTTAACAACTTGCCAGTCTTGAAAAAATCCAGAACAGCCTCACAAATGTCATCACCAATCACATCCCAACTGTGCTTATAAAAACAACTATTAAAACCATCACTCCCTGGAGCTTTGTCATCTGGAATGCTGAATATTATTCTCTTAACATCATCTTTGGTAAACTCAGTCTGCAGAATTCTCATATGTCTTTCAGTGAGCTTCTTCCCATTACTGACCAAGGCTTGCAGCACACTCTGCTTCTGGACATTACTTTTGAACAGATTTTTGTAGAAATCTACAAAAGCTTCTGCTACCTTTTCTCTCTGATTCACCCAAATGCCATTACTATCATTGATAGCATGGATTTTGTTTTGTCTTCTTCGAGCTTTCAAGGCTTGATAGAAGATCTTAGTATTATCATCACCACATTTCAGCCAATTCAGTTTTGCTTTCTGTTGAAGCATACTGTTCAGCATTTTCTTGGCTCTCTGATGCTCCTCCTTAGCTTGCTTCTCTGCATTGATCAGTATATTATTATCTTTATCTAAGTGCATATTGTTTTGAGCACTTAGTAAAGCTTCTCTCGTTTTCACCACTGCTGCCTCAATGTCACCAATACCATTCTTATTCAACTCTTTCAACTCTTGCTTCACAAGTTTCAACTTCTGGAAAACTTTATACATAGGGCATCCTCTAATTGGTATCCTCCACACCTCTTTGACCACTTCCATTACAGAGCTATGTTGGCCACATATTGTGAAACTTAAAAGGCTTCTTGACAGTACAATCATCATAGACACTCACCAACATTGGGGTATGGTCATAATCACTTTCTGGAAGAAAACTTACTTCTGCCATTTCAAACATTTCCACCCATTCTTGATTTGCAAGTACCCTATCAATCCTAGCATACACTCTTTTATCTCCTTCCTATTTATTATTCCAAGTAAACTGCCTCCCACTAGCTTTAACATCACTTATTTGGCAATAAGTCATACACTCCAACATTGGAACAATTTCAGGTACTCTTAACAATAGCACCTATTCTGTCATCAGTACTACTAAGGGCATTAAAATCCCCAAGAAGCAGCCAGGGCATCCTATTTTCATCTGCAATCATTCTTAAACCTTCCCATAACTCTTTCCTGCTATGGTTATCATTAAACCCATAGCAGAAGGTACATTTAAATACTAAGCCAGCACTAGTGTTCACAATACAATGAATAAACTGACTATTCACATGAGTAATATTCAGAGTAAAAGCATTAGGACACCAACCCACAATTATCCTACCATTATCATGACATGACAGATTATGAGTAAAACACCAACTAGGACAGAGTTTAGAATAAAGCTTGCCCAAATTATGTGATTTTACTCTTGTTTCAAAGAGACTAAACAATCTAATGTTATGAGTGTGCAGAAAGTTCCTCACCTCACTTTGTTTAGTACAATTGTTTAGGCCTCTAACATTCCAAGCTAGGATATTATCCATCGTGGACAGGGGGTGCCACCCCCTTACCTTTGTCAACCATTTGCACCACCTCACCACCTTGAATATTTCTGTCATTACTCCCATCCTGAGCATTGCTGCCAGCAAAGAGAGTTGGGCCACCCATTGGCTGCCTTGTATTGTTGCCATCTACACCTTTGTTGCCTCCACCATCAAACTGACTTGCACCCACCATTTCCCCTGTAACATTGCTTTCCTCTGCTACATTCTCAATTAATGCACTGAATGAGTTCTGAACTGGAATAATGGCTGCAATATCCGTAGCTGGCCCCTTATTCCTTCCCACTAATTTAAACCCTTCATTATCCATGGCTTGCTTCTTTTGAACCCAGACCTTCCTCCCTCCATTTTTCCTGCATTGCTCTACATTGTGTCCAAATCCAGAACATTTAGAACATTGAACTGGGCGCCATTCATAATCAAGCTTTTGCTCAGTCATACAGCCATGTTCATTGCAAAAGGAGATTGAATCTGGAAGGATATCCTGTAACTCCACTTCAATCATAACCCTAGCATGTTGAAGCTTGTCCTTTGCCTTGGTGGCTTGATCCATTTTAATGAATCTACCAATACATCCTGCCAGTTTGCTCATACTCTTTTCCCCCCAATATTTGAACGGTAAATTGGGAAATTTCACCCAAATAGGCACTGTCTTAACAGCGTCCTTATCAATAATCATATCAGGCTCCCAAAACTTGACTATAAGCGGTTTTTGATCAAAAAACTAATATCCATCAGTATTTACATTCAAGCATGCCTCCACAGTTGTAAAACGGACAATAAAAACCCCTTTACCAATCATGGCTATCTTATCAATCCCTAAATTCCCCCAAATTCTTTTGAAATACCCTTCCATAACCGTTAATGATGGACTAGCACCAAGAACATAGCAGACAATGGCAGAGGACCAATATTCTACTTCCTCTTGAATATCCTCAAAATCAATTACAACAACATTCTTAGAATTACTTACTTGCTCGTTCAATTGCACAGGAATTTCAGCATCATCAGCCCAGGACATTCGTCTTGCTGTAATCGGCTCTTTTGACCCAATTTTCATAACATTCAACCAATCCGATAATACAGCTTTCTCCACTGATTGTTGAAGATCGGTCTGCACATTCTTCGAAATCGCCATTGTTGCTTCCTCCACTTCATCTTCCAGTCTATCGGGGTTCTCCAGAATTGGACTTGGGACATTTAACTCAGAAACACCTATAACCTCATCTACACTTTTTGTTTTTCTTATTGGAGAAGACGACGGACCACTCTTTCCCTTCCCTTTACCTTTCTGTGCACTCTTCTTCGCTCCTCTTCCTCTTGCCATGGCGGCAGCACACGTTAGACAAGTTATCTTATCATGCGCTACGAGAGAAAAGGTTTCTGTGAAGTATAGTTAGGTAACCGTAGATATCCTTACTTTACATCTATTTTCAAATAATGGTTACACTTTAAGATTTGATATTATTCACAAATTTCAATCTGATTATCATTTGTGATTTTATGGGTAAGGAAAAATAAAGTTTTTTTTTTCATACCAAGTTGTTATTTTGGTCATTACTTGTCAACTTTGGTTGGAAATTACCTTGTGAGTGACACCCCATCTCCTCACCCACTAAAATTTATACTTCCTCCGTTCTTTTTCAATTTTCACATATCTTTTTCACGGACCCCATGACCATTATGTCGTTAGTTTTTTTTTCGTTGAAAGGATAAAAAGTTGATATTTGGAAAAAAAAACATGTTGAGACGAATCTAACAATATCTCTCTGAATAATTATTATGATTACATTCAAATAGATATATACGGTTAACGTTTGAACATGAAAAGATATTTGCACTAGGAAAAGAAAGGAGAAAGTATATATTAGGTTTAAGAACATATTTGATTAATAATCTTCGTTCATATTTATTAAATTGAGAAATTCATTATCTTAGTTTCTGCCCTTTACACTTTTGTAAATGATTATAATAATTAATTACTCCCTCCGTTTTTAAGGATCTTCTTATTTAAAATAGCAACGGGAACCAAGGCAAGGAGGCGAGGAAGTACAAAAGTGAGTCCTTTTTATTTATTGAAATACGAGAGCGAAAGTGGGTATGAGAGATTGTAAGATTATGTAGATTCAACAAATGGGTGAAGTAGTGTGGAAAAAGAACAAAATTTTACCAATTAATGAATAAAATAATAATAGGAGAATCTTTAGAAACACACTTAAATGAAAAAAGAAAAATGGACAGGAATAATCCCACCTTTTGTTCACCCGACGAAAATAATCCCACCTTTGGATTATTCCATAATAATCCCACCTTTCTACCCTATCTTCTCATTTTGATCGTATCCCTGACCTGTTGAAAGAAGTTGGTGACTGGTAGAACAACTCACGACCACCACGACGCACCCTACAACCCCAACCACACCTACGACCACCCACATAAATGACCACCACGACCCACCCAACAACACCCCCACCACCACCACCACGCCAACAACACCCCCACCACCACCACCACCGCCAACAACCCCATTTCGCCCCCACACCACCACCATACAACCGCACTACTACCAATTACAAACCTCTGCACAACCTGCCCCACCACCCCACTTCAAAATTCTATCAATGTGCAGGTCTTGGATGGTTTTGGAAGAGCGACAGAAAGGAGAGGAGAGAGAAAGGAGGGGGATTACACCTACCAACTCCACAAAAAGGATCGGAGAAGAGAGAGAAAAGAGGGGGATTACACCGGCATAGTAGGTGGCGCAGGCGGAGGAGAGAGGGGAGGGGTGGTGGGGCAGGTGGTGCAGTGCTCGCAAGTAGATCGGAAATGGTGGTGAAAAGGGTTTGAGTTGTTCTCTAACCTATTCAAATAGTCATATGGTAGAAAAGTGGGATTATTATGGAATAATCCAAAGGTGGGATTATTTTCGGCGGATGAGCAAAAGGTGAAATTATTACTATCCATTTATCCAATGAAAAATAGGAAAATCCTTTGAAAAATGGCGGAAATATACGATAAATTAAAGTTAAGGTGATAGTAGAAAATCATCCCTCACACGCTCATACTCCCTCCGTTTCTTTTTAATCTACACACTTTCCTTTTTGGTCTGTTTCTTTTTAATCTACACACTGTTGCTTTTTCTATTTTTGGTAACATGTCACATCTACTTTCTCCTCTTTTTCCACCCATGTCATTCACTTTTTAATATTTTAACCCACTTTTTAATTTCTCTATCTCACTTTTCAATTTCTCTCCCCACCTTTTCAGTTTCTCTCTCATACTTTTGCACTTTCTCCTTGGTTCTCCCCCAAAGTGAAGTGAGTAAATTAAAATGAAACGGATGGAGTATTATTCATTAATTTTTTTTGGTGAACATATTATTCATTAATTTTCGAGATGTGTAGTTAGGTATTAGATTGTTAGTGTTACATATATATTTCTTTTTTTGGGTAAGTAAGTAAACTTGTATAGCTTCCAGAAAACGTCATACTTCCTCTGTTTTTTTTATCTTTCTCACTTGGAAACTTGACACTATTCATACTTAGAGAGAATCTTCTCAATTTATTTCAATTTATAAGAAAAAATATAGTCCTGTGGGGTCTTGTTTGATTCGTCTCAATTAGTACTTTATTAATATTCAATCATTATAACTTTTACTAATATATAATGAAAGATATTTAGGTTCAAAGATGTGCATTGGGAGGCGCGCACAGGAAAATGAGAAGGATAAAAAAATAAAAGGAGTAGAACCTATCATGCATAGTGCTACATATTGTTAATGAAAAATAAAATCGTCAATTGGAAAATCGAATAATATGATCAAATATCAAACCAAACAACACCAAATCGTTTTTATGCGGTTTGCTTTGGTGCAATTTAGCTCATACTATTTTTTTTCTTTTGCTTTTGCTTGGGTCATGTCTCAAATCATACCAAATCAAACCGTAGATATCCTTACTTTACCTCTATTTTCAAATAATGGTTACACTTTAAGATTTGATATTATTCACAAATTTCAATTTGATTATCATTTGTGATTTTATGGGTAAGGAAAAATAAAGTTTTTTTTTTCATACCAAGTTGTTATTTTCGTCATTACTTGTCAACTTTGGTTGGAAATTACCTTGTGAATGACACCCCATCTCCTCACCCACTAAAATTTTTTTTGGTATTATGAATCTTGTTATGAAAAACTTGGTACTTGGTAGAGTTTTTCATTTCAAGCTCTACCAAGTCCAAGTTTTTTTTTTTTTTGTATTTGAATCGTTATAGGTGTTGATACTTGGCGTTTCTAGAGTTTTTCATTTCAATTTTGATATTGGTTTATGAGTTTTAAAAAAATTTGGTGAGCGTACAACCTGATCCGGCCTGATCAAAAATCATGGTAGACAAGAAACAATCCGACCTCTACTTTCAAGTATATAACTGTATTTTCATTTGAATCGGTTGGACGATAATTACAAGTAAATATATGTAACGACTAAATTAAAGAGATGAATTCATTAATAAGTGAAGAGAGGAAAGATTATTTGACATATATGGGAACAATGATAACTTAAAGCAAGGTAGCAGTTTGATGAAGCACATTGTTTCATGTACACTACAAAAAGAAGGGGAAAAAGATGAACGAACGACAACGAGATGAGCTAAAGTTACTATTACAAGTTGCATGATCATGCATGATGATTGATGATCATAATGTATCACATTGAGTGGGAATGAAAGAAATGGTCTCTTTTGCAAGATCATGGACCACCATCATGTTTTGTTGTTGAACATTACCAAAAATTGACATTCCACTTGATTTCCCCATTGCTAAGCATAAAATTCCCATGTTTGTATCTCCAATCATATAATTTTCACCAGGTAAGTCCAAATCCGCCTCCTTGAAATGGAAAACAAATTTTGGGACCTCTAAACTTGTTGTACCCTTAGGCATTTTGAAGCATAAATCAAGCCCGGCCGAGCCCGAATCATCCAATGGAAGGTTCATTTGTGAGGTAAATGCTTTCTTCACTTGTTCAAATGCACTTTTCTCTAAGTAGGTAATTGTAGTTCCTGAGTCAATAATAATCCCACCAGTACCATCATCACTAAGGGCAAAAATGTCTTTCTTAATTGGTAAATGAGTTTTTCCCACACTAATTCCTTCAAGATTGAGGTAATAGAATGAGGATTGTGATGGGTTTTTGAGTAGTGAGGTGGTCACTACTTTTGATGATTTAGAGTTTGTAGTTGATAATGTAGAGTTGGTATTAGCTAGGGATCCCATCAATAGTGTGCTAGTTTTGGACCCATCGATTGAGGTTAAGCAATATGAGAATTTAGGCTCATTTAGTTGTGATACTAAGGATAATGGGCCTCGACCCAACCCAATTAAGCCCGCGCCTTGGTTAAATCCATTGCCCTCATTGTCCTCACCACACCCGAACCCAATGCTTGGGACCGAGACTTTGTCGGAGTCCGACCCGAATGTAAACGTCTCAGTGGCTAGGATCCCTTGGGTTGAGGAGTAGTCCCCATACGTGTACAAATATTGGCACCCATTGTCTTGGCATGTAGATGTAGGGAGGGTTTGACAAAGGTCACTAGAACAAGAAAGTTTAGAAAAAGTGGATGATTGAGAAGGATCAAATATGGGTGTGGATTGATCAAAACACTCCTCGCAAGGCTTACATTGGGTCCAAACCAAATCACTACCTGTATCCATTATTGCTGAATACAATTTAGGGGGAGTTCCAATAGCTATATTCATTAAGAACTCACCGTTACCTGGATGAACTTTGGATTCAACATCATATGTGCCCAAATTTGAAGCCAGTACCATTGCATTTAACCTTTGCACTCTAGACTTTGACCGATTGATACCTCGTTGAATACGCTCCAATTTGGTATAATTCAAACCATGATCGACGTGTTTAAGGGTAACCCGAAACCCTATTTGGCTAGGTTTCCCTTGAACAAGCGCGCTTCTTGAGGTGGAAGATACAGATCTAGCAAAAATGGATAGTAAAGCTAACGATAATAATGTAACCTTGGTCCAAGAATGCATGGAGTAAAGGGTCATATTGCAGTATAGAGGGAAGATCAACTATGAAGGAGATATTGTATAATTATTATGGTTAACCTTAAAAGGAAGGGATGTTTAATTATAATGGAGATCGAGTGAGGAAATGGCTTCGTAAAAATGGAGGAGACAGAACTTGGGGAGGAACTATGTCTAAAGTAATGACCAGCACAGCAATTTAACCTACTAAGCATGCATGAGAAAAGAACATTTGGCAAGTAATCAAATGTTTTTGCTAATTGAATAATTTGAATAAGAGAAGGTGGGATTTTACAACTTCATGGAGGTATTGCCGGTTTGGTAGTTAGGAAAAATAAGACCAAATTGTGCAACTATGTATGCACAAAATCATACCAGTAGTCCACTTGAGTGCTACTTCATGTAATCATGGCATCGACAACTATAAACTTTATTTCTTTTTCATAATTCGTTTAATTCAAACATGTATGAGTAATTATAATGACCCATGTAAAATGCTGTTCTTGTGACTTCTTAGCTTCTACTCAACAGTTCTTGGTCAGTTTGAGTGTACGTGTATGATTCATTGAATTTTCGAGTTATAGAGTACTATATTTTTCCGAGTATTAATTATTATATATTTATACTATCTCAAAAAAGGTACGTCGAGCTTTTTTTTTTGGGCATTGTATATTCATAAAATTGTATGTACATCTAAGCAAAATTGTCTTGGATATGTGGAAGAAAATATATATATATATATATATATATATATATATATATACTACCAAAACGGTGAAGCGAAATTGTATACAGAAGAAGGTCAAATCACTATTTTACCACACTGAATATTATTACTTTGTAGTTATTATTACTAATATATGCTCTTAATTGATAAGAAAATCATGCTCAAATTTGATAATATTAGACTAGAAAAACTACATATCACATTTCTTTATGATTAAATATTACATTATATATTATTATAAAATAGAACGTGAATTTAATCTTATATGTGTATAAGTTGCATGCAAATTAAAAGACAATAATGTAGACTGAATTTCATCTCAAATCGTACATATAACCCCACCTCAACTTTACTAATTAAGTTAATTGTCATTCACAACATAGCGATTACTGTGTTGGTGAAGGTAAATTATATCGTTGTCATACTTTAGTTTAGAAGCAATCTTTTATTCTATCAAAAAAGATTCTTTCACAAATTGCAAATGCAAAAAGTGATCAAGTTGGAAATTTAGAGGAGATTTTCAAGTATAGGTTTAAACTTGAGGTATAATTCTGCAGTAAAGTACTCTTCTTGGAGACATAGATCCATCAATATTACTCCAGGTAAAAAGAGTTAATCAATCATGGTTGCTTCGCTACAAGACAATAATCAAATAGTCTTTGATGTTTGCTATAATATCAGCCACATTATCATTAAAAAAAAATTGATTGGATGAAGATGAGGGTAAGGTTGGTAAGCGAATTGCTTTCCCTAAAAAGTTACGAGGTAAAACTCATGCCTCTTTGGTCTATTTGTTTGGTTTCCAAGCATTGTCATGTTTGATGTTACAAAACTTTATACTGTTTGGTTAGGTTTGAAGCATTGAGCACGTATTCATCATCTTATCTTTTCCTTTTGCTAGTTTGACAATGATTCCTTCTAAAATATACTTTAAATGTTTAATTTCTCAACTACACTAGAACTACAATCTAATTAATGTTAACAACTTATAAATAATAGGAGTATTGTATTAAAATAATTAACTTTGTTTGCATGTTAAAAAAACTCGAATCCTAAAATAACATCAGTATCATGAGTAAAACGTCGAGTCACTTGATTTTTTTAGTTTACCAAACACCGCAAAGATAGAAGCACGTACAATCAATTTTGTCAAACCTGTAATCTCTACTTCAAAAAAAGCTACCGCTAAACATATTCTTGATCAACAAGGACTCGATTTTTTAGTTTACCAAACACTACAAAGATAGAAGCAAGTATTATCAATTTTGTCAAACCTGTAATCTCTACTTCAAAAGCTACCGCTAAACATAATCTTGGTTAACTATATCTTGTTGAAATGATACCCTCAAATTATCACGTATGTATGCTTCAATTCTTTAACTTTGTGGTTTTATATATTATATATATTTGACTTGACCTTCATGTGTTGAAGCTTGTCTGGCTTTTAACAAATTTATGTTACATATCCAAGTCTATGAATGTTTCACTCGATTTGTTTTTATGCAAAATGTTTCACTCGATTGTCACTTGTTCATCAAGCTTGAATCTATGACTGATAGCAATGGTGACCAAAATCTACTTGGGGGAGCTCATTTCATAGCTACGAATGTGCTCCAAACAGAACTTTTGGCTTCTCTTCATTGTTTGCAATGAGCCATTGTGCAGGGGTCTGATTCTTTTCAACTCCTCACTGATTCCACTGTTGCCATTCATCTCATTCACTTTAAAGGTTTAACAGACATATCTCTTCGATGGACTGTTCAACATATCCTCAGTTTGGCTTCTACGGTCTCTTCCTGTACACTTTGCAAGGTTCCTCGCCAACAAGTTCAAAAGGCTCATGAGTTACCTAATTTTTATCGTTGTTTTCCTTAATTTTGTTCTAGTTTCAGATGTAGCTCTTGTCAAAAAAAATCTAAGACTGATACATAATATCATTAACATAGGTAACAGTCATAGCTCAAGTTATTGCTAAAAGTTTGCAAGTTTGATAGGCAGGTAGTAGTACCGTAGTGTATAGTAAGTATAACGAATATGACTCGCACCAACTTGTTTGATAAGTCTACTGGCTCCCAAGCAATTAAGATAATAATACGAAATTAGGCTGTTAACAAAGACGACAACATCAGAAAAAATGTCACAATTTCCAACAGGTTAATTTTATGCATATATGATTACAAAAAAAAGTTACAAGATATTTGTAGTTTTACCAATTCTGATGTTAATGCTTGTTAACTGAACCGACACGCCACAGGTCAGTAAAAAAAAACTAATTGGCATTAAGCTTTTCAGCAATATGACGCTCAATACAGTACAATCAGATGTTCTGTACCCTCGCAGGTCAGTAAAAAAAACCCTAATTGGCATCAAGCTTTTCAACAACATGAAGCTCAGTAGTACAATCAGATGTTCTTTACCTTAAGAAGCTCGCACTTCAAATATCGCTACACACTATAAAATCAATATTGCAGATAAAGATTATATGCCAACAGCAGAAGATGCTTTAGGCCGAGCTCTACTTTTAGCCAATATCTGATTCGCTCGCTCCTCTTCCTCTTCAAGTTTCTTTCTTCTAGCAGCTTCTTCCTTCTGTCGCTGAATCAACTCCAGTTCTCGTTGGCGTTCCTCCAATTTTCGCTGGAGCTCTAAAGCTTCTTTCCTCTGAGCCTCTTCCACTCTCCTTCGATTCTCTTCAAGCATCTTATCGAGCTCCTCTCTCTCTCTCCGTGCTTGTTCCTGAGGAGGGTTTCATAAAAACATGTTCAGATGGAAGCATTATCAAGACACCCGACGGCAACAAAATCCAATGGGTTGAGTATAAACTATAAACATATAAAATCACGATGGAATTACAAATAAGGAGGTAAATATGTTCGCTCCCGTTTATCAGCATCACCCAGCTTGCACCAATAACGATGATTAATGTGGCCGGGTGGGTGTGGGCAACTTTAAACAAAAGGTAGAGAGAAAAAGCTTCTCATAAGAGAGTATAGATTAATTTAGGACTACCCCGAAAGGTATTTGGACCAGGAAATTGAAAGACAAAGAACTCATGTCATAAATGATATGTAATATATACTCACTTCTTTTTGCCTTGCCTCCATGAGAGCCGTTGCCTTCTCTTTTTTAAGCTGAGCAGCTACATCATCAAATAATTTCTTCTGGCCTTCCTCTATGCGCCTTTGAATTTCTAACTTAAGTTCTTCAGAATTCAATTTCTCCTCCACATTCTTGCGAATAGCTTCTTCAATTCTCTTTGCAGTCTCTTCTTCTAATAGTTTGAGCTCTATCTCATGCTGAATCCTGGTTGCAATAAACAAAGTCAGGTATAACTAATGAGCGGGCACTATAGGGAATTCTGACGACCATAACTGTAATGAACATTAACGTTCTCACGGCATGCTTATGCCTCCTTTCACAAAGATTATCTTCACTTGTCAGCAGAGAGCTTAGCGTTCAGTAAGATGAAATTGCTTATATATGCTTCACATCAGCAGGTTGTACACTAGCTTATGCAATCATTCATCCAAGGCATACCTCAACACATGAGATTTTAACACTGGGGACAGTAGACAAACGACGCAGCACTAGATCATCAAAATAATAAGTTGAAACATAGCAGTATCTTCCTTCAGAAAACCCGGTAAAGAAGCTCAAGCAACCTGTAGCATATTTAAATCTAATTATAAATCCAAGAGAAGCACGTGTCAGAATCAACTCATAAGATATGGAAGAAGCCTGCTGCTAATCAGACAGATAGCTACAGGGAAAGGTCCAACACAAAAGCAAAGACATGAATGAAGGAAGCAAAATTTACACGAAGGCAAAACCGAAAGCCGACATACTGAAACGTACAAGCAAATAGATGTAGAGACAGAACATTTACAACAATATGAAGAAGAAAATGAGTAATTTCTTTTCTGATACTCTAAACCAGACTTTAAGAAGAAATAGATGAAAAATGAATCACCACCTTGTACGGGTATCCTAGTGTTCTATAATAGAAATTTTCATAATAAGTAAAGCAGAATGCAGACCACAGACTTACAGAATAACAACTAGACCAAACGAGGGTTAGACATTTGAAGCATGATTTACGCAATACTGCAACTACCTTTTCTTTTCTTCTTCTTCTTTTTTCTGTTTCTTTTTGGCTTCCTTGCGCTCAGCTGATGCAACACTTGGACTGCGGGACTTACGTGGAGGAGACCGAGATGAACTTCTACTTTTCTTTCTCCTGTAATGCCGTGTTGTTGGAGAACGGCTCTTACGACGCCTTACAGGTGAACGGCTTTTACGACGAAGTGGGGAGCTTGATCGACTTCTCCGCCTGCATAAGATGATAATAAGCTCAACTTACAAACTCAGTAGAGTTCAAGCAGAAATTCTTTGCTTTATGAAAACTCCTACTTCAAAGGAGAAAAAACACTGGATTATCTTCAAAAAATCAGTGCACTCTGGAAACCTTATTATCACCATATTCCAACAAGTGTGGTATATTCCTTCTAGCTGTATATCTACTGAGCTAAGATCTGTGACAAATTCTAGCATCATAATTTATTTGGATATGATTCATATGTGCCGTAAAAGGACTCACAGACTATCATGGAATGTCTACGGCGGTACAGCCTGTTATACATTATGATTCGCATGCACAGTGTAACATGCATTAAGCAAATGACCGAAGTACCAGCTACCAAACAGTGTGCAGAAAATTGTAACTAATAACCCCCTATCCAGAAATATTATAGGTCACATTGTCCAGATCTATCTTATATAGATATTAACATAATTTACTAGAAAACCTTCACCAGAGCTGTCACCCTCCCGACCCTCATTCATTCTAGATGGTATGATCTGTTAATATTATTGGAATTGTGACAAACACTTTTCAGCCATCCCAAAACAGTATAGTATATGTGACAATTAATTCCAGATATTAAGTAGTAGTACTTTTGTGAAGCAGATAATGCGCATAGCACACACCCATCCAGTCAATATAAAAGGGACAGAATGAATACATGTACACACAAAGATGAGCACAACTATTGATATAAGCGGTCCAAGCATTGTGAGCATGCTCACAACAGATTAACAAAAGTGATTCTTACAGGCCAAGATGTAAACAGAAGAGCTTAACCAGTCCATTAACAAGAAACCATGTGTCCAAAATAATGCTCAAAACACAAATTGACTCAGCATAAATTCAGAAGAAACTTAGAAGTTGAAAAAAATGTCAAATCCTATCTATGAACCTCAACTTCAATCATTCAACAGCAACCCCCCACCCTCCACCCACAAGAAAAAAGAAAAAAAGGATAATACCATGAGAATACACACTACCAACTATAACTTTGTAAAACTTTATGCAGCTCTAATATCCCTTAATGTCTAACCCCCGAGTTGCATTCATCACCCTTCTAACATACAAGTCCATTCCCCAGAAGCTCCGAAACTTGGCATCTAAATCAACTAGCCCTGGATTCTATTAGCATTCAACACCTACTGACCCACCCATTCAAGCCCTTTCCGCTCACAAAGTTCATATCCCATAACACATCCTATAATCAAATCCACCGAGACAAGAGCTTAAAAAAACAAAATTACAAAAGCATAACATCGTACTACATCCAAATGTACCTAAGCTTCATCACACTATAAGAAGTCAATTCATACCCCAAGTACACGATACCCATGTCCAACCATTGGCTACTCAAACTCCAAAAGGATTATTCCACACTTCAACTTAGACCAAGAATAATAGACTTTTTAAACCAGTATTACCTACTTCGCTTAATCGTTAGGAAATCCGTAAAAAAGGCAAATTAGTGCATGCAAGCGATAACCATTCTCATACTAAACCCATAAGTAAAGTGATTTGCTAAGTTCTGGATCACAGCAAACACCAAAAAAAAACTTCACAAGTAAAATAGCTTCTGGACCTATTATTGCATCAGACCAATTACCCAAAAAAGTATGTATAAGCACCAATAATTTAGTGGAAATTACACTAATAATTCCTAATTACTTAAAAGCAAACACAGAGCAGATAATTTAAGCACAACTCAATAACGAAAAACGATGCAATAATAGGGGAGGTTAGAGTCACCGGCTGTGAGGAGAACGACTGCGATCTCTCCTGCTACGGCGGCTATGACGGTGACTGACAGGCGACGGAGAATATCGCCGTCTATATGACGGCGACCGTGAAACACTTCGAGCCATCAATGAACCTTAATCTCTTCGCTTCTAATCAAAAAATCGAAATCCCTAATTTTTTTCAAATTTCCATTTAAACATTCACCAGCGAAATTGAATTAGAAACCCTAAATTTCAAATTCTCAATGCAAAATTCTGAATGCAAAATTCTAGGTGAAATCGATGACAACAACATAAAATTAAACTCAAAAGAACCCTAGATTGAATTAAGCATCTCATGAACTGATGAGAAGAAAAGTTATAGTGAAGATGGATGAAAATTGGGGGGTTTGTTTTTTCGAGCCCGAATAATAAATGGATTTAGTTTATTCGGATCCTAGGTGAAGATGTCGGGGCTACGAGAGACCGGCCCAACGGAAGAAACATTGGATTAACGATAAACAGTTATGGACTTATTTCGACTCTTAGCAGCAGTTCTGCAGTTGTAGGGTTTTGTTTTTGTGTTGTTGAACAACTTGGGGTCGTCTATATTTACTTCGGTCCATTTTTTAGATCAACGGATAAAATCGCATTAAGGGAATAATACGGGTTGTTTTGGAGGTGTTATTTTTTATAAGCTTATCGGTTGGACGACTTACAACATGAGGAGTCAAAAATTCGACACCTTTTTACAACCATTATTTTCTTCTGAGTAACATAATAATTTTCAAATAATGTCATGTCATAGAGTGATATGGCACCATGTAAACATTTGAGAAGGATGGGATGATGCGTGGCAGACTACGATTGTTGCCCACACGATTAATAAACGGGTTAGTCCTGGGATAGAGCAGGCACGGCGCCCGCCTAAGGCCCATAAATCAGTTTAGAAAAGTAGAACTTTATGAATCATGGTAGTACAGCAAGTATCTGCTTTAACAAAGATGGTTACCGTTGTGGGAATGTGAAGAATCTTCGTGTCGTGGGTTCTAATCCCACTGCATGAGTATTCATCCTTTTTACGTTCCTGTTCTTAAATTAATATTCATCCTCTGTACTTGGTTTCCTGTATTTTTTTAAAAAAATAAAAATTACAGTGACTTTAAGGCATTGTTCTTTTGGACTTATTTTCGCTTCAATTCGCTTCTTTCTACATTTCGCTTCTCTCGGTTAATTTCTCTCAGTCCAAAAGAACGGGGCCTAAGTCTTTAGCTTGCTCTTTTTTTTTTAGGGGTAGTCTTTAACTTGCTTTTTTTTTAGGGGAAGTGTTTAACTTGCTTTTTATACTTTTTTGATAACTTATCCTCTCAATTTTCGCCATATTTATATTTCTCAATCTATGAGTTTCAACTACCGTCCCTTTAAAAAGTATCGTATGTAGGGGTGTGCACAAACCGGTCCGGACCGGACCAGAGATTCCGGTCCGGTCCCCGGCCCGCCGAAAATCAGGATTCCGGTCCACCGGTCCGGTCCGGTCCAAACCCGGAAAATTCCGGTCCGGATCGGTTGGACCGGAATTTCTATTATTTTAGTAAAAAAAAAAAAATTATATGTTAAAAAAAATTAAATGGTAGAAAGTTAGAAACTTAAAAACCTACTATTTATTCTTTTAGGTTTATTGACATTAAAATTATTAATTTTTAATGTATATAATTTACAAATATATTTAAATAAAATAAAAAAGATTTTTTTTAAAAAAAAAAAAAAAATTGGTCCCGGTCCAGGAAAACCCCGGATTCCGGTCCACCGGTCCAGCCGGTTCCGGTCCGGTCCGGCCCTGGACCGGTGCACACCCCTAATCGTATGTATTATTTCATTATTTTTAGTTAAAAAGATTATGCTTTTATATCTTACTAGCAATTTATGCATACGATACGTGCGTGAATTTAAAGTTTTGTGCTTTAGTTTTAAAATCTAAAGGTTACTTAATAATTTTTCATAGCGTTACAATATTATACATCACCCCCTTTCTTTTATATTAAAGAGTTATGCACGTGAAATATCAAAGAGTTCTTGATCAACACATACTTTTTCATGATCTTTAGGCTGTAACTAAATAAACATTGGATTAACGATAAACAGTTATGGACTTATTTCGACTCCTAGCAGCAGTTGTAGGGTTTTGTTTCTGTGTTTTTGAACAACTTGGGGTCTTCTATATTTACTTTGGTCCATTTCTTAGATCAACGGATATAATCGCATTAAGGAGATAATACGGGTTGGTTCGGAAGTCTATTTTTTATTAGATTATCGGATGGATGACTTACAACATGAGAAGTCAATAGTTCGAGAGCTCTTCTGAGTAGCACAATAAGTTTCAAATAATGTCATGTCATAGAGTGATATGGCACCGTGTAAGCATTAGAGAAGGATGAGATGATGCATGGTAGACTACGGGGTTGTTTGGTAATCTGTTGTTGACGGTTGGTTTTTAGCTAGTTTAATTGGCTTGTTTGACTGGCTGGAAGCATTGGTTGTATGTATTGGCTTTTCAAGTTGGTTGTTTAAGTCAGTTGTTTGCAAAAGTGTTTGGTAAATGTAGTTGTGGCGGTTGGTTGTTTATTAGAGAGTTTATGGGTCAACAAGCCAAAAGCCAATTTAAAAAGCTGCTCCATGCAGCTTTTTTATTTTGGCTCAAAAGCCAGCTTTTCAGCCAACCAAACATTTTTTTTGTTGCTTGACCAAATTGAAAAGCTAAAAGCCATTTACCAAACATGACCTACGATTCTTGCCTATACGATAAATAATCAGGGTTGGTCATGGGCTAGGACAAGCAGGGCTCCAGCCCAAGGCTGTAACACCCCGACAATTCTCTCTTTTCCAAAAATACATTTTTAATATAAAATATAGAGAATTATCAAAGTACTATCGCCCGTGTGAAAACGTATCGGCTTATTCAGAATTTTGCATCGGAAAACAATAATAATAAACTTAATAAATAAAACTTAGTCAACAATAAAGTCAACTCCAAAACCAACGAACCAAACCAAAGTCAACCTTAAAACCAAACCAACTACGAAAAGTATAACTTAAAAGTACTGTAAACAAACTACACAAGCTCTGCAATCCCGATCCCAATGATGCATCATCTTCAAACCTGTAGATGGACAATGCACTATTGATCCCTAGAAACTGCTCACCGAAATGGGTCATCACAGGATTAATAAAGAAAAGCCATGATCAACATACACAACAAAAGCACGTAATCAGCAAAGCTGAGTACTACATACTAAATAAATAAACAATCCTAACACGATACTAATAGATAGTAAGCAGAAATAAATAATAGTATAATAACTTGCAGACAACTTTTACTGAACTAAACTTTAACAACATTCTTATTATTTTAAATGGAATAGTCAATGGACCGAGTTGTCTAACTAAAACCAGCATTCCCTTTGGAAGACGAAATACGGGCGCGACTCTGTATTCCCATGACCTACGATATCGAGGAATCTTTGCAATAAAAATAGGACACGGTGATCAATCCGGCCCCAGAAAAAGCCATGGCCCGCTCACCATGTACCCCAACTCCTAATTGTCCAACACTTCAGACGTGCACCAGTCTAAAGCTATATATTGCTATCCAGTTTCACTTTACATGATTTACGAGTTATTACTTGTTATGACTCACAAGTACAACAAACATCATAATCAATCAACAATTACAAACTTCCATTTTTATCTTAGGATTAGATAAGTAATCACACAACTTAACAATCCAAGATAACTTTCAACTTTAATCCAATCCTTCTTATTTGTTGAACCTAGCCAACAACCAAATTACCTTTCATAGGTATAAAATATCAACTTACCGAATAAGGCCATTGATCCTTATAAAGCAGTGAAATACTCAAAAGGGAACAATGATCAATCATGATCCAATACTAATAAATATATTAATTCCCCCATGTGAATTAATAAAATAAAGTTCCCAACCAACATGCTTGCATCAATCTTCCATACAACCATGATATAAACCTCGTAATATAAATCTCATAATCAACATGTTTACACAACAGCATAAAACATGCAAATCCAACATAATAAATATCATATATGAACTCAACATAGTTCCTATATATGATACTACATAATTCTCCTTCCTAAAATCAGGATACTACCTCAATCAACACATAGGTATGTACGTACCTTGTGTAGACAAACTGGGATGCCACTTTAACATACTTAAAAATCGCCTAGAGAGAACTCTCCGTCTAAAATGACAAATATAAATTCATAATCAATCCTTCATGAATTTACAGTAATAATAAAATACTTTAAAACCTTCTTAAACATGTTTAAAACCTTTCCCAATAATAAAACTCGATTACTTAACCTCCTAGCATCATACCTACTACACTAGTGGTTAAAATCCATCATAAAACACCTTAAAAATTCTTCCTTTAAATTTCCAGCAACATAACATGGATTAAAACTCCCTTAAAACATATTCAAACATGCTTAAAAACATAAAGGCAATAACTTTCATAACTTATAATAAACTAATAGGTTTTTCTAACTTTCAAAACCCTAAAAATTCATGTTTTGATAATAAAAATTAATCTAGTTTAAACCCAACTGTGCAAATCTGAATTTTATTTTATCAATACACAAATTATATAACTTAGATTCAATAATAAATCATCAACTTATAACTTTTATACATAAACTAAAAACCTAAAAATACAACCTTTGAATAAAACTTGAGGAGGAAGAAAACAAACCAAAGCAACAAAAGAGGAAGGAAGAAACACCGGCCAAAGAGGGCAGCAGCAGCGCGCGGCTGGCGGCTGGACGGTGGTTTGACGAGGAGGGGAGGTTACTTGTTGAAGAAGAAATCGTTGCTTGGGAAAGAAGGAAGGAAAATCGTGAAAGAGAGAAAGAGGAGAGAGGGCGCCGGTTTCTTTGAGTGAGGAGAGAGAAAATATTGTGTGGCGAAAAATAGGGGTTTAATGAATTTATATATGTTTTCCTTGTGGGATTAGAAAAAGGTAATTGGGCTATGCTTATAAATCCTTTTCCAAATCTAAGAGTGTTTGGGCTCCTCCACACCCACTTAAAATCCTTTTCCAAATCCAATAAGTATTTCAACCATTTCAAATGCTTTCAAAGCATGCCTTTAATAAAATATTTGACTTGAATAAATCATTAAAATAATTCCTTTGACTTTCAAATAGTCAACATTTGAAGAAATAAATCATTAAAATGCTAAGATATATTTAAATATAAATAACTATATATTAAATATAT
The DNA here is from genome assembly GCA_947646795.1 of Beta lomatogona. Classification (NCBI taxonomy): domain Eukaryota; kingdom Viridiplantae; phylum Streptophyta; class Magnoliopsida; order Caryophyllales; family Amaranthaceae; genus Beta; species Beta lomatogona. Next base: position 221,071 of record CANSNZ010001179.1, on the reverse strand, counting down.
TTATAAAATTTATAAAATTACGGGGAATTACAAAGGCCCGTAAATCAACCTAGAAAAGTAGAACTTTATGCACTTTATCACAATTCTAATGTTTAATGTTTTAAAGTAAAACATATTAAAGTCTTATAATCATATATAATATGAAGACATAGACAATTTTTTTATCCCGAATTCCTTAGAATTTTTCTTAGACAACTTATCATGCCATAACGTCCATTTTTCAATGTCGCACTAGACGGAAAATTACAAAAAGCCAATAAAATCAATTAAGGAATTTATGAATAATAATATATTTGATAATTTTAAATGCCGGGGCATCACCTAGAAAAAAATACTAGTTTTTAGTTAAAAAGAGTATGCTTTTACTATATCTTATATCGCATCAAATTGTGGTTTATGGCAATCCCTCTGGCAGATTGCTGGCATTATCGTAGACGTCCTCCATCTGTTAAACTCTTTTACCTCTTACAGCATTCGTCACATCTATCGGGAAGCAATTAAAGCAACATACTGGGTGGCTAGTGTCGGCCATCTTATTTATTCTAGTTTTACTATTCCTGATTGTAACAATTCAAAACTGCATGATATCCTTGTAAACGATTCGTTAAGAGCTCCCCTCGTGCAGAGGGTCTTCTAACATTTTTCCCCCTTACCTTTATAAAAAAAACCATCAAATTGTAAATAGTGTGTATTAAATAAATATTGTACACAACCCAAAGTATAAATTAGGAGTTTCTTGTTCTCAGTTTTATATGTTCAACAATGATATTACATGTTATAATTTAATCTTTCTCTTCTCAACGAAAGGCTGAAGAAAGAGAGAGTTTTTCTCGATCCGAGTTCGAACACCAACTCAGGTCCATGTTTCGAAATTCTAATTTTATTCGTCAAGTTACTAGTTTGTCTAGTTATTACGAAATATTAAATATTAATCATAAAAATTGTTGAAGAAACGCATGTTGGTAAACGTAAATTAGCCAATTCTTAATTAGTTGTTATCCTATAAACGTACATATTTCCTTAAATATCTTGTGCATTAGGGGCCATTTTATAAATTTTACCCCAAACCCAGTTGTATTCAGGAATAACGACTCTATTAGTAATGATATAGCACAAATACACAATTCTTTCATTCATGATATTTAACGCGTGCAAACTTCAATAATTGTGGGTATATTTAACCACTAATATTTCATTCATTTCAAGTTTTTTTATATTTTGCCAATGTTTTATGATTGTATCCATGTTCTATCAAAGTCTACATTGTACACTTTTAATCAACAAAATTCAACATGGTATTTTGTGTTTCTAAAAGTTGATCGACCTTATCCCTGTCATCAATTTCATGTTATTATTTTCGTTTACTTATACTTTTATGACACTGTGAAAGAAACAAGTGAGTAGTACGAGCAATACGGAAAAAAAGTAGCTAAGGTAATTAAGATAACAAAGTACTTTGTAGTATTCTCTTACTCAAATCATAAAGGGCTATGCCTATACTTCCTCTGTATTTTTTTATCTTTCCTACTTTGACTTTGCACGTTTGCCAATGTATTTTATTCAACCTTACATATCTTTCATTACATATTAGTAAAAATTATAATAATTGAATATTAATAAACTAATCATTAAGACGAATCAAACAAGACCCCACATGACTATATTTTTTCTTATATATTGAAAATAATTTAAAAGATTCTCTCTAATTGTGAATAGTGTCAAGATTCCAAGTGAGAAAGATAAAAAAATACAGAGGGAGTACTCCCTCCGTATTTATTTATCTTTTCTACTTTGATTTTGCATGTTTGTCAATGCACTTATTCTACCTTAAATATCTTTCATTACATATTAGTAAAAATTATAATAATTGAATATTAATAAACTACTCATTTAGACGAATCAAACAAGACCCTACATGACTATATTTTTTCTTATATATTGAGAAAAATTTAGAAGATTCTCTCTAGTTGTGAATAGTGTCAAGATTCTAAGTGAGAAAGATAAAAAAATACAGAGGGAGTATGTTGTAAATGTTTGTTTGAGACTTCACACTAAGATGCAAAATGTTTTTGATATTTTATTTTGAAATACAAACTTGTAGAGCGTATTACATTAGTGAGTAAATTACTAAATTCTAATATTCGTAACTAATATTCACGTATTTATGGTGACCACAAACCATCTATCCTTTTAGGCTCCGTTTGGTAGGGCGTAAAACATTTTCCTGGAAAACTGTTTTCCTCTATTTCCAATTTTACATTGTTTGGTATGCAAAGGAGTGTAAAACCATTTTCCTTAGGAGTCAAATTGTTCTCATAATGATGGAAAACCATTTTCCCTTCAAAATAGATGGAAAACCATTTTCCTTCCTTTATCTTATCTCTCTTGTACACTTATCTCACTACCTCCTTACCTTCCCTTTCATTTTCCTTTTTTTTCATCATTTTTCTTACATGGAACCAAATAACGGAAAGCTAATTTTGGAATTGTGTTTTCTATTGTAAATTGTTTTCCATGAAAATCATTTTACACTGAAAATGTTTTACACCCCACCAAATAGAGCCTTAATGAGGGTCGAAATAGAGAATGATTTTTGCATGAGAGTAGAGTACCTTGTACAATAATAAACTGACATGACAATGCCTTTTAGTATATGTATGAATAAATAAAAGGTAAATACAACGCTTATTAAACAACTTTCCTTCCAAAAAGCCCCCTTGCCCCATTTTGATATTTTTATTATGACAAAAACAAGGCTCTTAAATTGCTCTAATAAACCAAATGCATCGTTCTTTGTCTTATTTCCTATGCAAAGGCGAATCTAGGAGATCTTTCATTGTGCTGAACATCCTGTATTATTATTAAGCAAGAATATGATTACCTGTGTTGTTTGTATTTTATGCAGACTGTGAGTTAGAATTTTCAATCTCAAAGTCTACTAAAAATCCTCCAAAAATTGCAAAAAAGCTTTTTCAAGTGTTAATATTGCTAGTACAATAGCCACATGTTGATCTGTACAGTGTAGAGGATGAAGATATGGTAGATGACTAGATGGTAATGAATTTGATGATGGAGTCGTGACACATATTAGACATGACGTTGATTGACGGGCTTATCTAAAGAAGTTGTAAAAAAAAAGGGGTTATTGGTTTATGATTTTGTGGATTCAACAATTCTCAAGGTGTAGGCTGCAAAATTAGAGAGTAATTATGGAAGATGAAGGGGGTGAGACAGGGTAATTACAGAACGATGGATGAGGCAAGAGTGGATGCGGTCATATAGAGCGGGTAAACTTTCACATATACTTCCTCCCGTTTTTATTAATTTACCCATTTTTTTAGTATAAAGTTTTAGGGGAAATATGTATATGAGTTATATAACTGAAAAGAAAGTATAAATTTATTATATATCATTATATTGTATTAAAGTTAATGTTGTGAGACAAGAAAAATAGAGTAAAAAACTTTATTATTGTAAAAATAATAATATAAAATTGGTAGGACCATTTTAAAAATTGAAAAAAAGAAGTTGGCAAATTAATAAATAACAATCCAAAAATGAAAGTGGGTAAACTAATAAAAAAATCGGGTTTTACTATTTACCCATCGTATTTACTAAACACTATTCGTATTTTTATACGTATTTTGTATGTTTTCTTTATTTTTCATTACCTAAAAATATAAAAATTTCATATTTTTTTAGTATGAATCAAACCAAATTTTTATTTCCACCATGGTGGAAACGACCATTTTTTCCAGTTCCACCATGGAGGAACCGAAAAATAATTTTTGTTCCATGAATAATAGTGATTTTTTAAACATCTCAGAATACGTGAGGAGGAAGGGAGAAAGAGAAGGAAGAAGAAGAAGAAGGGGGTCGAGGGCTTCGCGTGGGGAGGGGGAGCTGCGCGGGGGGTCATGGAGGGGAAGAAGGGTGGGTGGCGCGTTGGGGGGCCGCAAGAGGGGGGCTTGGGGATGGGGTTCGGAGGGTGGGGATGTGGGGGCGGGATGAAGGCGAGGAGAGAGGGGAGGGGTGGGGGGAGAGAAAAGGGGGTAGGGGGAAGGGGCGAAGGGGGTGGAGAATCGGTGGGTGGGGGGGGGCAGGGTAGGGGTGTTCATTTCGGATATCCGGAAATTTCGGATCGGGAAAAGTGCGATCCGAATCCGATCCGGAAAATTTCGGATCGGATATCCGAAAATTTCGGATCAGATCATCGGATATCCGAAAACTAAAAAAATTGAAATTTTCAAAGGAAAAGTCCTTAAAATATGTTCCGGATCGGATCGGATCGAATCGTCGGATATTTCGGATATCCGGCCTTGAAAATGGATATTTCGGATCGGATATCCGAAAATATCCGAAAAAATCCCATATTTCGGATATTTTCGGATATCCGAAACTTCAAAAATCCGATCCGTATCCGATCCGAAATATCCGAAAACTAAAAAAGCGGATCGGATATCCGAAAAAATCGGATCGGATCGACCGGATCACGGATCCGATCGCTCGGATCGGATATTTTGAACACCCCTAGCTGCGGGGGGGTGGGGGTTGATGGGGTAGGGTAGGGGGTTAGCGGAAGGTGGTGGTAGTCGCGGCTAGGTGGTGGTGGTTATGGAGGAAGAAGAAGTATAGGCGGTAGAAAGAAGAAAAAAGACGGTATAAGTATGGGCAATATACGGTAAATACGGGCGGCAAATAGCATGGAGGTAAAAATCGGAGTGAGTATCATATATCCACACTACTCATGATGAATAATTTTTTTACTAAATTCATACATGATCTATCAAAGTTACATACATACCTGTTTAACCTAAATAAAATACGTGCGACATCGATTTAGATATATCCACTTAGGGGTTTACTATTTATGTCCGTATTTATAGTTTTATACAATTTTCTTTTTTACTCTTTTTCATCTCAAAAAATGGAATTAAACTATGATTTCATTTCCATCATCATTTTTTGGGTTCCACCATGGTGTTTACGAGTGATGGGGGCCTAGGGGGTGGCTGTGAAGGTGGGGTTAGGGGGTGGTGTTGGTTGTCCGGTGGTGGTTTGAAAAGAGGAGGAGAAGTAGAGGAGATAATTTATTTTCAAAAAATACCGTATAAATACGAGCAATGTTAAGTAAATAAGGGAGACAAATAGCGTGGTTGATGAGGTTGAGGTGGTGGAGTAGTGACATCACTTCCCACCTCATATTCCTTAGGTCTATGGATCAAACCTCATGGGACTCATTTGAGGATTTTCCTTTAGGCCCTTATCCTATCTCAAGTGAGTCCTCTTCATCTTACCTTGAAAAAAATAGGTAATTGATCCACTTGGAGTATATTCATCATACACTCAAGTGAAGGTAAGATTATTTTTTGCTCATTTAGAACTTTCCTTTTGAGCATATTTTGATCATTTGAAGGATTTCAAATGAACAATGAATAAAAAATATAGCTTTAGGTGTATCATGCTGTTCATACTCATAATACACTTGAGTGTATGATAAAAATTGTAACCAAGTTGCTACTCCTAAGTTAACCAATTCATCACTAAGGACCCTTGAGTCCAATGGTATGGCTTTCTATCTCTCACATGGGAGACCAAGGTTCAAATCTTGGTGGAAGCAAAATTTCAATATTGTTGGGGGGTGGGGGTTTGGGAATTGTTGGGCCTCTAGGTGAGTGGTCCTGTGCGACGGCAACCCAAAGGAAATTCATCTTACCACGGGTTCACGAAAGGGGGCTAAAAAAAAGTTAACCAATTCATCGATCAATGGATAAAACCTAATGGGTTTTTCTACGTTATGCTCTTGTGTTTTTTCATTTTCTACGTTGTACCCCATCTTTCTGGGATTTTTACACTGTGCCCTCGTGTTATCTATGTTTAATTCAGAATGCCATTAATGAGGGCTTATAAATGACGGACGTCAGGTTTGGCATTAAATGTGTCACATACCGTCAACTTTTTCACTTTTTCAAACAAAAAAAAAGAAAATAAAATACCCATTATCTCTCTCTCCTGTAGTGATCATTCAACTTCCTTACTCCCTCTTCTTCACACTCTGTCCCAAAAACAAAATCCCAGACCAAAAAATTTACCCTAGTTTGCGCAATTGAACAACGAAGATAATGGCGGTTGAATTTTGAAGAACCCTAAAGGTGGAGTTTAATTTGCGCAAAATTCTTGAACTCAGTTGCGGAAATTGAAGTGAATTCCCCCTCCTTAGGTATGGTTTTTACAAGCTGGAGTTCATGAAAAATGTGATTTTTATGTAGTAAAAAAATCGCCTTTTTAAAATGTTCCCATAAGATACTTTTAGGATTTTGCTTGCGTTTCCTGATTTGTTGGACTGGTTGTGGTTTTAATTTTGTACAGAAATGGAAGACAATATACTGAAATTACATTATATAGGAAATCATGTTGTTTTAAGAATAGATGATATTGATAAGTGTTTGATGATTGATGTGTTAAAGATATGTGTGATGAGTTTGCTAAAAATGGGTTTGAGCATCACATCTGCAGCATCTCCTCTTCTAAGCATATGTCCACTGTGCAACCACACAAAAAAATTGCAAAAATCGCACTTGAAAAATGCCCTACTAGGATTGCATTGAGATCCAGAGATGTGCAATCTTGCGTTTTTTAGGGGGTTGCAATTACACTTGGGAGTGACGAATTCCCATTCCAACCCCGCAACTGAGGAAAAATTTACAGTTGACATTGTTGATGATGGAAAGTAGCTTCAAAGAAAAAAGGAAGAAGATGAAGATTTGGGGCAAGGGAAAGAAGTTATTAAAAGGGAGTCAAACCCTAGCTTTTTTGGTGGGAAAGTTTCCCTCCCGTGTTTTTTTTAACAGCTAGTCAAAATTAATTAATCATTATTAATTTCACTAACGGGACAATTAACGGCCACTTAACGGTAATGGCATTTTGAATAAAAATAGATAACACGAGGGCGACAATGTAGAAATCCCAAAAAAGATAGCGTACAACGTAGAAAATGAAAAAATACGAGGCATAATGTAGAAAAACCCAAACCTATTTGTATTTGTTGTCCATCAATAAAAAAATGAAAGCACTCAAAAGGGCAAAAAAATGCAACCAAATCCAACTAGGTCCAACAAGGGACCTAAATATATTTGTACTAGTAAAATGTCAACAAAAGAAGCCATTTTTTTAAAAAATAAAAAAATCAACAATGCCAGCCAATGAGAAGATTTTTCAAGGAGGCAGGAGGTTTACAGCAAACCCAAACCAAATGACGTGGCACCTCATAATTGGACACAAGACACCGTAATACAACCTGGTAAACCCTACAAAATGACGAAACTACCCTTACCAAACCTACCCAACTAGCTTCGGGTACAACAAAAAGAAGCAAAATAAGGTTCGGGTAGGATCCAAGAAGAAAACAGCTGGATACAGGCTGTCAGCAACCCAAGTCCTCTCTCATTCTCTCTACCCCCTTTTTTCTCGTCCTCCAGTTTTGGGTTTTCCCACTCTCTTCTCTATTTTCTCTCTCTTAAAAAAACTTCTCTCTCTCTCTCTCTCTCTCTCTCTCTACTGCTCTCTCTCTTCTCAGCGAAAGGTTGAAGAAAGAGAGAGTTTTTTACTCGATCCGAGTTCGAACACATACTCAGGTAATTTTACGTAGTTTCGATCTGATTTTGTTTTTTCGATTTTTTTTTTCTTTTTTGTTCGTGTTTTTTTGTAATTAGGTTTTTTCGTGCAATGTCTGATGTTAGGTTTTCTGTAATTTCAATTTGTTGATCTGTGTTTTTAAGTTTTACGTTCTTCGTGTTTGTTTGTTCTGTATCTGGTAGATTTTTTGTTTATTTTTGTGTTTTTGGAATGAATAACTGAAAAAAGCGTTAAAATTAGGAATCTCGTGAAATTTTTTTTACGCATTGATGAAGAATTATCATTAGTATAGATGAGAAGTTTTGCGATTGGTGTGTTGAGTTTACTGTCGAAGGTTTTTTTTTTAATATATTTTGTACAGTAAGTTTATGCATTGATTTTTTTTTTGTTTGTTTATTGTGAGATATATAGGTGTCTTTGATACGAATGAATGGATGACAGTGCTGTATTAGTGTATTAGTTATAATGAGAGTGATTTGGGGGTTCAGGTGTGATGTAAATTGAAGTGGAGAGATGTTGGAAGTTGAAAGCTGAACATAGGAAGATAATTTTTTAAGTTTGCCTAATGAGTTACTTTGAGTTAGAAGCAAGCGAAGATAACGAATGTCGCCTTTTAGTTTGTGGTATTTGTGTTTGAGAAGTGAGGAGTGGTCGTGACTATATTCCAAGGTTTCTCTAGAAATGTGTTGTTTTCTGGTATAAGTAACAGGTATAATTCTTAACCGACAGTTTATTCGGGAATGTCGTATGAACATGCTGAGTCAAATTATCGTAGGTAGTTAAGTTGCTTTAATAGTGCGAGTGATAGAAGAGGCGTAACGATTTTTATGCAAGCTTTTATGGCTACATGTCTGTATGAGAACTCCGAATAAGAGGCAGGTTCAAACCTTTGTCAACTGGATTAGCGTTTTCCTTTGTCCATTGAACTTTTTTTGGGTTATTAGGATGCTAGCTGGTAAAAGCACGTTGTACTTGGTTTATCTATGTTATTGCATGAATGTAGACCGATAGATCTGCTGGTTCAATCTTATGGCCATCCCTGAGTGTTTATTTGCTTTTGAATTGCTAGCATATTTGTTTATTTATTTATTGTTAAACTCTGCTCTATGTGTTCAGGTGTTTTGGTTTGGATATTTGAAAGGGCCTATTGAAACATACCGATTACTTTTCGGTCATTTAAAAAGATATTTTGCATTACATAGTGCACCACAGTCATAGCTCTGCTACTAAAGGGATTTTGGCCAAATTCAACCTGGTTACGGGTACTCAAGGGTTTATGTTCACTTGATGCTGCTAAGATTGCTCAATCTCATATCGAGAAGGGAGCTTTGGCTTTATAATAGGCCCATTTTCGGTCTCCATGCTGGCAGAGAGCATGCGTGGAATTTGTGCTTCGGGTAATGCCCCTGACCAGTCAAGCCGTCGATGCACTCGGTGTGGTGACAATTTCTCTAGTGGCTCTTCTGGTACTTTTTGGCCTGTTGTGCATATTTTACACACTATATTTCCGTGCTCATGTTCAGAGATCAGAGTTACACAAACTTGGGTACTTTAACGGACCTTGGATTGTTCGAATAATTTTTATAGTATTTGGGATATGTTGGGGTTTTGGTGAAGTTGTTCGGTTAAGTTTCTTTAGGCGGGAGGGAAAAGTTTTTCATTCTCTTAGTCAAAGATGGCAGGAAGACATATGCAAGGTATATATCCTATCAAATCTAGGGTTCACAGAACCATGCCTCTTTCTCACTATGAGTATTCTTTTACGTGCATCCCTGGATTGGAGGGGGTCAGGTACACTGAACCAGAAATGGAACTTCAAGACCATTGGCTATATTTTGCTATATTGCCTACCAGTTTTCATCTTGGATCTCCTTGTTGTCATGGTTGCCCCTGAATTCCGGAGTGGAAAGATTAAAGTGCTGAGAAGATTGCCAAATGAATTCACCAGGGCATATTCGTCATTGAGTGTATCAGGCCAACCTGTCATTGCTTGCACTTACCCCTTGTTGTGTACAATACTCCATGGACTGTTCGCCATCATTCTAACCACTTACCTGTCATTTGTTGGTAGGCGGATGGTTGTGTCGGTCATCAACAAAGGGTTGCAGAAGAGAGTTTACATACTTATAGTCGTCGTTTCAAGTTTCTTACCTTTGAGGGTTCTTTTGCTTGGTTTTTCAGTTTTGGCCAGGCACGAGCATTTTCTCTTTGAAGCTCTTGCCTTTTCTGGTTTTCTTGTGCTTTTAATTTGTGTTGTAGTGGGTATTTTTATGCTTGTTTACTTACCTGTTGCGGATTCTTTAGCCCTGAATAGGGGTCTGGGGTCGCGGGGCTCAGAGGGAGGAAGGTTGTACACATTAGAAGACGCTGATTCCCTCTCCCTCATTGCCGCCAACCAGAGTAATGTTGAGACGAGCACTGCTACAAGCCTTGGGAGAAACTCCGATGTCTCAACAAAACGGGGTTCCATTTCATTCCGGACTATGATCAAAGATGAAGCTTCTTCTACAGGAGGTGGTGCATATGAGGAGGAAATGGCCACATTTTCCCCAGGCTTTAGGCTGTTGTCAACTTCGTCTCCTGGTTCCCCAGCGTCCCTCCAGATGAAACTTCCGGCATAGTTTGAGCCAAACTTACATTGGGGGAAAGAAAGGCAGAAGAGAAGCTTTTTTTCTTAGTTCTCTTGTCTTGATGAATGTTAAAGAGGGTGCGCATCTGTAAGAGGAATGAATTTCTGATTATTAATAAGGCTGTATCTGTTTATAGAACCAAAGAAATGCAACCCACTTCAGCATGAATGCATGATAGTCGCCTGAGTTCTTTGCAAAATTATTTTCGCTCTAAATTTATTTGCTGGCAAGACGTTGGACTGTAGCTTTCTTTTTGAAGTGAGGATGGGTGTTTTACCCAAATTAGTGTACAGGAAGGATGTTTTGAGCGGTTCAAATGTCGTTTTAGGAATGAAGTGATTTAGAAACTTTGAAGATTAAACATCTTCATGCTTTTCTATATTGCCCCATGTTTGTTAAAAACTTTGTGTTCTAAGAAAAGGTTTGAACTCTAAACATCTCACTAGATTCTTTGAAAACCACTGAGCTATTTGTATACTCCCTCTGATTCTTTTTAATCTAAACAAATAAAATTTTAGCACTATTCACAAATTTCAGTTTAACTATCACTTAAGTGAGATTTTGTTATATTCGTCTCATCACATTTTCTATATATCTACTTTTTATAATTTTTATTTATCTTTAATTAAAGATATTAAAGTCAAAAGTCTGCATTGGTAAGCGTAAAAGTGTACAGTTTAAAAAGAAACCGATGTAACATTTTTAAGAAAAGAAAAAAGTGAGTTCACAATGTAAACTTATAACAAAATAAGGAGTTCCGATCTTTTGTTTTCATTTCTCACGAAGACTGATTCACACAGTTACATACCAGGCGTTCCAAAATCATCAAAAATTACATGCAAATATAATTTCATACATAGATTATGGACACTCGAAAGCCTTTTTCTTGAAAAACTCCCTGTTGCTCGTGAAGCTCGCTCCTCCTCATTTATCACACGGCATTCTCACAAGCACTAGTTTTTCAAACTAGCAGAAATTGCGGATCAGGAAGATACAAACACAACTAACGAACACGGTCGCGATCACGATTAATGAAACGTGATACTCTTTCAATTTCCTTCATTATCATTTCCTTTTCCTCTTCAAATTGCTCATCCTCAGAACCTGATCACAATATAAACAGTCCGATAAAACTCGGAGCTTTAATACTGATACCCCATATGTAAGAAAATCAGATCGTAATGATGGGAAGATTTCTAACCTTTTCCAACAGAAAGACTCCGCAAAAGATCCAACAACTTTTCACAATTTTTCGCCAAAATAATTTTGATTTCGTGTGTCTTGTTAGGGTTTGCCACAAACACCTTGCAGGAAGATATAAGAAGATCAGGAGCTAAATCTTCACAGATCATAAAATATTGTCATCGAATAAATCTTTTAATTCTCAACAAAGAACGCAATAGAATTTGCAAAGATGTACTAGGCACCTTGAATATGTGAAAAGCAGAAAGCTGGATATTTTTACTGGAATCCTGTCAAAAACAGCATTAAAAAGAAATCGCGATCAATTGAAGAAACTATTACAGTCTTTAGCTACTTCTCTTTAGCTACTTCACAGTGAAAGAATGCATTAAAAAGGTGATTACATACTATAGCTCCATTCATTCAATAATGTACAAAATTAGAATTCTACTACGTTCATATAAAGTCATTGCAAAAGATAGTGACAATAATATAAAATTATTAAAAGCATAATTTCGTCATCAAAACAAGATTTGAAAGATACATCTAACTGGGTGATCCTTTCCAAACAAAAAAAAATCTAACTGGGTGATGGATGTATATAACTTCCATCTTATTAATAGTATTAAAAGCAAAACAAAAAGCAAATGAAGAGTACCAACCAGCCAGGCAGGTAAGTTATACAATGACAGAATTATCACCATTGACATTGTGGCATAAAATCTATATATAAATAGCTAAACTTCGAACTGGACTATATAATGGCATGTCCTAAAAATCCTGGGATCAATATAATTCCATCCTTTGGCGAGTTGGATCTCCTTTACTTCCCCAACTTGCAAGGTTTCTTCTTACTAATATATACATAAATTATAAAATCCTAGAAGTCATAGTATAACTGGCAAAACACATTGTCATTTGCCATATGCAAAATAAGGGTGAAAACCAATGGACACACTGACGGTAAAACAAATGGAGACCGTAGGTAAACTAATTACCTTCAATAATGTCATGATGACTTTCAGGTAACGTATCTCTAGGATATACTGCTTCATTATGTGTGAATTTGGTGGCTCCAAAAGAAAATCTGAGAGGAGCTACTACCCATCAACAACAAACTATTAGTATATGCCAACTAAAACCATTATATATACTTCCTCCGTTTTTTTTTTACTTGCAAGTTGCAACATTGGAAAATGACACAAGAATTCAGGAGAGAAGAGAGATCGAAAGAGATGAAAAAAGGACCTTCATGTACTATGAGAGAAAATATATTGCCAAAAATGTCAATGTTGCAAGTAATATGCAAAACATTGCAAGTAAAAAATGCGGAGGAAGTATATAGATAGAGCATGTATAGTAAATCACATCCGAACCTTTAGTGATTGTCTTCTTGTAACATAGTTTGCGGATGTTAAAAGCGGTTCATACATTTCAAAGAACTGGAGACATTAGACACCAATTAGAACCAAAACTATGCAAATAATAATGTAAAAAATAAAGGACATACAAATATCAAACATAATCTATTGTGTTCATATGCGTATGAGGGAGCAGGGGAGAGGTTAATTAACTAATAAGCGTCCATATAGAATTGGACTCAGATTGAGAAAAATTACAAAGTGTTAACCAACCCCTTTTACCCCAAACTAAATATTGAGAATGAAAACTTAAGGCTAACACAACTCATATGAGGGACCAAAAGGGGAAAATTGGCAGTTTTTTTTTAAAAAAAAAAAAAAAATAGATGTTTGATTTTATTTTTTATCTTCTTTTTTCTTTTGCATTTTGCTAGATGAACTTTTATTAGAGAACACACGAATTGGGTTCCAACACTTGGACTAGAAGTCAAAACCCAAAGCAGGCATCAAAGCCTAGGAGTAAAAGGAACATGACCCACGGCCGCACCTCATTATAGTGAGATGTCAGATATTCAGCAACTTCTTTACTATGTTTGGTCAGCAAATCCTGCAATAGATTCTTGCAAAGGTTACGAAAAACCAGATATAATTGTACACAAATACAGAAAGATGCCATTAAACACTGACCTTGAATGTGGCAAATGCATCGGAAGCGACATCAAAATTGGGAAGTTCTACATACTTGAAGAACAACTCGAAGCTTGTAGATTCCAATATGTATCTGAAACAATACTATAAAAAAGATATCTTAGAACTAAGAAATTGCTTATAAAAGAACTCAAGGCTCTCAGGCGCTCTAGATATACTCAACCCCCTCCCTCCCTAAAAAAAGGGGGAAAAGGAACACAGAAAGAAAAGGCATTACAGAATAAAAAAAATTATCACATACTGTAGAGAACATATATAACAACAAATCATATCATGAAATTCAAAAGTGCCTTCTGAAAGGGGCCCCAGAGCCAGTAGAATCACTAAAGAAAAAGCAAATCACCATCTTGGGCAGTTGGAAACCTAGAGAATTAAGGGAGAGAAATAGATAAAAGTTTGCATGGTTGGCAGTTGGCACAACCACTCTATCCCACAAAAACTCACATCCCATACATCTACCGCAGGAATCCTGTCAATATACTATAGGTTAGCCACAAGAACTCAAGGAATAGCTACGCATGCAATTTCCAGTGGAACTTCCTCCTTTATTCCCCCAAAAAGTTGCATATATAACTTTGCAAATGTGCCAAAAATAGATAATAGAGAAGCGCACCAAATTTGAAGTAGTTTAATACTTCCTCCGCTTCCATTTAATTGCAACACTTCAGTTTCAAACTTACCAATGCACAATTTACACTATTTAATATCTTTAGTTATGTTTTGGTAAAAATTATAAAACTTAGATATTAATAGAGTATACATTGAGAGGAATATAACAAGATCCCACATGACTATATTTTTCCATACATATGAAACACAAAAGCTTAGTTATATGAGTGATTCTAAATAGTGCCAAAACTGGAAGGCGTGCAATTAAATGGGAGCGGAGGGAGTATATAAGAAAGCATCCACCACCAATGCAGAAAATTTTGGTCAGCTCACCATATTGCAGCCTTGAAATCATAGAACACACAAATTAAAGTAACTGGTTGATTTATAAAAGGCACATTTCAGACTGATGACGAGACTAGAGAGCCTCTGAAAAGCACTGGGAATATCCGCAATAAGGAGATAGACAAATAATAATTTACACAACGATAGTCCCAACACGCAAGACAATACAATGATCCATCAAAGGCTCCAGATTAGTGGTTTAGCAAATTATAAATAACTAGTGCATCAAAGACCCATTTCAGACAATAGGGTTTTCTCCATACTGGTTTTTATTTAGGGTTGAATTTAAGTAAATTTATGCAATTAGTTTGAGGGAATTTGCTTCAAAATTTGTGTCAAATCTTACATAAGTAAATTTAATTTCTTTGTTGCTCTTTCTCCCTTGCACCTTTCAATAAGCGGCCAAGGCACTGTGCCTCACGCCTTCGAATGCAATCTGATGGACGTGCATCATGTTGTTACCTAATTCGCTAAAACCACAACAAACTGTGATCCCGAAAAATGGCGAATTGGTACAAGCAAGTGGTATACTTTTGGACTAAATTAACAATATTACGTAACAAAATGTGTTCCCGAACTCGTTCTCGTACCGCAACTTAGGTAGAATAGGCACACTTTTTTGAACTAAGCCTTGGAGGCCAAGACACTCAAAAGTCAAAACAAAGTAAGCAATGACTATGAGAAGCATATAGATAATTGCTCATATAGGCTATAGCCGTCCAAAGTCTTTTATATCATTATTACTAATCTTTATCAGTTGCCAGAATCCGCATAAAAGCTATCACCTCAAGAGAAACCATAGGCTTCCAAACGAAGTTGGCAACTAGAAAAGGATTAGGTTTTGTGGCCAGGTCATACAAAATACGACAGACTTGCATGAAGAGGTCTTATCAAATCATCCACCCATACCTTAATACCTTCCACCTCATACACAAGAAGAACTAGACCTAAAACATCAAAATAAGCACTTATGTATCCCTATCATGGGGAGCCTTCATAAGTAAAACATAAAGCACTCTGAGCATGAAAAGAAAGGACATTGGCATCATGAAGTGTCGAAAAGCGGAAAGATCACAGGATACAGGCGCAATAGGCTAGTTCCCTGTCCATACATCTTCCTAGGACCTGAGTCCTGATGTGTTCATACCCCATTAAGAAACTGGCTAGCAGGGAAAGCTCGAGATAACTAAATCATATACTTCCACAGACAAGCATGCATCAATTCCGAACAACCTACTTATGTCAAGTGTCAACACTCCCCGTATTTGCTCTCAATAACAAAAGCCAGGGGAACTCAGATACAGGAGGCAACACCATAACCATATTCTCACCTGAGTTGTCTGAGAGAATAACCTCCTCATTCCCAAACCTTCCTCTGCTTTCTGGCAACACACCATATCCCACTTATAAAGATGATTTTTCCTTTTACCGCCACCAAGGCACCAACCATAGCAAATCCCTCAATAGATTATTAGCCCTAATCAGCAAAACCTACTTACATAGTAGAGATGTTGCATCAACTATCAACATTAGCTCCATCAATTCAGTGATGAGAAGACTATGTAATAAGACGTGCTGCTCACAATATTAATACGCATTTGGAACTTGGAAAAATAAAAAGCCGATTTAAACCCACTTAAAATCCATAAAGTATATATCTATTAACAAAATTATATTAACATAGTATAATAAATTAGCAGCGCGGCCCCCTCCACCCTCTTTATCCCTAAGCAACCAACTCACTCCCCAGGCCACCACAGGAGGACAAACCAGGCAACCTGTCCAAAAGTTTACCATGTTAAACATCATTCTCCTCCCTCACCTCTCTTTTTTTGTGGCTAACCGATATGACTAAAATTAGAAACAAAAAGAAAATGACTGAAGTAAGAAAATTTTAACAAGAGAGATCAGGCTAATGCGATAGAAATGGAAGAAATAACAGGGGATTGACGTAAGGGAAGACGAGAAGGGGGTCTTTTCTAGAGGGGAACATGAACAGAAAATTGTACTTGCACAGACAAAGTGAAAAACCTCAATAGATCTTAAGCTTTTGTGTCTCAAACTTCATGCTCTCGAGCCAATTTTTGTTCTACCCCCCACCCTCCAACACCCACCTATTTTTCCCAACCAGCACTTGCTCTTTACGCTCTTAAGTCTTACCTACAGACTCCCTTCTCCCCAGGGTCTTAACCCACAGTCAGTCCTCTGTGGGTTGAGAGACCGGAGGGCCACATTACACTCCCCTATTGAGATTTTCCGAGTTTTGTTTTTAAAAGTGCTTAAAACATTTTAGATTATAAAAACTGTGTAACATATATCATTTTTCCAACACTTTCAGCTAATAACAGATGCATGGGCTGCATCAGCTACTATTAACAGATTCCTGACCTCAAGTTATGGAGGAGGGAAGGCAATCCCTTAAAAAAAAAAAACCAAGGGGAAAAACCAAAGAGGCAAAATTCACATAAAAAAGTTTCCAAAAAGCTTTAAGAAGTGCAAAATAATTAATGAACTATTTTATGTAGCCAAACAACATGAATGTCTTACTTTGCAAGTGTTTGAAATTTGATGCACTCCCTCAACATGTTACCACAGGTCAAGGCAGCATCTTTGTTATCATAGCTGCTCAAGAAAGGAAACATAATCCATCATAATTAGACAGCAAGGTAACAATATCATTTGGAACAACAAAACCATAAAAGTATTACAACGAGGTGAATAAACACAAAAAAAACCCAAATCAAACTCCACAGCGGAGAAACACTTGTCAAATGATACATGTTTTTTTTTTTAAATATTGCTTCTTTATTTTGATCCTTCTCATTCAAGTAGATGAAATTATATAAAAAGGTCCGGCTTGCATGTTAACTAATCGTTATTCACCAAGGCTACACATGTAGGGGACAGTAGCATGCATGGAAACCCCACAATGTCAAAGGGAAAGAGGAAAAAAGTATGAAATAAATGACAAGAAAAGGCAAAACTAAAAAGATTGCGCAATATCAATTTACTTCCAGGATTGCACAATATCCATTTACTTCATCATATGTTGTCACCAGTAGGAAGTTAGGAACTATGGTTATTCAGAAGATAAAGTAGTGAGCAGTAGGAAATGGCTACAGCCAATTTTCTCAAACAGCGTTCCAGCTTTCAAGTGTTCAGAATATTCAAGACAGCACATGGATACATAAATGAAAGCTTCTCTTGAGACATGATGTTTCCCTCAAAAGTTACTTCAGTAAAGAGAGCAAAAATGTACATATGATGCCTAATAAACAAGCCATACTCAATTAAGGGAACGAGACATTTAAATATGATTATGACATCCAGACTTTTTCCTTTGAAGAATACCCACATCAGTCCAAACAAGAAATCCATTAAAAAAACAAAGAAACACAAAACAAAAGGAAGAAGAATAACTTAATTGAGCAGATATAATAAAGATACTGGGATGAATAAAGCTGCATCCAAGCTTACCAGACAACAAGGAAGTCAAGCAACTCCAAATGATTCTCTATGTATTCCAGACAGCAATTTGTCTCTTCCACTTGTTGCTTCAACAATACAGACCAACATAAGACTAAATCTTTTCTCGCCTGCCCACATTTTCAAAGGTAAGTGAGTAACCAAGTGGAAATGCAATCCAACGTTATTAAAGTGAATCCATGACTTACTTGCCAACCAAACACATGTAATTTGTGAACTAAAAGAGGGATAACATCTTCTTTACATATTTCAAGCGCGAGCTGCAAAATCTGATCTGTGCTTGGCTCAGATTCGCCATCTCCACAAAGCATCAACCTCATTGTTGAGAGGTTTCTTCCTACTTCTTCCAACGCCTATATTGTACCCAATATGATTTTTGGTAATTAGAGTTGGCCAAAAGCCCAAAAATGTAAAGTGAACTATCGCTAACAATATTTCTTTCTCAGAGTTTTGTATGAAGTTCTTAGAAAAATGTAGTATGAGCTTAGGAAGAAAAAGCATGACGAAGGGGAATCATCAAGTATCCATCAGGGCATGGGTATCACAAAGTGATAAAGTAAAAATTTAGGGTGACATTAACAATTCTAGATGCACCATCCTTTTACATGATCTCATCTATAGACCAAATTTAGCACTGATGAAAACAGCTCACATGTGAATGATGTTCTGAGGTCACGCTTATAATATAACTTTAGGTCGGGCTTACAGTTTAATTCAAGTATGAGCTTCGTCTCACTCTCTCTCTCTCTCTCTCTCTCTCTCTCTCTCTCTTCGACATTCCCCTAAACTTGAAGGGTCCTAATCACTTTTAAGTGTTGCTGAACCAGGATAAATGAGGTTCTCTTCAATCTTCATCATTGAAATTTAAAAAGCAAAAGAGAAGGAGGGGGAGAATATAAGAGATAAAAAGGAACAGGCAACAAAATAAAGGAGAAACGAGAAGATGAAATATTCGGACTCTCAGAGATTGAGAAAACAAGAGCTTCTCATATATTTATTCATGACCTAATAAATCAGACATGTTCCTCAGAACTAGAAAATTGTCACCCAAACAACAAAGCAGTGCCAATAGTATTTGGCGGAAACATAACTGGTTATCCCTCAACTAGACATTAGGCATCTTCAACATAAAAGAAAGGAATTAGCACCTTGAAGACTTGTCTTACACTAACTTAGACTGCAGCATATAACAATGCAAAAAATAAACAGTAGAACTGATGACTTACTAGGTAAATATTCCATATAGAACTGCAGATTTGGCTCAAACCAGCAATTAAGATCAATCTGCTGAGATTCTTAATCCAGCATTTCTAGGCGTTCTTTAGTCATTAATATGACAAACATCTAGAATTCCCTCATATTTCATTTCTTCCTTCCCTTTCCTCCTTATTTGATGATACATTGTTGACATCTAGAGAAGTCTAAGCTCTAAAAATCAAGTGAGCCAAAGTTCATCAGCCACCTCACCTAAGGAATTGAACTTAAATTATACTTAAATTTTTTATTAACATACACCAGTAAGACCAAAACCCAAGACATCTAAATAGGCAGGACTTCCTTCTAATATCCTCACATCATCTTCTATCAATCTTCTAAATCTATTGACTTTCAACCATGCCACTACACTTTCCCCAGCACAACACTACGAATTCTGGCCATGTTCGGATAGCCGCACTGCATCAGTGTTCACTGTCCAGCAATCCTTTGCAAGACAGAGATTATAGAACATAGATGGTATTACAAGTCACACCAGTCAATCAATATAAGTCTTCCAATCTTGACGGATCCTCCCTTTGGTCCAGATCAGCTTATGTGGTATTACAAGTCTTCCAATCTAAAAAATATCCAAATCAGCTTAGCAAATCAAACTTCAAGTGAATGAAGGTTCTCTCATAAAGCTAGGATTGTCCCCACAGGACAAAGATGATGTAAGGTAATGTACAAGCAAGAGGGAAAAAACAGATAAATCTCAGCCTACCATGTCGGAAGATATAGGATAGCAAATGCCTGGGACACGCTACAAGATTGCAATGAAAAACCTCACGGCCACCGGATAAAACAGAAACCAATAATTTACATGAATCACACATACAGCTATTCAAACTATATACAAACAGAAACATAAATTGCCAGGAATCTACAAAAAGAAAGTAATTCTACCCAGTTTGACTATGTTAAAGATGTTCACATTCAGATTATTGAACATACAGTATATCATCAAGAATTGAAAACAAACAGAACCCACTAAGTTAAACATTCAGCCAAACAATGATCTCAACAAGTTAATAAAAGACCCAATTTGTAAAAATGAAAAAAAATCATTAATGTACACAACTTACCCAAATCACTTCCCCTAGGTCAAAGACAATCAAAATTCAACCCACAAATATAAGACATTAAAATCAATTCGACTACCAGAGTCCACACACATTAAAAAAAACTTTTAACATAAAATTGTCCACAATGCATCAAATTCAAAATACCCACAAGTAAATGCATCATAGTGAATGTATGGGACAACATAAATGACATCAAAACCAAAATTGGAGTAACAAATATACCATTTTTCACAAAACTAAGATTAACCCAGAAATGGTTAAGATCAAAAAGAAGAAAAGAGGGGGGGAGGGCGAATTTACCTTTTCAAGGGCTTTAACTTCGGCAACGGTAGGAGTGTCAAGGGCCAAGAGACTATCTTTGGTGGCCCTCATTACCTCCTGAGGAGTTTTTGGGCGAGCTTTGAAGAATGAGAATGACATTTCTTCAATTTCTTTCTATCTCTCTCTCTCTCTCTCTCTCTCTCCTCTGTGTGAATCGCCGGTGCTAAGAAAAATCAACTGTTTGTTGTTTGTCAGGGAAAAGAGGAATGTCTAACGTGGATCCGGGACAAATTTCTTCTTTTGCGCTTCAGCCTTTCAGGGTTAATATTGGGTTATTTTAGGTTCAGATGAAGTTTGTATTGAATTAAGCTGGATCCTGATTGATTCGAGTAAAGTTAGAATTGAGTTTAGTTAAGGTTATCAGGTTTAAGCAACAATTATGTTGAACTTTTATATATT
The DNA here is from genome assembly GCA_947646795.1 of Beta lomatogona. NCBI lineage: Eukaryota > Viridiplantae > Streptophyta > Magnoliopsida > Caryophyllales > Amaranthaceae > Beta > Beta lomatogona. The sequence goes on along the minus strand of CANSNZ010001179.1, from coordinate 200,056 downwards.
TTATTTTATTCAGGGAATATTGAGATCAAGTTACAATAAGAGCTTTCAGAGTTTAGGTTTTATTCATATAAAATTATATTGGGATCATAGTATTTGTTAGAGAGTTCGAATATGGGACAAATTAGTAGGTTCAGTTCAATCTTGGACTTTTGCCAACTGGTTATATAATTTGAAACTCGAGTACTCTTCACTCATCATTATGATTAGGAGTACTATTTAAATACCTTTTCATTCATATAAATCTGTTGCGAAGAGGAAATAACTCCATACATATCCCTAATACACTATAATCGTGATAGGGAAATCCTTCGCTACTCTTTTCACATGTCGTGCCTTTTAATTTTCCTTCCTGGTACATATCGTTAACCAAGACAATATACTTATTTCATTATGTGTGATACCCAACATTGTCATTGTCCATCAAAGCAAGTCTCTGGATTCTTTGTCATGAGCCATCTATACATCAATGAAATAACATGAATCTTCTCCCCCTATCTCTTAAACCCAATCATTTGTATTATAAAAGCAACACCCTATATGATAAATTGTCTTAACATATTTGAAATTGATTATCTAACATGGTTATATATTTCTTTAATCTATATTCAATCAGTCTTTCTAAAAGTTTTTGAATGACTTATAAATATTATCTCCTGACAATTTGAGCAGTTTTGTGTTGTTCCCATAAAAAAAACAAAGGTTTTTCTCAAATCTAAAGGGGATCAAATGTTGTGCCAAATCGCATCCAAAAAAATCAACCCACTATATCGGGTTGGGCTTGTCCAAGCTAAACTTCGAGCCAAAGTTTTGTTTCCAATCCAACTAATTCGGGACAAATATAGCAATTTTCGGGCCAAACTCGAGGCAGACCACATTTAAAACTAAAAGCCCAGTTTTGAGCCGTCTAGTACCTGTCTTAAAGATATAAAATTTGACCGGGTCCAAACTCAAGCCTCAACATTTTTATGACCGGACTACTTTTAATCACTTCTACTCGAATCCCACGAAATGTTATTTGTCCTATTGTGAATAGTTATATTAACCAAACAAAGCTATTGATATAATGTGATTGTATTATTATACCCCCCTTCGCTTCAAAATAATCGCAAATCTTTTCATATTCGATCATCTCAATTACGTAAAAAAAATAACAATAAAGAAAACCTACCCCGCCCAGCTATCAATCAAATGACTTACACATTTTACATTTTATACAAACAATACTATCTTATGTCGATTTTTTTACGATAAAAATAATACGACCTATGCCCCACTTTTTATCCACCTACTAAAACTGTATGCATAAAAAGTGTTGCAATTTACTTGAGAGGCATAGGGAATAACTTGTTCTGGGACCTAATATTAACCAACTCTTTGTTATCAAAAGAGGGAAAACGACCTATCACCTTTTACTACTACATATGTGCAAGTTTTACAATTAAATTTATTTAATGCCGAATCTGGTATGAAATGAAGGTATTTTCGATGAAAATTTTGTATAAAAAGAAGAAAGTTATAATACTCCTTGAGGGAGTCTCGCTGATGTTTTTTGGCTGTTTACTTTATTGGTTTGATCGACTAATTTCATTGGCTATTTTATATTTATGTTGATTGTTACTAATCATTATTTTTACTTGTTAGTAGTGGTTGTGTTAATGCATAAGAAAGAAAAAGCCAAAAGAGAAGGGAAAAAAAGTTACTAAAACCAAGTTTTGGTTAAAAATCTGGCTTTTAACTACTTAAAAAGTCATTTACCAAACACTTTTTTTTAGCTACTGGACCACTGAAAATGTCAAAAGCCAATGAAAAAAGCTACTAATAAGAGACCAAAACCCTCCCCTCCTGCTTCGACAAAAGCCACCCATAAGCCACCGAAACCCTCTTGCTTCATTTGTTTTGAGGGGAAAACCCTCTTGTTTCATAATTATTCACAATAAGGTTAACAATTGCCTATTGACCTTATCCGAGTCTGTTTTCTCTATTTTTCTAGCTTATAACATGGGGCCCTTTTTTCCTTTTCCTACCCCTTTCTCCTTTTTTGTTAATGCAATCTTAGCTTCTAATAATATTGTGAAATAAATGGAGTATTCAACATGCTCAATGGTAAGACAAGTAAAATAGTTTTTCCTTAATCCCAAAATAAATGCAATGAGCATTTTGACTTATACACTTGTAATTCACAACTTTGATCATTACTACATCAAATAACAGTACAAAATCATGAAACGTTGATATGCCGAAAACATACATTGAGATGAATCTAAATACATCTTCTTATATACTCGGATATGTTTTTATATTTTAGTAAAAAAAATGTGATCAAGTGAGACAAATTAACAATGCCAAAATTAAACTGTCTCATTTATTTTGGTACTAGAGGAGTAATGAAAATTTACGGGGATATAATACCTTAAATTGATACTAGATAGAATACTCTTATGTTAGTAAAAAAGGTGTGAATCGTATCATTATGAGATATTATAAATTTATAATCACTAAGTTCCATATTTGTTATACTTTTAATGATTCTTTCCATACTTAATTGATATTAATAGCATAGAGTTGATCATACTCTTAATGGTTGTTTGGTATACATGAAATTATGTATGCAATAGAAATTCTCATAATTTTTTGATTGAGTTGTTGTTTGGTTGACAGGAATTGGGGAAAATGGAGGCAATGAAGTTCTTTGGGAACTTGAAATTCCCACAAAACGTGGGAATTTATTCATCCACCTTCCCTTGGTCATTCAAAATTCCTACATCAATTCATGGGAAATGCAAATTCTTTGGTGTCAACCAAACATATGAAGGCCATTTCCTAGGAATTACATAAGGAAAATAACTTCCTAGGAAATGGAACTTTATATGAGAATTAAATTTCTCGTGTATACCAAACAACCACTTAGTTAAAAAAAATTATTTGAATATTCCTTTTAATTTGAATGCAAAATTTAACATGAGGCCGTAGATACACACCCTAGACATTCTCTACATATAAAATTTTCATACTCTTATTTTTTTTTCAGATACAACAATTCTCTTTACAGCTGAGTGGATTAACAAAATCAAATGCTATATCTAAAATCATAAAGAAAACAATCGAAATATATTGAGATCCGGTGTGGTCGATCCGATCCAATCCGATCCGAATAGTATGCTTTATTTTAGGGAGAATATCAAACATAAGCAACACATAGGAAAGGGACGAGGTCGCCGGGGGTATGGAGAATCAATACATTTGGCAAAAGGCGTCCGTTAGTTTCCGCTACCAAAACTTCTTCCCCTCATTTTCTCTCTCCTATATCCCACTTCTCACTATCAGTAGACCTCAATTCCCATAACCCCAACAAAACCCCTCTTCTTCACCTTTTTCTTCCACTCAATTCTCAACAATCGCGACTCACAGGTAGTCTTCTCTCTATCTTTCACTCCCTCTTCCTCTTTTTGTTCATCATGCTGTGTTTAATTTTCAAATGCCAATGTTTTTTTTTATTGTTGCTAATTTTCAGTTAGTCATAAATCATACCCTTCTATAGTTCTATTTCTATACATACAATTTGGTTGGTTTGAGTAATGCAGGAATGATAAGAGATTAATTAGCTTTATGGGTTTTGCATTTAATTTTGTTGCTCATGAAGAATTGCACTTAATTTGTTGATTTTGTATGGTAGTTATTTGTTTTATTAAGTTGTTTTTGTTGGGTAGTATACTAGTATACTAGTATTGAATCAACGTTGGGTCATGCAGAAATTGGATTTATTAATAATTTTTTGTTTGTGTTTTTGGATTTCCCAGCATTGCTTTAGATTAATTTTTACCATTTTTTATAACTGGGAGATTCACTGGCGCCATTTTTAATCTACCCTTATGGGGATGCTTGTCAACAATGATAATTTCGTGCCTGGAATTTTGGTGTTCTGTGAAAGAAGTTATAGGTTATTTGGTTAATTGTACGAAGAATTGAATTCTTTCTTATTTATATCGAATTCAATGTCGGTCAATAAAATGAGTTTTTTTTTCTTTTCTGGGTGTACTTTGTTGGGGAAGGGAGCAGATATGGAAGTTAACTTTGAACCAGCACCGTTTTTTTGGATTGAAGAAGGCAAAGAGCAAGCTTCTACTCCAAGAACAACGAAGAAGATCAAAAGGAAGAAGGAATTTGTGGGTTGGGGTTCGAGGGAGTTGATAGGATTTCTCGAATCAATTGGCAAGGATACCACTAAGGTACTCTCCCAATATGATGTCAGCAATATCATCAATCAGTACGTTAATGAGAACAAGCTTGCTCATCCGAAAAACAAAAGGAGAGTTCTGTGTGATGAGAGGTTGCTTTCTCTCTTTGGAAAGAAGTCCTTCTTTAGGAACAAGGTACACGAGCTTTCGGGATCGCACTTGGCCGAGAATCAAGATGATTCAGATGATGATCATTTTGGAAGCTCTGATGAAAATGATGAAGGTGGTTTTTCTATGTCTAAAAAACAGAAAACTGTGAGCTTAGACAAGAAAGTACAGCCTAAGAAGAAGGCCCCAGAAGTTTCAAAAAGCTGCTTGGCAGCTATTGATTCCAATAATGTTAAGCTCGTGTATTTGAGAAAGAGTTTGGTACAAGAGCTTCTCAACAACTCAGATTCATTTGAAAGCAAAGTTGTTGGAAGCTTTGTGAGGGTAAAATCAGATCCACATGACATCTTCCAGAAAAACTCTCATCAGCTTCAACTTGTCACAGGTAATGGGCCTTCATGTACATGCAATGGGAATGAAGATTAGTTCGATTTGCACCTCCTTTATGTGATTTCTTTTAATAAAATTTTAATTTACTCCAGCCAATACTATTTGCATTATTCTAGAATGATTGTCTTCATAACTTACAGGTGTCGTGGAGGTGGCTTCTGCTGGTGAGACAAGGTCATCTACCCTTCTGCAAATTTCAGGCATGACAGATGACATTAGCATATCTGAAATTTCAGATGATAATTTTTCTGAGGTAAATTGGAGCTTCAAATTACAAATGCTAATTAAGTGGCACAAAACTTGCGGAGAGCCCCTTCCTTTTTTATATGTTCAGCTGAATCTTTCCGTCATTGCAGGAAGAAATAGAGGATTTGCGTAACAGAGTTAAAGATGGTTTACTGAAGCAGCCTACTGTTGTAAGTTATTCATGTTGATTCTCTGTATATCTTCTTGATTGCATTCCATTTTCCAATGTGGTCATAGATAATTTCAGCCTTTATGACTTTGCTGCAGTAATTTCTTAGTTACTTTTCTTTTCACAATCTTTTGACCATGAACAGGGTGAACTTGAACAAAAAGCAGTTGTTCTGCATGAAGACGTTACTAAACATGTATGTGTACTCTCCTCTTGTTATATATCATCTGGTCGGTTTGCTGCTTGACTGCTAGCTGTGTTGTCCCATGATATATTTCTCTTCATAAATTTGAAATTTGGTGTTTGCTGATGAACCACCCAGCTCTCTGATTATTAGCATGCTTTTACATTTTCAGCAAGAAGCAATTGTGTATCTTTTTCACATGGTGCCTTACATCTTCTCGATTTTAGTTATTTTACTTTAATATGTTAACATCCTCTCGTTTTCCAACTTCTATGCTTCTTATCTTCTCCTAACATGAGATATAGTTGTGCAAAGGAAATGGTTGAAAGTTGAGTCAACACGCTATGTTTAACATTCTTATATGTAAGATTTTAGAAAAGAAAGAGAGACATGCGGAAATGTATCAAAGGCATAACTATATGCTTCTAGTTAAAGTTTACAGTAACTATTTATTTAGCTTGGACTTGTTAGAACTTGGGCCCCAAACTTTAGATAAAATTCCTTGATGTTATTTCTTTTTTAAAACCTGGCCGATCCTTAGAAGAAGGAATTTTTTTATTGTTCAGAAATATGTATGACAGTTTCTTCTTAACTTAAAAGTAATTTATTCGCAAGGAGACTGGTCCAGTGGTCTGGGACTTGGACTGAATCATGATTCCTTAATCTGAAAACCATGTTAAATGCACTGGGTGTAAAGATTCCAATGTGGGTATGTAATTTTAGTGTTGGAGTCTGCCATTTTTTAAATATGTTTAAATGTTCCTACTCAAGTTGTGGTGTTGTGTACCCAACATGAATTTCTCTTATGCTCAAGGTGAAATGAATAGTCCATGAGTCCATGTCTGCATATGTTACTTAGTTTTCCAATAAGTTACAGGAACTTTAGAAGAGAATTTTGGATTTTACCCTAGTGCTCCTTTTTTGCTTCACATCTTCTTTGGTCCTTTTCTCTTCAATTTTTAAAATAAAAATCATTGAAAATCAGTGTTAATTAGTAAAATTTCAGTTTCAATTAGCAAATTTAGTATTAATCAATAAAAACCAGGTTTAAAGAGATAAAATCAGTCTCATTTGGTATCAAAGTGAAGTGAAGATAACTTGGCCTTTGTTTTCCCTCTTTATGTCTCCTTTATCCCTTTTTTCTTTTCCTGCTAGTCTGATACTATTAGGGGTTTTGGAGATTTAAATTGTGTCTTCTTCCATAATCTATCCAATCCAAAAAAGGTTAACATGAACGGAAGTCAAATCATTTCTATGACACATTGCCTAATAAACCTATAACGTGCTGACACAATCCAGAGGTCTAGTGAAACCCTAAGGATTTCTTTTAGATCCTTCCTATCAGGATGGTAACACATAATCACAATTTTAGTACTATTATATTCTTTGTGAGACACGAAATGCTTTATTTTCATTGGACCAGTCAGAAATAATTTGTCAGGCTTTTTTGTGTGCCTAAGAGAAGCTCATTTTAATAACTTATTCCCTCTAAGTGCCAACTTTTAGGATACTTTATTTAGACGCTCCCTCCCTTTAAAGAGGAATGAATGTTAACAATTTGTGTGGAATTTTGAGAAGCACTTAAAATGGTGTTTTTTTTTTTTTTTTTTTTTTTGCGTTAGTCTCCGTAGTTTTGGTTGACGGCAGTATCGGGAGTCATAAATGTACTATTCCTCGTTTCTGAATTGTGACATTCTTACTGTCTAAGAGTTAATGGGAATTAGATTTAGATAACAGGATGTGGCAGTGATGTTCTCTGTGTATTTCTTTTATGGGCAAGTGTATGACTTCATGATGACTTCTTGCTTACTTTTGTTCCTTTTGCAACGTAGTCAATGATTAATTGCTATGGTATCTCAAGGGCAGTAAGAGAAGTTACAATTTACAACTGATGACATCTTTTTGACATAAAGGGGTTAGTAGAATAATCCTCTGTGTGTTAATGAGGAAGTGCGTTGGGGTTACGGCAGACTCAGGCAGCTAGTGTGTTAATGAGGAAGTGTGTGGGGGTTACGGCAGACTGCAGGAGGGAGTTAAGACCCTCAAGAGTATATATATGAGGCAAATTGAGGGTTATAACCTTATTATCTATCATGTTTTCCAATATGTGACTGCTGTTATTTTCTCTCTTGAAGTCCTCTGCCTAGTTACCGGGATGTTAGTCATATGAGTTTCATTTTAAAATTGCTAAAAATGTGAGTTTCTAGAAAAAGTAGAATATATCTACGAAGCTGAGTTTAGAGTATTGGCTATTTGGTGATCTATTTATGTGATATTCACACCCAATGACTCTACTTTTGTTTTTATTTGATAGGCGAATGACTCTATATCAGTTGCTTTACAGATTGTTTATACTGTGCCCTAGAATTGTAGTTTCAGTTTTTTTTTTTTAAGTGAAATGTTCATTCACTGGTTATCTGAGTGACATATCGCATCCTGGTTGGATACTTAAGTGGCCACATGCAGATGAAATAATTTGATGTTTCTGGATCATCGTTTTTGAAAGTACTGCAGTGTTTGTGAACTGCCTTGTTTGTTTATCATGCAGAGTGTGAACCATATTAGTCTGCACTGAGCCTTGATTTTGTTTTTCGATAGCAGGGAAAATGTACTCTGGAGATCTTTGTCCTTATCTTATTGATATAGCTCACAATTGTTTCAGTATATTAACGAGTCTTTTCTTGATTGCAGTGGCTTGCAAGAGAACTTGTGCTTCTCAAGAAGCTTATAGATCGTGCAAATGAGAAGGGTTGGCGAAATAGATATCCTTTATTGATGTTTCATTAATGGTAACTCATGGTTAAATATAACATGCATGCTACACCTGACATCTTGGTTTTGAATTGTGTCTCCTGGAATACTACTTTAGTTGTCTTTCACAATTTTTAACTCTGTTTTCTTCTTACTTCCTGCAAAAATAAAAGAATTTAATTTTGGTTCAAGGTGGACCAAATTCGGGCACCTCTAATATCTTATGTGCTCGCTCATGAGTTATGATGCCCCTGGTTTCCCTTTACTATTACTACAGTGACCGAGTACCTGGACCGCAGGAAGCTGCTTCAGTCACCGGACGAACAATCACGCCTCTTCAGTGAGATTCCGAGGGTGATGCCAGAAGTAGTGAGGCCAGAAACAATCTCTGACTGTGCTCCTGATGATTCACCAAAAGCTGCTGACTGGGACTGGGAACCTTCATCAGCTAAAAGTTGGGAGGATAATCAAGGTATGCACTTAGTCCTTGTGTCTCTCCAGAATAGAGCATGTCTAAGATCCTCTCTTTTGGAGTATTTGGTTGCAGTGATTTTTATTGAAATCCTTAAAACTTGGTATTGCTTCTGATCATTTGACACTTTAAAAGTTCAATAGACAACATTTCATTTATTGATGGTCTCATGAATTTTGTTACTTCTTAGCCTCGGTATTGCATCCCGCTCTTCCTAAATCCTAATATGCTTACTGGTGAATCGTGATTAGATGTTTTCAAATTGTTGGTGAGTTATGATTTCCATACCAGGGGTGAAAATTTTCCGATCTGCATGTTGACGATGTTGTTTTCATGTCATTTTGAGTTGAGAAATTCCAAGTCATAAGACCTCTGTTTAATCTATTCTTTAGTGGTTTGTTACTTTTAATTATCTGCTTGTAAGATGTGATTGTTTTAATGCTGTTTTGTCATTTGCACTGGGCCAGTTTGCTTAGAGGTTTGATCTCTTCTTACTATCTCCTTTTTTGATTTATGGTTACTCCTATAATGTGCATCTTGGGGTCTAGGAAGCTCAAGCTTTTGATTTGATCGTGTGATATCATTGAGAAATAGGAATCCTAACAGCAACAGCATCAGCATCTGCCAGTAATTTGATGTTTAACCGAAGTTTGACAGATAGAGGGAGAGAGAGGGGCGCGGGGGGGGGGAGGAGGAGGGGAATTTACGAAGTAACATGTAAAATACCAGTCACCAAAGATATGCATCCCAAATGGCTTGAGTTACTTGACAAAGCATCACAATTTACGTCATTCGTGATAATACTGGAAGTTGTGGCGTGTTTTAAAGATTAAGGTTATGGTAGCAATGTGGTCCTTTTTCTCTTTTGGCTTGCCCTAGCCTCGGCCCTTCATTAGGTGGGCTAGAGGGATATTTCATACTAACTCAAACACTATACAAATGCAACACACTCAAATCTCAATACTAGTCTTGGGAAGATGTGCAAAATTTAAATGCTGTGGCATTTATATTTGGTGGTTTTTGAGCCAAGGAAAATATACAGTAAGGTATGGATATGCTCACAGCTTGCTAATCTGTAATGATTAATGTTAGCTACATCTCTTATCGATGTCATGCATCATGCAGGTAAACGTTCATATGAGAAGTTATTGGAAAATGGGTATGCTTAATGTGGAACATGATCTATCAATTCACTTTAAATGCTACAGTTTTGACTGAATACATCTATAAGCTGTAGATATCATCCAAGGTGGCACAGTTGCTTAGTGATTTCATTTGGTTTTAGAGTTTGTCATTTCAACTGCTCAAGTAATTAGGGTTAGTTTTGCGCCTATCCACCCCCGGCCTTTTCCCTTTAAAATATGTTCTCACAGGAAGTACAATCTAAGATGTGAGAATATTACATGTATTTCACTAGTGCCCAAATGTCCAAATATGACAGTGTATCCCATCGAGCTTTGAGTTACTTCTGGTTTTGTGTGATGTCCATATATAGATTATAGAAGCTAAGTCGTTGATAAGGTTAGCCTCTTATGCGCTTTACTTCATAACATCTTAGTATCTTTCTTTGACGTTTGAATCTTTTGACATCAATGGTCGAACTAGATTGTACTTGTGCTCTCTTGTTTAGATATATATTTAGACTCCAGAGGATTCCCTAGATGCAATTTACGAACTTAGTACATTTGGTGCATTGATTGTTGGCTAACGTTTTATGGTGCCAAAATTAGTCTCAGGAATAAGAATGATCTCCTGTAGAGTTTGACAACATTCTTTTATGGAATATTCCTTTACCTTATTTTTCACTCTGCTGGTGGCGAATCTTCTAACATCAGCCATCCTGATTATGGTCCAAATTTCACAAAACTTTTTTTGTTCTATATAGTGAAGTAGTACAATAGCTGTAGAATCATAGACCGATTGGCGTTTGAGTAGTGGATAGAAGAAACTGTTCAATAAGGAGCAGGTGACTGAGTCGTCACTGATCTTGGAAACATTGATCGACTAGTAGATTATCTAATTGACAATATTGCTTAACCATATCCTGATATCCTTAGATCTGACCATGGGCTATAATTGAGAGGAAAGAGTCTACAATGAAATGGTTTATTTAGCTCTCTATCTTCTACTATATGGTATGCTTGGCAAAAGGATGGCCTTCACTTTTTTTTTTTTCTAGAATTCGAACTCGGTCACAGCTACTCTCTTCTCTTTGGAAAAATCAAGCTCCTTACTAATCGTTGTTCATATTCTGTTTCCATTTGTCTAAGAAATTTCCATACCTACCTTTGTCAATTACACTTCTTTATTTGTTAAGTCAATTACACTTGTTTATATCAAGGCCTCCTTAAGGCTTAAGTTAGTTAATCCATCTTGAGACATGTTTTGTGATACAGTCATCCAGTATTTCCATTAATTCTTATTTTTCTCTCATCTTTGATCTCGTCATGTGTCGTCTATGCAATTCTATTGCTGTATAATTGTCTTTTAATATGTTTTTCAAAGAGTAATGGAATAATATATGATATATGTAATCTACCTAAGCGATAGCACAATATCATTTCAATAATCTCAGTATTACCCATATTCTCAAAATAATCTCAACTTCGGATTATTCCTAAATGATCCCAAATCTTTGGAGGATTTACTCAATATAAATCGAATTGTTAGCTTTGATATATACCACATACCCAAAATGGATTAACGAAGGCAAGAAAAACAATAGTTCAGATGGTTTTGCGAAGGTCCCCCAAAAATTAGGATTATTCCAAATTAATTCAAAGTTGGCATTATATTGACAAGACGAGTGAAAGTTGGGATTAATCATGTTCAACTTTCCTTTTTAATTTATAGTGATTGTACAAATCAAGGCCGTAAAAATTGATCCTTATGTCATTGTTTCACTTTCGCATATGCCCGTCCTGTTGCTAAAACCTCTTATAGGACCTTGTTCAGCTGTCTTGATGTACTAGTCAAACTAACGGAATTACTTTATGTTCGTATTACCTGTCATTTATGTGCTTGCTGCATATGTGTGTGTTTACTGTATCAATATGTCTTAATGTAACATCTGCTTCTTAAACTTTTCTAAAGCATGATTTAATGTGAAAAGTCGTTCTTATTTCTTCCTTCCTGCCATCCCCCTTACCGGCTTCAATTTATGTTGTACTTCCGGTGCTCTTACTTTGGGAAATTATGCGAAATTTTGACAACAAATTTTATTGTTATTATGCAGGCATGTGATATGTAGTATCAATATGTCTTGTGCTCTGTCCAATTTTGTTGGAGTCCATGGCTTTAAATCATGTTGATGAATTAGTTTCAGGACTTCTAAATATTTTGGATTAGATAATATCTTCAAGTCATAAATGCTTCAATGACAAGAACTTGTTATATGCTTCATCTGTTTCTTTAGCTAATTTGAAGCTTTTTGCCGGTTAGATATCACTTTTTAATTCCTCTGTAATAAACTTATTCCTTTTCCCTTTTTCGTGATGGAAATCTTACTAATTACTGAATGTTATGTTCTAGTAGTCTATTCAATTGAATTTGAGTGGTTTGCATTTATGATTGAAGATACAATATTCTTGTTTACAATAAAGAAAAGTGTGACATCCACTTCCAGACATTATAGCGGACGATTCTGCTGACCAGCAAACCCCCAATTATTGCAATTCTCAAGTAGACTTCATGATGTCAAAATTTTTGTATTTTTGTGGGATGTTTTCTGTTGTACTTCACAGGCTGTTTCCTTACAGTAGCTGACCAAATTCGACTATGTTTTGCAGCTGCAGCGGAAATTAGCACAAGAAGCAATGGTGATGCTCATCCTTTTAGCCCTGAAGAAAGAAACCAGCTGGAAACATATACCTTTGCAGCAGTAAACAATGGACATGCTCATTCCTTGGCACTGAAGGAAGATGAAGCTCCTAAAACTGAAGCAATTAGAGTAGAAACCAATGGTGGTGATACAGATTTCCTTAACCTAAATCATGCTGTCAATCCAAACACGGAGTTAAGGCGAGAAAGCAATGGCCATGTACAGCTCCCGAGTTCAAAAGAAGCGGCAGGGACTCAAGTGCAGGTGATTGACTTGAGTGATGATGATGAAGTGCAGGAAACTCCTAATGGTGGGACCCAAATTTCCGCACCTCATACCGAACAGTTGTTGTGGAATTACTTAGATCCTCAGGGCAGAGTCCAGGGACCGTTTTCCTTGACGTCTCTAAAGCGGTGGAATGATTTGAACTATTTCCCGCTTGATTTCAAAGTCTGGATGAGTGGTCAGAGTCCCCAGGAAGCAATTCTGTTAAGCCATATTCTTCATCATATATTTCCAAATTGATCAAGAGTCATGTACATAAATGGCTGTCAGGAGCAATTGTTTTCAAGTGTAACTTAATGTAAAGATTGCACAAAGTTTTAGGTTTAGTCTAATGTAAAAATCTCATTTATTTTCTTGATAATTGGGTTATTAGGCTGATCACTGATGTGTCGCCTTCATTTTTATTTTACATCTCATAATGCTAGACTACATTTCAATATTTCATGATATGAAATGGAACAAGTGGTTGTTATTTTTTGCATCACAAGCTAAACTTGTTCTGACAGAAATTTCAGGATCATATTTTGGCTTTACATTTTAGAATTGTTTTATGAAACCCCTGCACAAGTAGTGATAGTCAAATACTTCCTCAGTTATTTTAAATTGCATTATTTCGCTTTTCACATTTGCTAAGACGCTTCTTTGAAGATCAACATGAAAGTTAATATTGTTGTTCTTTGGTACTTGAAATACTAAAGGACAAGGAAAAGGTTTTCCGAAGGCATTGTAAATTTGTAATTATTTTTGTCTAAGTACAGTCTGTGTTGCTCCTATTGCTCCAAGCCTCCAATTACTCCCCAGTCCCCACCCTTCACACTCCACCCTTCACACTCCACCCTTTACCTATCACATTCTATTTCTAGTGACCACGTAGTATTACCACTAAGGTTCCGATTGAGCTGGTAAATAATCTATTTTTTAAAAAAAAATTTAAAAATTTTTATGTTATGTGTAATTTTATCGACATTCTTTTCTCGAACCCATTGCCTATATCATGAATGAAAGATACTAAAACCACCAATCCATCAAGATTTTATATAGATAAGTGATTTAATCTCTCTTTTTTATAAACATTTTTCTACATCAAATTGACACTACACATAACATCTGCAAATTTGGGTAAATGACTTGTCCTACATAAAGTATCTGCAATTTAAGCACTTTAATAAGTCTATCTTACGATATCTTATATTGTGACTTGTGAGACATAAAATACTATTCCTCAAACAGGTCTCATTAATTAAATTGTCATTAATCATTTCATATAAACTTACCCTGTAGAAAATATCATATCCACCAGTACATAAATGCTCAGCCACTAAGTTTCTTTCATTAGTTACTTGGTCCATCCTGACTAGAGCTCGGCATAGGCATCAGGGTATCTTTAACACATATATATAGGGCTGTTCACCGGTCCAAACCCGGACCGGACCGCAGACCGGAATTCTTAAATTTAAGACCCGGAGACCGGACCGATTTTTTATTGGACCGGGACCGGACCGGACCGTACCGGAAAAACCGGTCCAAACCTTAGACCGGACCGAATTAGACCGGTTTTGCACTTTTCCACACTTTTTTTAATACGTTCGATAATTATAAGGAAATATTATTAAAATAAACAATGAAAACTAATGTTCAAGGTCTTTTTTGAGATTTTAATGTAAATTAGTTACTAATAAAATAGATTTTCAAACATATTAAAGGAGAAAATCATATTTTTTATCTTCTATATTCATATTTTTGAATGAAAAACCGGTCCGATCCAAGACCGGTTTGGACCGCACCGGACCGAAGACCGGAAAATTAAAACCCTTGACCCGGAGACCGGTCCGGTCCGGTCTGGTCCAATTTACCGGCCCGGACCGAATTTTGAACAGCCCTACATATATAGAAGATTGGAAAATTCGAAGTCACAAAATAAGTAATTGAATAATGTACGCCTTTAGTGGACAGCAAGATGCACTCGTGCCAAAAAGCCAGCCATGAACCTTGAAAGTGCACCCAACTTATTACGAACAATCGGCATAAGATCTTAATTTAGATTTCAAAGAATATTAGAAAAGAAGCCATTGACAGAAGAGAACTTTGACAACACAATTGGCATATTTTACAGGTAGTTTCCCTCACGAAAAGGAAACCACAACGAGAAAATTCTACAAAAAGTAAAGTTAGACAAAGAGAATAAAAAGAAAAAGGTTATTCAGAATAATTTTTAAGGTATCCTTGAGATAACAAAATATTCAGATTAAGATTAACCCCGTGTTATTCCGAATAAACAAACAAGTTACAAATTCCTCTCCAAATATACCCTATTTTAATCCTAATGGTAATGCAACTCAAGTAAAGGCACTATTGCAATTATACAACTATAAAATTATGTCACTTACACTTAACGGTAGTAATTTATAAAATCATTAAATTTGTTTGAGCATTTTATCTCATCCAGGGAAAATCACCCAAATAATAAATATGGCAACTCAAATCTCCAATGAACTCAGAATCAGTAATGACAATAATTAGATCATGGCATCATGCTATAAATTCAAACCAAGTACCAACAAATTGTTCACTAAGACAATAACAAACGACACCACATCAACACGGTCTAAATCACAAACGAACAAATGCGGCACGCAGACAACACAACCTGAAACACCACAATTCCAGCTGAATAGGTTTCCAGCAACCACCTAAAAGTTCAATCACTTATTCCGGATACTCAAAATAAAATAGACATGCAAAATATTGGATAAACTGGATATCAAAATCACTCCTCCTCAGTCTCGGACTCTGCACTCTGGAGCCACTCCACAAAGGGCTTAACAAACTTCCAAACAGGTGCGCCCTGGTTGTTGCCAGTCGATCCCTGCTCATACCAATCAACGATAGCCTCTTCCTCCAACACATCAGCATCATAAAGAAACTTCAGAGCAACTGCAACCTCCTTAACAGCATCGGGACTTGCTTTTCCACAGAAAGACTCAATAGCGTGCAACAAGATTGGCTGTGAACCTTCAGCATGAGCTAGGGCAGCAACAATGTAATTCTTTTTCTTATTGACCTCTTTAGCAAAACCCTTCTGCAAACCATCAAAGAGAGCTTCGAACAGAGCATCGACTACCTCTTGGGTGGTTCCAGAGCATGAAGCCAAGTGAGTCTTCAATTGGCTTGCAGTACAACCCATCTTCAGGTATTCCTTCAAGTCCTTAACAAGGGTCTGTTGTGGGTCAGAGGAGAGAGAGCCATTTGGTGCAGCTTTGACTTCGGATTCTGCTTTTCGAGGTGGGGACTTCTTCCGAGTGGACTTCTCTTCAGTTGAGAGCATAACCATGTCTGCAGTCACAGCACTAAGCTGCTCTTTTATCCTCTTCTGCGCTGCCTCCAAAGATGTGTCAGTCTGCCATTCAATATCATCCTCCTCTTCATCATCATCATCAACAGCTGCCACAGGTAGATTATCATCTTCCTGGCTTGCAGTAGGAGAATGATCCTCATCAGACCCCTGGGTCTTCTTCTTAGTTGGTTTAGATGCAACTTCTTTGGAGGACTTCTTCAGCTTAGTTCCGTCCTTTTTCGTCAATTTCTTCTGCTCCTCATCAGCAGCCTCACCTTCTTTAAGACGTTCCTTCTCTGCCCTTCTCATGGCTTTCTTGTCCTTGGATGATTTCTTCACTTCAGGTGGGTTCTTAAGAATGAAGGTCGTGAGCTTGTCCCTCATATCCACATCAGACACAAACCCACAAGCAGCACATTTGAGTTGTAGCATCTGAGTCTTAGTAATCAGAATTTCTGTCTCAGGGTTGCCACACCCATAGCACTGAACATATTTCTTGATAAAAATCTCAAGAAGTGCAGCAAGTTTTGCTGTCTCATGAGCTCCATTGACAAGAGAGATCCCTGTCTTCTCGTCAAATTTGGATTGCGCTCCAAGCTCACAACCAAAGTACTTTGTAGTGTAGGCAGCAGGCCTAGCCAACGCTTTTGCTATATCAACCATGTTGACAATGTTCGTTTTGATGCCATTTCCCCGACCTTCAATCTTCGTGATCATCCTTGGCATCTTGTACCTGTAGAAGGCATCATCACGGTTTCCAGCACCAATGTTCTGCAGTGCCATCTTGCTCTATGAAGTGCTAACTTTATAGAAGTTTGTTAGGAAGCAGTGGAGGCAAGAGCTGATATCGGAAGGAAAGAAGGCTGCATAAAATTGCAACCCGGACGATTAAGAAAACAGTCCTCAATATTCCCAATATGCATACAACTTAATTTTCCTGAGATAGGACTATCCTTTTTTCTTGACGTAGGGCAATACTCTCCAAGCAAACCAATTGATGACAAGAAGAGAGATGCTCGTTCAGACATAAAAAATGATTCAGACTCCACTTTTGCGAACTGCAGCTACAGCAGGGCTAATGCCAGTCCTACAAAAAGCAATGCCAGATAAGTAACAAAAAAGATGGTAGTTGATTACGCAATCAAAACCAGTACAACCAGCCTTTAAACAAAATGTAAGCAGTAGAACATAAAAACGGTAGACATGAAATCACTGAACAGTGATACAATGACAGGAGAATCAAAACCAAGAAGACTGTAAACAAAAAAAAGAATACACAAACCAGTTGTATTACAAAATCATCAGCTAAAGGGATATATAAGTTCAGCAATTCATTTGCACAAAACCCCAAAACCAACCAATCATTCAGGAAAAGCAACATCCAAAATCAATAAGAAAAATTATGGTGCTCGGTTATATAAAAGCTGGAAAGCAAATTATGTTTAACAGTATAGCAAAGATAAATCTTTCAACAGCATAAACAGCTACCTAATAATCTAATTTGTTCAGTAAAATCAACTATATTAATGCAAAAATAATGTCTTAGACAACAGCAAACTGGATTATTACCTTTAAACAGCTATTATTTAACAAATCAAAGACATCGCTTAGTTCACACGGAAAAAACATAGTTCCATAAAATTATCTGAACCCTAAATAAACAGAAACTGCGCAAAATTAGCAAAACAGCTCAAATTTTCACCTACTTTTATTTCAGATAGCAAATATTACCAGTGAAGTAAATGGCGAAATTAATACTCCAACATACACATTAAAGAAGGTAAATCAATACTCGATACACATCCAAAAGTCAACCCTAATTTGATGTCAAAAAAGATGACAGCTAAATCAAATAACATCAATTTAGACAATAACAACTGCGAAAATCAATGCGAATATAAAGTTAGGTCAAAAAAATCGCAGATCGATGACAATCAATCATACATCGGACAAAAGTTATGGCAGAAAAGAATCAATCGTCAATCGGACCAAAAAAAATCATGAAATAGCAGATCTAAAACTCGATGATTTCATCAACAAAAATATACTAGATGAATAAAAAAATGACGGAAAATATTACAGTAAAATATTAGATGAAGATAGAGAGAGAAGAGCAAACCTGGGAATCGAGAAAGAGGAGAGGGTGGGGGGAAGGTGAAAGTAGCAGGTACGAGAGAGAGAGGAGAGAGAGAGAGATGAAGGCGGCAGTAAGGTAGCGGCGGTACAAAAGAAAGGGCACATATGTTATGGTCATATTTATATCCACATATCCTCAATCCCCTGTAGTATTATAATTTTGTGAGAGTTATTAAATTTGAATTTTGAAAAGGGACAACGAAAAAAAATTGTGCATGATATTGAAAACCCTAGTTCTATTACCCTAGCCACTAAGGAATTTTGAACCGTAAAATAATTCGTACTCAAAATTATTATTTTATTAGGATTTTGTTATAAAGCTGATAATGGATGAGAATATCCGCTAGGCTTGTTAGTAATGTTTTTAGAAATTAAATAATTGATGTTGGTCCAAGCACTAACGTTTGATAAACGGACTACGCCAAGCCAAAATTATAATAGGGTTGTCTTGTCCATCCAATTTTAAATAATTGCATACATATATTCTTTTTATTTTTTTTCCTGAGAAAGTTAACTAAATAAGGCCTAAAATTATTTGAATTTTAGAATACTAGCATGTTGGAGCTTCTATCTCGATTGCGATTTAAAAAAAACATTTAATAAACATACTTCCTCCGTTTCATATTAATTGCAACACTTTCCATTTAGGGGTGTTTCAAAATAAATGCAATACTTTCCTTATTTGGTAAGTTTTGGGAGGTGAAAAGACAATATTACCCTTACTTTATAAAATTAGTTTTGATTACCTACACTAATCTACAATTAAATCAATTTCAACCTCCACCCATCTAACATGCACCCACCACCCTTCTAACTTCTTCTCTTCTTCCACAACCACAACCCACCACAACCCAACTTCCACAACCAAGAACCACAAGCACTCAAAACATCGTCCTCTCTCTCTTTACCCTCCACTCAACCACTTCACCACCACTCTCATCTCCCTCGACTAAACCAACACCACCACCACCACTCTCATCTCCCTCGACTAAACCAACACCACCACCCAATTCACTTCGAAACCCTAAATCAATTCCCCACCCCCATTTTCTTCACCCTCCTCTCTCCTCTTTCATCGCCCGCGAAGAAGGTGAAGCAAAGAAGGTATGCGACGCGAAAAAGGTGAAGCGAAGAGATGCGAAGGAAGTGCGAGATCTGACGAAGAAGAACTGACGAACAGACCAAGCTAAGAACTGATGAAGAAGAAGATCTGACGAAGACGAACGACAGAAGAACTGACGAAGAAGAAGATCTGACGAAGACGAAGAACTGACGAAGAAGAAGATGCACGAACGAACGAAGACGAACGCGACCCTTCTCCTCTTTTCTCTCTCCTTTGTTCTCCTTCGATCTACTTCTTCTTCCTTCGCCTTTGATTTGTTTTTGGTTAGATCTGTAATTTGGTTAGATCTTTTCTATAATTTGGTTAGATTAGATCTGTTTTTTTTTTTAAATTTGCTCACATAGAAGATGAAGATCTTGGTAAATTTTCGTTAAATGGAAGATGGTGGTGGCGGGGTGGTTGTGGTGGATGTTGGCGGGGTGGTGGCGGGATGATTGTGGTGGTGGTGTTGGCGGGGTGGTTCCGGTGGTGATGTTGGCGGGGGTTGTTTTGGTGGTGATATTGGTTGGGTGGCGGCGGCTGGCGGTGGGAGGGTGGTGATGGTGGATGCTAGGTGTTGATATAATGTATTTATTGTATTATTAGTTAGTCTAATCACATACCTCTTCCCATCTAATTATACACTATTGAAAAATTGCCCAGGAGTCCGCAATCCGGAAAGTGTTGCAATTAATATGAAACAGAGGAAAAAAAAAGAAAAGCCACGTTACTAATGATAGAAAATCCTATAATATAATCTTTTCCTCTCATAGTCTCTATTCCCCATGTAGCCAACTAGCCACAACGCCATCTTTTCCTTTACATTATTAACTCTGTCTGTTTGCCAGAATTGAAGTTGGACGAAGGTCTACAACGTCGTTTTATTTCGACGAAATCGATACAAATGTTTATATTTTTGTTTTTCCGATCCTTTTCTTAAATTGAATGATATTTAGTATGCATTTCGTTTAGCAGAAATAGCTACTCTTATTAATTTCTACTTTTTTTTTTTTACTTGCATCATCTGTATATGCACAAGAACCAAGGAGATGAGAGAGATATTAATGCCCAAAAGTTGGATAGGATGGCCCTTACTTAGGGATTATATTGTCCCCATTTTTTATGAAATACAAGATGCTTATTGAATGATAAGAAACTTATTTTCACATCTACGACATCAAATATCTAAAGACTACAGACTATTTATATGTTCTTTTTATAGATCAAAGAGAATAATTGATGTCCACA
This sequence comes from Beta lomatogona, assembly GCA_947646795.1. Lineage (NCBI taxonomy): Eukaryota > Viridiplantae > Streptophyta > Magnoliopsida > Caryophyllales > Amaranthaceae > Beta > Beta lomatogona. The sequence goes on along the minus strand of CANSNZ010001179.1, from coordinate 179,576 downwards.
AAGAGAGAAAAGGATCCCGATGCATGTTTAGTTTATCGGGTCAATGTCGTGGTCGGGTTAGTTCAAGTTGGGGTTTTTTTTTTTGCTTGGCCTTAAAATGAGTTTTTTTTTTTTTGCCAAGTTAATCTTCTTCCTATCTGTAACACCCGACCCATACGGAGTTGAGTATATCGTCACCAATGCACATCTAGAGCCAACAACTGTCCTCAATAACCAACACACGTTCTTCTAGGGAATTTTATCCTCACTCATGCGCATCGTGATAAACTTTCCAGGAGGTCGCCCATCCTTGGACTACTCCCAGCCAAGCATGCTTAACTGTGTAGTAAATTAGGAAATGAGCTCCGTAAAACAAAAGATGCATCTTGTTGGAATGAATAGTTTGTTAAATCATTTTAAAGCAATCATGAGGGATACTCCACTATCTATAATTCTTCTGCCATAATTTGTGTTGATACACAATGCCATGTATTGACATCATCTTCAACCAAAGAAATAAACCACAAATTAACCAAAAGAAAAAGGAAATTGATGAAGTCATAAGAAATGGATGAAATCAACCATAATGCCATGTATTTCGGGTCGATTATGGATCATGTAGATTCCATTCAAGTTGTCTTCGGGTACGAGTCATATTCAAGTTTAGTTGCTTTCAGATTCGAGTTATTGTGGGGTTCGATTCTAGTATGTGTTGTTATTTTTTCAGGTGAAAACGGGTATGAGGTTGAGTATATTATGGCGAGTATCAGATACAGGTCCATTTGCCAGCTCCAGTAATTATTGCCAAAAAAATGATGCAAGTGATCTATTATTTTCATAAGTGGAAAATGATGCAGGTTAAAAAAAAAAAAAAAAAAAGACAGAGAGTACTTCTTAGCATACTTAGAATTTACAAGTTTCCAACAAAAACAGAATTTACAAACCCTAAACGGCTTTGTCAGTTAACCAAAAAGTAGAATTAGGTATTCCTTCAAAAGAAAAAAGTAGAATTAGGTCACTTGCTACGCCGGCAGGGTGATCTCCGACATTGTTGTGCTATTACTGCTATACATTTTGTCTTCCGAGAGACTGCTATTAGATAAGTAATTACACAAAATATATCCCCTATAAAAAAAATTATTGTAAGTCTACCTTACTTTATGTCATAAAAAGGTTGTTTTTTTATATTGAAGGGGTCAGTTTTAGAAAAGAGGCAATCTTATATTTTAAAGGGGTCCCTTATAATTATAATAGAAGTGATCTTTTAAGGGTAAAAAGTCGTCCCGTCTTATCATAGATTATTGTAATGTAATAATATATAGATTCGTTTAATTTCAACATATGGCACTTCTATTGCCTTCTAAGTTATATCATTATCATAATCTATACTAATATATTAAAAGGCGTGTCTGACAACGTATACACGCCACGTGTCACCTCTCTTACTCCACTAGAATTGTCCAATGTATACATATATCATGTCAAATAACAAAAGTAAATTGGCTTGCAATAAGATTTGAGCCTATAACATCTTGCTATTATATATAGCACAATGACCATCTCAACCAACTTTTAATCATGCTTTAAATGTCCACATTATTATATTTTTACCTTTTCAATGTTGAGTTTTCTTTATTATATTTTAATGCGAATGGAAAAAAATGCATATTAAATTCGGAAAAAAATACCACTCGAGGCAACACCCAGGCCCAAATACTAGTTTTATATGCAATCATGGTAGATAGGAATATGAGAATACAATGAAAAATAGTTGAAATTACTAATACTATACTTGTAATCTACCTATAATCATTTCAATCGACTGTTGTATTATTAATTGCTTCTCGCAATTTAACCCATCTATGATATGGGCCATGACTCTAATTAGAAAGTTGAACTCAAAAGATTTAAAAGTAGCTAAAAAATTCTACTACCTCCGTTTCAAATTAGATGCTACATTTGCACTTTTTTGCGTATGTCAATACAAAACTTTGAGAACGTATATCTCTAATTTTTTTTTTGTAAAAATTATAAAAAGTACATATTAAAAAAATACATATTAAGACAAATCTAACAAGATCTCATATGATTATATTTTTATTCATATATAAATCACAAACGATGGTCAAAGTGAAATTTGTGAATACTGTAAAATGTCAAAGTGTAGCATCTAATTTGAAACGGAGGTAGTACTCCCTCCCATAATATAGTGCTTACTTGTAACAGGCCACCCGCTTAGCTGCTTAACTCACTTCTAATCCAATCAGTAAATCTTCTACTATGCATGAGTTAAGCATCTAACCGTGTGGATGTTACTTTCACCGCCTCCCCTTAGGAGGAAAGCAGCTCGATGTTATCATAGCTAATTCACATATTAACATACCAAAGTAATTACTAACTATTACATCTTAATCTAGGAGTTAAAATTCACTTTTTCCATCTAGCTAATTAAACACAACCAAGGATATACAAAATTACTTATATAACATAATTTAGGTGACAAGCTCCCATTTCTTCTTATTATCACTATTCCAACCTTAAGCTTAGGCAATGCAAGAATGATTCTCCCACCTTCTCTACTTAATCGTGCAAATGGAGGACCCTGCCCCCACCACAAACAAACAATCCAAGAGATATTCAATCGCCAAAGGCTGGTACACAAGCTTCACTATTCATAACAAGTAAGGATTGGATAACTTTTCGTAAACTTGTGATTACATAAAAAAAAAAAAACCTGTTTCGAAAACATTACCTTGGACTTGTTTCCAAGTCGAAAATATGATTGGCTTACGCCCATATTTACATGATCGATAGAAATCAACATTCAAAACAAATTTACTTAACATTTACATACTCTTGACTAGGGAAAGAGAACCTGACTAGAGAGAGGTGTCTACCAAGTCTCTAGACTGATGGGGGACGTCTCTCCTCCTTATCATAACTGCTTGCAAGACTTTTAGGACATGTCCCGATACATATACATATTACTTATCATATTCCTTATCACATTCACATAATTGTTCATCATCGCTTAAGCAACTTCTTTCCCTAATCGCTTAACAATGGAAATCATATCGCAAAATCAATGTACACAAGATACGGAAGAAGAGTTCTTAATAAATGTATGGAGGCATTATCTACTTATAGAAAAGAATCTTAATATATAACGTTGTCATGTGAAGTTCCCACTCGAAGAGCTTTTAAAACCTTTAGCGAAATTCCAAGAATCAATCTTCCGTAAATTTCAGAAAACTGACCAGTTGTTAGGGAAATAAGAGTAAACCCTTTTTTTAAAAAAAAAGAAAAATTTAAATATATGTTTATAAGCTACTGCCTTTTGAAGGTACTTACTAAGTTTTGAGTTTAGCATTATTTTATTTTTTTTTTATGTATTTTACGATATTTAGAGTAACTAATGTAATTTGGTTCGAAAACCGCTATTCTACCTTCTCGCAAACTAAGAACTCGTGACCTATATATTATCATTATCTTTATGAAATTTTCCTCTAGTGGATTACTTGAAGATAAGAGGCAGCAAAGTTTTATATTTCCCCCTTTTTCCTACTTTCATTTTATTAGTTAGGTTTAGGTGTTTAAATAGAGTTCCTTTGCCAAGAAATCTGATTTAATTAGTGTAAGACTTCAAATATGATGATACTCAAGTTTTGCCTTTCATTTTAGTAACATATAGCTACTGCATAAGTCATATTAATAATGTCAAAGGTTCGGTTTATAAAAACCCATCATTTTCATCAAAACGTTTTATCGGTTTTTATGAAAATAGACCGGTTTTAGTGATTTAAACTTTTAAACATACTACATAACCTTTTAACCATATGACTATTATATAAGAACAAGTAGCTACTGCCTTATTGTAGTTTATAAGAGTCCAACCTCATAACAACAATTCCATTCAAGAGTTACAAAGTCTATAATCCAAAAATCATGTTTTTAGAGCAAATAAGCTAATTCCAAGTGGAAACTTCACATGCATCTAATTAAAAACATCAAAATCACTTCCTTCCAGATTTATAAACAACATAATTCAATATGCAAATCATAATTTTCGGATCAACCACAACATGCAATTAGATTGTCAAAGTTTTAGCTCAAAATGGGGTATTCTAGAGTAATGCTTGTGTACCTTGCCTTCTTTGGGATTTTCTCACACTTAATCTTCTTTGAACTCTTGTTCACCTCCTGATTTTTCCACTACCTATATCCACATTCATATCCCAACATCAATCTTTTGATATTACTTCAAGAATTAACCCAAAAATCTAATTACAACCTACAAAATGCTTACCTCAATGACCTTCTTCTTTCCTTGGTTCAGACTAGCTTCCCTTGACCTTTGACTTGTATAAATGGCTCCCCAATATCTATCACAAGCTGATGTATCTAAGTATTAGTTTGCATGAAAGATTTATGGAGTTTTGATGCAAGTTTTATAGAGAGAAGAAGAAAACGTTGGTGCTGTCCCAAGGAAACAGAACAGGCGAGTGGAGGGAGAGAGAAATAAAACTTCTGGGTTTTTCTAATCTTTGCTCCAAATGCCACCAAATTTTAACCTTAGCTCCTCACATGTGTTTAAGACACTGGGGTGGTGCTTATCTCGAAGTTGGACTGAGTTTCCTAGGCCCAATTCTCTAATCCCCACAAAGGTGTACACAGAAATTCTGATCAGTCCATCCTTTATTATTTTACCTTTATTTACCTCCTTAAGCCTTAATACCTAGCCTAAAGACTTTGTAGATATTCCTAACAAGTTGTTATTCATATTTCAAGTCTTACTTTTTCCATTTATGTACATTCTTATATTTATTTTAAGCATTTTCTTATCTTCATATTCCAACTCATATAAGAGAGTTACTTTAATAACATACATTTGGGGATTAATGGTTTCAAAATCCTAAATTTAGTTATTTAACTTATGTATTTATTATCCTTAATGACTTTCATTAATTCTTAACATAACACTATTTGGGTAAGGCTATTTCACTCTCCCCTCCTTAAGAAGTTTCGTCCCGAAACTAAAATCTTACCTTAGAACAAGTGTGGGTATCGCTCCTTCATGTCGAGTTCTTTTTCCCAAGTAATTTCTTCAGTACCATTGCTTGACCAGAGTACTTTTACTAGCGGAATAGTCTGATTTCTTAATACTTTATCTCGTTTGTCCAGAATCCGGATAGGCTTTTCTTCATAACTTAACGTCTCGTCAATCTGAAGAGGTTCATAAGTCAATATATGGGAAGGATCATGTACATATTTCCGCAACTGGGACACATGGAAAATGTTATGAACTTTAGAGAGTTCAACTGGTAAAGCAAGTTCATATGCCACCTCCCCAACTCTTCTGAGGACTTCATATGGTCCTATAAACTTAGGACTTAGTTTCCCCCGCATCCCAAATCTCTTCACTCCCTTCGTTGGGGATATTTTTAAGAATACCCGATCCCCTTCCTCAAATTCCAACTTCCTCCTTCTCAAATGTGCTGCTCTCATTTTCTCACGAATTGTTTTTACATGTTCCATCGTTTCTTGAACTAACTCAGGCCCAACTGGAACTCCGGAGCTGATATCATCCCAACAAATGGGCATACGACATTTTCTTCCTTATAGAGCATCATACGGAGCCATCCCAATACTTGCTTGATAACTATTATTATAGGAGAATTCTGTTAATGCCAATCGTTCCTCCCATGACCCCTGGAATTCCAATACACAGGCTCGTAACATATCCTCAAGAATCTGAATGACTCGCTCAGTTTGTCCATCTGTCGCAGGATGGAAAGTAATACTTAATTTAAGTGTGGTTCCGAAAGCTTCTTGTAATTTTTCCCAGAAATGCGATAAGAACCGAGGATCTCTATCGGACACTATAGTTGAGGGTGCCCCATGGAGTCTGATGATATTCCGGACATATGTATCTGCTAACTGCTTCTTACTCCATGATATTCCAATAGCGATGAACTGTGTTGTCTTTGTCAATCTATCTACAATTACCCAAATGGAATCATACCCCTTCCGCGTCTTTGGCAATCCAGTTACGAAATCCATAGATACCGAATCCCATTTCCATTCGGGCACCTAATGTTGCAATAGCCTGCATCCTCCTCCTATCAAATTTAACTTTCTCGACACACCATACAACTTGCTACGAATCGCGATACATCTCGCTTCATCCCTTTCCACCGAAAAATTTCTTCAAATCCCGAATCATTTTATCCCGTCCCGGGTGCACAGAGTATGCATCCGCATGAGCTTCAATTTTTGAGTTTCCTCTTTAATTCATCATCATCATCGGAACACACCATCTTCCATTAATACGCACACTCTAATCTGCATACTTCTGAAAGTTGGTGGCTTCACCTTCCTCGATCTTTTTCTTCACCTGCTGGATGAATAGATCTTGTTTCTGTTTTTCTCGAATTTCCTCATACAGAGAAGGTTGAACAGAGATAGCATTTAGATTCCCTTGCAAGTCCCCTTCCTTAACTAGCTGTAAGTCTAATTGTACCAATTCCCTATACAACTCTTCTGGTACGGAGATGATTGAATTCACTTCTCGTCTTGGTCGACGACTCAACGAATCCGCCACTTTGTTCGCCTTCCCTGATGATACCGGATATCTACATCATAACCCTTGATTAACTCCAACCATCTCCGCCGTCTCATGTTTATTTCTTTTTGGGTGAAAATATACTTTAAGCTCTTATGATCTCGTGTAGACCTTGCAGGTTACCCCATACAAATAATGACGCCACAATTTCAAGGCAAAGACTACAACTGCCAACTCCAAGTCATGCACCGGATAATTCTTTTCATGGGGTTTCAACTGTCTCGAAGCATAAGCTATCACTCTTTGATTTTGCATTAATACACACCCTAGCCCTTCCTGTGAGGCATCACTATATACTTCAAACCCCTCAATTCCTGCTGGTAATGCCAATATAGGCGCACTAGTTAATCTCCTTTTCAATTCTTGGAACGCCCTTTCACACTTCTCCGTCCATTGAAACTTAGTGCTTTTTTTAATCAAGTTGGTGATGGGTAACGCAATTCGAGAGAAATCCTTAACAAACCGTCGGTAATACCCTGCTAACCCCAAGGAAACCGCGAACTTCGGTCACATTCGTTGGAGCCGGCCATTCAATAATTGCTCTAATCTTTTCGGGATCCTCTGCCACACCTTCCTTCGAAACTACATGACCAAGGAACACCACCGACTCCAACCAGAAATCACATTTGCTGAACTTTGCATATAACTTTTCACGCCTTAATACACCTAGCACTCGTCCTTAAATGCTCTGCATGCTCTTCACGATTCACTGAGTAGACCAAAATGTCATCAATAAATATCACCACAAACTGATCCAAGAATGGCTTGAAATATCTCTGCATCAAGTCCATAAATGCGGCAGGAGCATTAGGAAGGGGCAAATGGCATCACTACAAATTCATAATGACCATATCTGGTTCGAAACGCAGTTTTAGAAATATCTTCATCTGCTATTCTCATCTGATGGTATCCGGAGCGCAAATCTATTTTCCCTGCACCTCTCAATTGATCATATAAATCATCAATTATGGGTAGCGGATACCTATTTCGTACTGTAATCTTATTGATTTCCCGATAATCAATGCACAACCTCATGGTTCCATCTTTTTTCTTAACAAACAACACTGGTGCTCCCCAAGGAGAAACACTCGGTCGGATATAACCTTTCTGCAACAGCTCCTCCAGTTGCTTTTTCAGTTCTACCATCTCCATTGGAGACATTCGATATGGGGCCCGAGAAATGGGTGTGGCTTCCGGTATTAAATCAATATGAAAATCCACTATTCTTTTAGGTGGGAGCCCTGGCAACTCCTCCGGAGACACATCTGGAAATTCTCTGACCACAATGTTCTTGGTCTTCTCTATGACGTCTCTCCCTTCATTACCAAAAACTTCATTTTCCGCATTTTCCACCATATTATTGACATCTATTCCCATTATAACATTTGACAATTTACTATCTCTAGGAACACATTTTTGATATTGTACTTTATTTCCCTAGGTGACTCTAATTTTATCTTTTCTCGATAATATTCAATTATCGCTCTATTTCTACTAAGCCAATCCATTCCTAAAATAACATCATATGACTCTAAATTGAAGGGTATTAAGTTTGCAAAGAGTTCGAAGTCCGCTATCCCGAACCGTGCAATCCGAAGGACTCACCTACAATGAATTGAATCCCCATTGGGCATGGAAATCGACATACTTATAGGTTTCCGCACAAGGTTTATTATGCATTTTTCTAGCAAATTTATCGATATAAAGGAATGAGACGCACTCGTAATCAAACAACACATTCGCCAAAGCTTTGACACACTAAAAAGTTTCCTGAGATAACGTTACCTTCCATTTCCGGGTCTCGTGTGCATCATCTTTTTCTAATTTAATTGCGTAGGCTTTTCTAGAAGATTTTCCTTGATTTCCGGTGAAGCCTCCCTTACCTCCGCGGCCGGAGCTACCCGCACCAGCCGTTAACATCAACGACTTACCGTCCCGATTACTTCCCATATCGGGTCTTAGTCGCCGCTCCTTTTGGGGCAATCCCCAATTTTGTGCCCTACCCCCTACACTTGAAACAGATTAATGCACCAGCCGCAATTTCTCCCATAGTGATTCCTTCCGCAACCTACACTTCCATTTTGACTTATTAACCTTATCACCTCCCCTCGAGGCTTAAGGGTCGACCACGCTCCCTCCTCCTTTTTTACCTTCTTTGTGTTCTCCGCCTTGCTTTTTCCCCCTTTCTTCCTCTTACGGAATTCCTCATCCTTCATTTCAATTCGTTCCTGCTCCAGGGCACGATCATACAATTCTTCGAAGGTTGAGTATGGTCCTACCTGCTTCTCAAATTCAACCCCTCAAAGAACCACATGGATTTAATCCTTTCATTTCTCACGAAATCTGGGGCAAATCGCGAAAGTTCTAAGAATTTTGCCGCGTATTCTAACACGGACATTTTGCCTTGCCTCAGAAACAGAAATTCATTCTCCTTCATTCTTCGCAAAGTCGGGGGAAAAAATTTATCCTTCAACTTCTCTGTAAACTTTGCCCTGCTGAAATCAGGCTGTTTAGAAATTTCTTTGGTGGTATTCCACCAAATATCTCGCAGTCCTTCTAGATAAAAGGAAGCCATTTTGACCTTCAAGTGTTCTCGGGCAACTCACCACTTCCAGTACCTTAGTCATATGGGTTACCCAGCCCCGGGAACTTAACAGGGTCGCCCCCCCATCATATGAACCGGGCTTATGAGAAGCTAATCTCTTGTAAAATTTCTCCTCCTCATCTCCCTTACTAGATCCTTGAGCTTCAAGTAAGGCTAGAAATTTTGCATTCATCTCTTTGAGAATTTGAATTTGTTCATCTTTCGATGAATCTTTTCCGCGGGTTCCCGCCCACCGTATTCGTAACATTTCCTTCACCGGCCATTTCCAACACATGTTAACATTTAAACAATTCAAATTTCATCCAATATATTCCTTCCATCACCATTCCTCACTAATTAAAACAACAATCAAGAACATAAGCACACATCACACCGCCTTGCTTATTCATACTCTATTACTCATAGATTGCACATAAAAAGAGAAAATCACACACTCCTAAGATCTTGCTTACCTTCCACCCATCGAAGGTAAATACATTCACACATTACGTAGAAAATAGTAATACCAAAACACATAGCAATTACTACATCCACTTAGTTTTCTTGGTTCTTCTTCCCCCGCTTACCACCAAACTCGCTTAATCCAAGATGTAAGAATCATAGTAGTACCCGCTATCACTACTACTAGGGGTCGGGGTTTCAGGAACATAGTCGGGATCATTTGTACCCCTGGAAGATTCGCCCACCGATGAACTACTTACGGTACCTCTCGAAATCTCATAACCGGTACTCCCGGACCTCGCTAGATAACGACCTACCGGCCCTCGCGAGTTGAAACACTAGATTCGAGATAGGGTTGAAGGGGGCGGTATATCTCGGTACATTCCTATTTATCTCTCTCTCGCTCCAATCTAGCATACATGTCCCTCCAATACCGGGCTCCCGGCCCCATAGGAGTTTCCCCAAGAGCTCATTTCTCTTTGGTCATTTCCACCTCCCTTTCCACTTCTTCCGGTATACCTCTCCACCTTATAAGATTTTTATTCACATTTTCCATAGTAGTACCGTTGTTCCGGTACGCCCCGTAGCCACATATAACACCAATATTCTCCAATAAGTTAGCTTAAAAGTCACCCATGGTTCGTAAGGTGGTAGAGTCTTGATTAAAGTGTAGGCTTGAATCTCAGGGCGCGAAAACGGGTTATGATCTCCCTCCCCATGGTTTTCATTCCACTCTCTAATTCCTTCCTTAACCTCCATCATATGACTAATGGGTTCCTCCCAAAGAATTGGCTTTCCATGTATCGGGTCCATCCTCCACTGACACGTATCGTCTACTCCCGTTTGAACTGTTCCCACTTCCAAAGAATTCCCTATAATCATATAATCAACCATTATATACATAATATCCCTCATTTCACATATTACACCGACACAAAATCTTAAGTCCTCGCTTTTTTTTTTTTTTTTCCCGTTCTTGCTACCTAACTTACCAGGTCCTACATAAAATTGTTCTTCTTATAACCTATATTGTTACTTATCTTATTTGAAACCTGGCTCTGATACCACCTCTAACAGGCCACCCGCTTAGCCGCTTAACTCACATCTAATCCAATCGCAAATCTTCTACTATGCATGAGTTAAGCATCTAACCGTGTGGATGTTACTTCAACCGCTCCCCTAGGAGGGAAAGCACTGATGTTATCATAGCTAATTCACATATTAACATACCAAATTAATTACTAACTATTACATCTTAATCTAGGAGTTAAAATTCACTTTTTCCATCTAGCTAATTAAACACAACCAAGTGATATACAAAATTACTTATATAACATAATTTAGGTGACAAGCTCTCATTTCTTCTTATTATCACTATTCCAACCTTAAGCTTAGGCAATGCAAGAATGATCCTCCCACCTTCTCTACTTAATCTCGCAAATGGGGGACCCCCCCCCCACCACAAACAAACAATCCAAGAGATATTCAATCGCCAAGGCCGGTACACAAGCTTCACTATTCATAACAAGTAAGGAAAGGATAACTTTTCGTGAACTTGTGATTACATAAAAAAAAAGTTTCGAAAACATTACCTTGGACTTGTTTCCAAGTCGAAAATATGATCGGCTTACGCCCATATTTACATGATCGATAGAAATCAACATTCAGAATAGATTTGCTTAACATTTACATACTCTTGACTAGGGAAAGAGAACCAAACTAGAGAGAGGTGTCTACCAAGTCTCTAGGACCGATGGGGGACGCTCTCCCTCCTTATCATAATCTGTTTGCAAGACTTTTAGGATATGTCCCGATACATATACATATTACTTATCATATTCCTTATCACATTCACCTAATTGTTCATCATCGCTTAATCAGCTTTCTTTCCTAATCGCTTAACAATGGAAATCATATCGCGAAATCAATGTTCACAATATACGGAAGAAGAGTTCTTAAAAAATGTATGGAGGCATTATCTACTTATAGAAAAGAATCTTAATATATAACGTTGTCACGTGAAGGTCCCACTCGAAGAGCTTTTAAAACCTTTAGCGAAATTCCAAGAATCAATCTTTCGTTAATTTCAGAAAACTGACCAGTTGTTAAGATAATAAGAGTAAACCCTTTTTTTTTAAAAAAGAAAAATTTAAATATATGTTTATAAGCTACTGCCTTTTGAAGGTACTTACTAAGTTTTGAGTTTAGCATTTTTTTTTTTTTTATGTATTTTACGATATTTAGAGTAACTAATGTAATTTGGTGCGAAAACCGCTATTCTACCTTCTCGCAAACTAAGAACTCATGACCCATATATTATCATTATCTTTATGACATTTCCCTCTAGTGTATTACTTGAAGATAAGAGGCAGCAAAGTTTTATATTTCCCCCTTTTTCCTACTTTCATTTTATTAGTTAGGTTTAGGTGTTTAAATAGAGTTCCTTTGCCAAGAAATCTGATTTAATTGGTGTAAGACTTCAAATATGATGATACTCAAGTTTTGTCTTTCATTTTAGTAACACATAGCTACTGCATAAGTCATATTAATAATGTCAAAGGTTCTGTTTATAAAAACCCATCATTTTCATCAAAACGTTTTATCGGTTTTTATGAAAATAGACCGGTTTTAGTGATTTAAACTTTTAAACGTACTACATAACCTTTTAACCATATGACTCATTAATTAAGAACAAGTAGCTACTGTCTTATTGTAGTTTATAAGAGTCCAACCTCATAACAACAATTTCATTCAAGAGTTACAAAGTCTATAATCCAAAAATCACGTTTTTAGAGCAAATAAGCTAATTCCAAGTGGAAACTTCACATGCATCTAATAAAAACATCAAAATCACTTCCTTCCAGATTTATAAAAGACATAATTCAACATGCAAATCATAATTTTCGGATCAACCACAACATGCAATAAGATTGTCAAAGTTTTAGCTCAAAATGGGGTATTCTAGAGTAATGCTTGTGTACCTTGCATTCTTTGGGATTTTCTCACACTTAATCTTCTTTGAACTTTTGTTCACCTCCTGATTTTTCCACTGCCTATATCCATATTCATATCCCAACATCAATCTTTTGATATTACTTCAAGAATTAACCTAAAAATCTAATTACAACCTACAAAATGCTTACCTCAATGACCTTCTTCTTTCCTTGGTTTAGACTAGCTTCCCTTGACCTTTGACTTGTATAAATGGCTCCCCAATATCTATCACAAGCTGATGTATCTAAGTATTAGTTTGCATGAAAGATTTATGGAGTTTTGATGCAAGTTTTATAGAGAGAAGAAGAAAACGTTGGTGCTGTCCCAAGGAAACAGAACAGGCGAGTGAAGGGAGAGAGAAATAAAACTTCTGGGTTTTTCTGATCTTTGCTCCAAATGCCGCCAAATTTTAACCTTAGCTCCTCACATGTGTTTAAGACACTGGGGTGGTGCTTATCTCGAAGTTGGACTGAGTTTCCTAGGCCCAATTCTCTAATCCCCACAAAGGTGTACACAAAAATTCCGATCAGTCCATCCTTTATTATTTTACCTTTATTTACCTCCTTAAGCCTTAATACCTAGCCTAAAGACTTTGTAGATATTCCTAACAATTTGTTATTCATATTTCAAGTCTTACTTTTCCATTTATGTACATTCTTATATTTATTTTAAGCATTTTCTTATTTCCATATTCCAGCTCATATAAGAGAGTTACTTTAATAACATACATTTGGGGATTAATGGTTTCAAAATCCTAAATTTAGTTGTTTAACTTATGTATTTATTATCCTTAATGACTTTCATTAATTCTTAACATAACACTCTTTGGGTAAGGCTATTTCATTACTTCTTCTTTTTTTCACGGTAATTATTTAGGAGAATGGAGAGAGCGTAAGAGGATTCTAAAAAATTATATATTTAATGAAGTATTTTTGTCTTGGAACTACTTATTTATTTTCTTTTTCCTTAAAAAAACTCAAAAACAATCAAGTTTCCTTGGAATGGTGCAAAACAATAAATAGAAGCACACATTTTGAAAGAAAAGGTATGAATACTTTGGAAAATTTGTGTAAAAGTTGAGGATAATTAAGTCCAAATAAATTAATAAAAAATGAAGTAGGCATAATAATTTGGGACACCCAAAATAGAATGTAAGCACTATATTATGGGACGGAGGGAATATAATATATGTAAGTATTTAATGTAAGTAAAATTTAATTATGGTACTATCCTCTAAAGACTTACATGATACTTCCTCCATACTTTTATAATTGTAGTGTTTTGACTTTCACGCTTGTCAATACATTACTTTGACCATTTATATCTCTAACATTATTCAAAATATCAAGAGTTGGTATCTATACTAATATATTTGACCATTTATACCTCTAACATTATTCAATTAGAAAAAATTATAAAGAGTTGGTATCTATACTAATATATTAAAAGGTGTTCCTATCAAATGAATGATGTCACGTGGCACTATTCACTATATATGCGTCATGTAGCTTCACCACGTCATCTTATGTGCCATGTAGATTGTTACGTAATCTTATAAAATAAATATTGTTTGCCACTAGATTTGAACATGCGACCTCTTGCAAAGAGAAGTTTGTTCTTACCATCTCAACCAACTTTTTTTAGTGCCTCATAAATCCACATAATGTTATATAATCATTGCAAACATAAAGTAAATTGAATGTTAGATTTTTTAAAATTATTTTTTACAAGAGTGGAAAAAATACACATCAATTGTGAAGAAGAAAAAAGGTAACACCATGGGCAACGCTCGGGCCATTATGTACATTGAAACAAATAGCATATTACATTATACCATTTAATTTATATATACTAGTAATATAAAGGGTTAAAGTTTTCATATGAATAGAGTAAAAGTCAAAACGTTGCAATTATAAAAGGAGAGGGGGATTATTTTGTTTGGGATTATGAAGTTTTGAGATTCCAATGGATGCTTTTGTACCATAAATTATGTACTCAAAACTTGTAGCAGTGATATACTTATGTTCTAAAATACGTTTACTATTACTTGCCATTTACGACATTAATATACTCGTATCCCTGTAAGTTCTCCTCTCTCTTGCTGCGCACGTATGTGCTGCAGTTGAAAGAATAATCATAGTAGGAGTATAAAGATTCTTTAAAACAAAATTTCATGTAAGAGCAGCTCCAACGGTTGCTCTTAAGTCCCAGCTTGCAATTATTCAATACTTGGAGCTACTAGCTGTATTGTTGGAGGAAAATTGCACTTGTTGCTTTGGCAAGCAAAGTAGCTTCACAAAGCTACTTGCTTTGCTCAAGGCTTTGTGGGTTCCACTCAACTTTCCACTCTCAACTTTAATGTTGCATTTCACTTTCCAACGGTAATGTTGAGCAATATATAATTTGTGGAGTTGTAAATTTATTTGCAACGGTAATATTGTGCTACAGTAATGCACGTTTTTTTTTAGTCTATAAATAGGAGTAACAATATTGTAAAAAAAATATACCCACAAAATTTCTATAATCTCTTTCTCTCATATATTATTTCCTTCAAAAAAAATATACCCACAAATGGATGATTATTCTCAAGATCCATATAGTCAATATTATCCTTATTTAGAAAATTATCAAAATTTAGAAAGTCAAACATCCCAAAATCCAACCCAAAATAATCAAGACGCCCAAAATTTCCCGATTCGCCCAATTTCCCGATCCTACTATGATCCAAATCAAGCGATTCCCCCCGACGCTCAAATGTATTACCATCCATCTTATTATTACCAGCCTAGGTCGAGTAATCGTCCGACTACGCCTATGTACTACTCTCGTCCTCCTTTCCCTCATGAATCATATGTGGTTCATGAAAGTTCAAGAAGAGAGAGTATTGGAGCTTCTACCATGCACCAAGACTCTCCAATTTAGGAGCGGCTATAGATATTGATGAAGAAGAAGAGGTTGTAGAGGTTCAGAAGAACACTGGTGGCGGAGGAAGAGGTAATAATGGTAGAGGTAGAGGGATAAACAGAGGAAGAGGGGTTGGAGGAACAAAATTCAAGTGGAGCCACGAACAAGATCAAGATTTATGTAAAAGCTGGTTGATAATTTCAAATGATTCTGTTGTAGGAACTGATCAGTCGTACGGGGATTTATGGGAGAAAATTGTTCAATACTACAACCAGTGGAGGACAGAAGGTCCCGAGGTTGATGTTGAAAAAGCCTCTAATCATTGGTACAAAATGAGTGCCGAGGTTTCAAAGTTCAATGGGTGCTACATTCAAGTTAAGGATACACATCCTAGTGGCCATGATGAAGATCAAGTGATCGAGATGGCCATCAAACTTTGGAAGAATCGCAACCCAACTGATAGGAATTTTCCTTACCTCCATAGTTGGAACATTCTTCGAGATCAACAAAAATGGAAAGAGTTTGTTACCAAAGAAGGTAGTAAGTCAAAGAGAACAAAAAATACTGTCTCGGGCGCTTACACTTCATCAAGTTCAAACGCAGATGCAAGTAACACTAACAGCGTAACAATGATGGATAAGCGTCCTCCAGGTCAAAAGGCAGCTAAAGCAGCAGCAAGGGGTAAGGGGAAGTCGACGAGCAAGAAGGGTGCTGAGGATGCTACTCAAACATGGAATAAGTTTGAAGAGCTACAGGAGAAAAAAATGGCCATGTACCAAGAGCGTATTCGTGTTACAGATTTTGAAATTCTTTTCAAAGATACTTCACAGATGGACGAAAACACTCGTAACACTCATAATCAAGTTTGCTCGATCATCAAGGCTAAGTACAATATACAGTAATGTTCAAGTCATTTTAGCAATGTATTTGAAAAAAAATAACCTATGTATTTCGGTTATTTTAGTGTTTAATTTCAGTTATTGAAACTAGATATGTCACTTATTCTAACTATGTATTTCAAATATTTTAGCTATGTATTTTAATTATTCAATCTATGTATTTCAATTATTTCCTCTATGTATTTCAATTATCTTATTAGCTTGCTTTTTTTCAAAGATTTGGATTCTAGCCTTTGGACAGTAGTTGTTGGGGTTTAGCTTTTGGGATGTAGCAACAAATAGTTGAGTTGTTGGAATATAGCCGTTGGAAACTACTTTTTTGGAATGTAGCAACTTGGAATTTACTTAACAGCATTATAGCCGTTGCAAATCTGACAAAAGGAATCATGTTTCCCTATAAATATATAGCCTTTCATATAACCTCACAACACTTATTCATATTCTCTTTCCCATCTAAGTAAAATAGTCATCCTTCCAAACATAAACCATCCTTCCATACTTACCTGCAATTTCAATATGTCTCACAATCTTGGTTCTTCAACCAATATCACAGATTGGATGAAGGATATGGATGATGATTTTTGGGATGAAACAGTTGAGCAAATGGCGCTCCAAATAATTGAAAATATTTCAAATCCACCAAGGGAAATGGTTCCACGAAATCATGAAGGCGGTGCAGATCGTCTTTTCAACGACTATTTTTCTCCCAATCCGGTATATCCGGAACACTTTTTCCGAAGGCGATTTAGGATGGGGAGAGATTTGTTTGTGAAGATAGTAAATGCAGTTGAACAACACTGTGACTATTTCAAACAGAGGAAAGATGCTGCACAATGACTTGGATTGTCGCCATTGCAGAAATGCACAACAGCTATTCGCGTGCTTGCATATGGATCCCCAGCTGATATACTTGATGAATATATACAAATCGGTGAAAGTACGACAATTGAATGTTTAAATAAATTTTGTAAAACTATTATCAATGTATTTGGCGAGGTGTACATGAGAAGGCCCAATGCTGATGATGTGCAACGACTGCTTCAAATGCACGAAGATTGTCATGGCTTTCCGGGCATGCTTGGAAGTCTTGATTGCATGCATTGGGCCTGGAAAAATTGCCCAGTAGCATGGAAAGGCCAATATACACGAGGTGATCATGGTCATCCCACAATCATGCTTGAAGCAGTTGCCTCGGTGGATCTCTGGATATGGCATGCATATTTTGGTGTGGTTGGGTCGAACAACGACCTTAATGTATTGAGCAGATTAAACTTATTTCAAGATGAATTACAAGGTAGAGCTCCAGAAGTTTATTTTAATGTTAATGGTACTGCATACACCATGGGGTACTACCTTACAGATGGCATATATCCTGAATGGGATGCATTTGTTAAGAGCTTCTCACATCCTCAAGATCCTAAAAGACTTTGTTTCAAAAAAAAACATGAGAGTGCAAGAAAAGATGTCGAGAGAGCATTTGGAGTGCTCCAAGCTCGTTTTGCAATAGTGCGTGGTCCAACAAGGAACTTGGCATAAAAGCAAGCTTCATAATATTATGGAAGCTTGCATCATATTGCATAATATGATTGTTGAAGATGAGCGACACACATAATCAAGAAACTTTCCCTCTGCAGATTTTTCACAACCAATTGATCGTCATGATACCCGACAAGGACATACTGAGGATTTTGAATCGTATCTGGCAAGAGATGTAACAATTCGAGACAGAGAAAAGCATCATCAACTCAAGGCGGATCTAGTGGAGCACATTTGGACACATTTTGGAAATCAGGACAATATGTAGTACTTTTTTTAATGTAAT
The DNA here is from genome assembly GCA_947646795.1 of Beta lomatogona. Taxonomy (NCBI): domain Eukaryota; kingdom Viridiplantae; phylum Streptophyta; class Magnoliopsida; order Caryophyllales; family Amaranthaceae; genus Beta; species Beta lomatogona. The sequence continues at coordinate 161,310 of CANSNZ010001179.1, read as the reverse complement.
CTCGCTTTTGTTTTTATGTATTAATTATGTTGTATCTTAATTATTGTTTTTGTTATTTTAATTTTAAAAAAATGTACGATTTCAAATTTGGAATAAAAGTCATTTATTTTTACAATTTATTATTTTTACAAGTTAATTACAAATTATGATTGTATAAATTGTATATTAGAAATTGTTGATATGGTGATGACATGTGGGACCTACAAAAACTACAAGTGGTTGTAGTTTTCCATTGGAAGAGGATGTAGCTTGGAAATGTTGTAGTTTGGAAATCTGATGTGGCACACAAAGCTACAAGTGGTTGTAGCTTGCCATTGTAGTTGCTCTAAGGATTCTTAAAAAAGGAAGTCGTTGAAACTTTATTGCATACTCTAGTGATGAAATTTATGACAATTACCCATTAAGGAGGTTTACAAAGAATGCAACCATGCCAATACAATATATGGATAACCATTCATGCAATGTGGGTGTGTGCATATTCTTGGATTTCTCGAATACTTTGCTAATGTCTTCTTTTTCAATCAAGAGCTTAAAAGTTTGGACATTTTATATGCTACATTGCTATATTAATTAACAACGCTAATGAGAAAGTACGTGGTCATTAAAGATTTAGGAGCTCTTATGAAATATTTCATCTTGTGATGTCACAAGTCATGTACCATCATGTCAGCTTGATAGAGGATAACACATGACGAATTACATATATTACCATGTCATTGAAAAACACAGAATTTATTTCATTTTAAATGTCAAAGTTAATATGGGGTTCATCATGTCTAAAAGCTTCTAGAACCTCATAAGTGAATATAAGGAAAACCTTGAATTCTACTCTAGAAAGTCTTTGTATCTACTCTATTATTAGCTTGATCTGAAGAATGTTATACATTTTTTTTTTATTTAAATGTTGCCTTCGTGAATTCAAGCAACATATTGAATTTCAATTGAAGCAAATTGAATTGGATTTTGGCATTTTCATTTTAAAGTTTATTTGGATAGGGAAATCTAGAGGAGAAAAAAGGGGAGGGATTTCTTTTTTCGTGTTTAGATACAGCATTAATGAATGAAAGAGAAGAAAATGCAAACTCATCCTTTTTAGCCCCTTTGCTTCATCAATCTCTATTATATAAGTGAACAGGGAAATCTTTTAGAACTCCCTTGAGAGAAAGGGAGACTCCTCGAGAGATAGGTTGGGTGCTAACCCTAGGGGGTTGAGTTTCCTCCACTATGGCGGATACTCTTGCGAATCGGTGCGAATATAACAATCAATGATGCGGAATCGAATACGGTGGATATTGGCTCCCTCAACAAGTGATGATTCTTCGGAACAATTGTCCTTACCGTTGATTGGACGTGTTGTGACGGAGAGAAATATCGAGGCTTTCAAGAAAACCATAACGCAATCATGGGGCGTTGCGAAGCGGCTCGTGATTAGACTAATTGGTCTGAATCTCTTTTCGTTCCAGTTTGTGCATTAGAGAGACAAAGACAAAGTTATGGATGGCCGACCTTGGTGTTTTGACAACCAACTCGATCGTCTTGAATAAAATTCATGGCCATGAACAACCTTTCGAGCTAAACCTTTCATATTGCCCTTTTTGGATTCGTATTAAGGACCTTCCTTTTAACCTGCCGATCCCCGTCGGTTTGCTCGGCCATTGCATCTATTCTTGGTATTGTGATGGATGTGGAAAAGGACATAGTTAGTATGAACCCTTATCAACGTGTTAGGGTTAATATGGATATCATAAAACCTCTCGTGTCGATTTCAAAATATTAGAACGAAGGAAGGCCGTGTGGTGCGTGTAACTTTTGCTTATGAACGATTACCCTACTTTTGTTTCATGTGTGGTGTAATTGGCCATAGTGAGAGAGATTGTACCGCTTGTGGATGACCATGATCATGAACGTAGCATAGGGTGGGGGAAGAGCTTGCATGATACTCCTCGAAGGGGGGTAGAAAGATTAGTGGAGGAGGTGGAAGAAATTACTTCGTGTAGGAAGGTTCTTTTCATTCCTAAACCGGTGATTGAGGAAGTCGAATTGAATCCGGAGGAGAATGTGGAGGGGAAAAAGAGGGTCTTGGGGATGGGCAAGTGAGATGGGGGTGGGAGATAAAGTGGCGGGGGCTTTTTGTTTGGTGTTGACCTAGGGGCGGGGGGAGTCCGACTGGGAAGATGAGTGCGAAGGCATCGATGATGTGAGGAGAGGAGAGGGTATTATGGGGGACAATGTGATGGAAGGTGTTGGGAATGGGGCAGCCTCGGTGGGGGTTCCCTTAATGTTGAAGGGGAGGAGGACCTCGGGGTTCAAGAGTGCTGGGGGGAGTATGGTGAGTAAGGGGAGCCTCGACGAAGGTGAGGAGGTGGATGCGATAGGGGACACTTCGATTCTTGCGACGGGAAGTGGGGGTGTGCATGGCTCTCAAAAGGTGGGGGGTAAGAAGTGGAGGAAGTCGCCCGTGAGAGAAGTGATATTGTGATGGAGGAGGGGTGGAAAAGTAAGGAAAAAGAGAAGGGAGGCAAGCGTGAGAGGGAGGGGGATTGTGATGAGATGGAGGAGGTGGCTGAGTTAAAAAAGTTGTGCCTGGAGTCTGATTCTTTTGGATGGCGTATGGCGAGGTTTAACTTTGAACAGACTCCCCCAGCCTCATGAGTATATTAAGCTTTAACTGCAGGGGATTGGGCAACTTCTCTGCAGTTAATAGCCTCCGGGATCTTATCCGGAGAGAGGCCCCTGCTATCGTCTTTCTTTCAGAGACGAAGTTGAGTAGTATCGAGTTTGGGAAAATTAGAGCGCAGTTGGGTGATTTTGATAGTATTGTTGTGGATTCGGGTGGGTCGTTCGGGGGGTTTGGCTTTGTTGTGGAGGAAAGAGATGGTTGTTGACCTTCTTTCAATGTCCCGTTCATCATATTGATGTTGTTGTTCGAGATGGGTTGGGTGAGGAGGAGTGGAGATATACTAGTTTTTATGGGTGGCCAAAGATACAGAATATACACCTTTCATGGTCTTTGCTGACTACTCTGATGAGGCACTCTGATTTACCTTGGTTTTGCATGGGTGACTTCAATGAGATCTTGTTAACGACAGAGAAGAGAGGTGGGAATGACAGACCAGAGTGGAAAATGTCTAACTTCAGGGAATGATGTCGATGCTTGTGGTTTTCGGGACATTGCTTTTTCGGGGTATGAGTTCTCTTATAATAATGGGAGAGAGAATTGGAGGATAATATCCAATGTAGGCCGGATAGGGCTATGGCCACTAGTGCTTGGTTATCTGTATTTTCGGATAGTCATCCGTGGCACCTGGATCGTGAATGGTCAGACCATGCTCCGATTAAGCTCACTTTGTGGAAAAGATAGGTGGGAGTTCAATTAGGACCAAAGTCATTCCGTTTCGAACAATTGTGGACTATGGAGGGGGAATCCGAGGAGGTAATTGCTCGTGCCTGGTCAGGGGGGTACCTCCGTGGGGGGCGAAGATTGATTCGTGTGTGGTTGAGTTGAAGACTTGGAGCCGCAGTAAATTTGGGAAGATTTTTGCTGAGCTTAAGAAGAAAAGGAAAGCTTTGAAAAAGCTTAACCATGGGGGGATTAGTTCGATGCAGCTGGACCGCTGGCGTAAGCTTCTCCGTGAGATTGCAGAGCTTATTTCGATTGAGGAAATCTACTGGAAACAGAGATCGAGAGTTCTTTGGCTTGCGGAGGGTGATCGTAATTCTAAATTTTTTCACCAAAGAGCTTCGGGGAGGAAAAGAAAGAATACTATTCGTATGCTGAAGGATGATGAGGAGGTTGAGCACGTGGGTGATGAAGCAGTGGGACATGTTGCCGTGTCTTACTTTAAGTAGATGTTTGCTTCTTCATGCCCCACTTTGATCGCAGAGGCCTTACAGAGCTTTGATGCTAGAGTCTCGGATGAAATGAATGATGTGTTACGTGCAGATTATAGGGAAGAGGAGGTGTTTCTTGCGCTGAGCCAAATGCACCATATCAAGGCTCCTGGCTCGGATGGTATGTGCCTTATGTTTTTTCAGACTTGTTGGCATGTTGTTGGGCACTCAGTGACTCAAATCGTGTTGGGAATCCTTAGTGGTGCTCCTATTCCTACCATCTGAACAGGACTTTTATTACTCTTATCCCTAAAAAGAGTAACGCAATTCATATGGCAGATTTTCGTCCGATATCTTTATGTAATGTGGTGTATAAGTTGGTGTCTAAAGTGTTGGCTAATCGTCTGAAATCTTTCTTATCTAAAATAGTGTATGTTAATCAAAGTGCCTTTACTCCTGGGCGTTTGATCACATATAATATTTTAGTTGCTTTTGGGCTCTTCCATCATATGAAGCAGCTTAAGAGTTCTGAGTGGTGTATGGCGATGAAGCTGGATATGTCCAAAGCTTATGACAGGGTAGAGGGGGAGTTCTTGGATGCTGCGATGCTGAGATTTGGATTTGATACAGGGTGGATCGGTAGGGTGATTAAGTGTGTTCGATCTGTCTCTTTTTCCGTTCTGATTAACGGAAAGCCTTCAGTTGACTTTTTTCCCCAAAGAGGTATTAGGCAGGGGGATCCTTTGTCCCCTTACTTGTTCATCTTGTGTGCAGAAGTTTTTTCTCATCCGATTAGGAAGGCGAAGTTCGTGGATCATTGAGAGGCATTAGGGTGGCTCCTACTGCTCCTTCTGTGAGTCATCTTTTATTTGCCGATGATTGTATTATCTTTTCCGAGCTACATTGCAAGATGCGGAGGCAATTCAACAAGCCCTCGCACTCTATGAGAACTCTTCGGGCGGATGAGAACTCCTCGGGCGTAAGTAAATTTTGATAAGACGAAAATTGCTTCGGTCAAAAGGTGCCTAGTGTTCGGAGAGATGAAATTTCCCATCATATTGGAGTTCGGGGAGGTGGATATACATGACAAATATTTGGGTCTTCCTACGGTGGTGGGGCGATCTAAAAAGGTGATTACTAAAGGGATCAAGGAGAAAATTTGAAAGAAGCTTCAAGGGTGGAAGGGGATGGTTCTTTCTAAAGCGGGTAGGGAGGTCATGATAAAGGCAGTGGTCCAATCTCTTCCTACCTACGCGATGAGTGTTTTTAAATTTCCATCTTCCTTTTGTGATGAAATCGGATCTCTCATCTCTCGCTTTTGGTGGGGTCAAAAGAGTGGGGAAAAGAAGATTCATTGGGTAGCATGGAAAAAGTTGTGTAGACCCAAAAGTGAGGGTGGCCTTAGCTTTAGAGATATGAAGATGTTTAACTGGGCGCTATTGTAATAGCCCTTTTTTTAAAAGCAGTTATTAAATGGTAATTATAATTATTAAGTTAATTATCTTTCGAATATTGTTATTTTATTGAGTTTGGAGTACGAATTTTTATTTGTCATGTTACTTATTTCCTTATCAGGGTTTGTTTGTGAAAAATATAAGAATGTGATTTATGGAGTGTGTGAAAGGACATATTTGGATTTCTGATAAGAAATCTATGAAAGGAAATAAAGTATATCATTTATATTAGAGTTGGATAACTTAGATTCCTCATAAGGAATCATGATATGTTTGAAGGACTAATCAAATAAGGATATAGGAAATATGTCTGTGTTGTGATTGCTTGGAAGTCACCTTGTTGTATTTGCTGTTATGTGAATGGTGGTGTAATAGAAAAGAAATAATCAGATAAGGATATAATATGTATGTAGTCAACAAGAGTTGATGTGATGCATGCTGTAACAGTGTGACTGTAGTGATTATATTGACCGTTGAGTCGTTTTCAAGTAAAAGCCACAAAAGCATGAGTTATTTTGTTTACGGGTTAGTACTCATTTTTGCTGATGTCTGTATGTTGTTTTGTCAATTCTGTGGCCTGTCACTTGGTGGGTGGCAGTATCCTAAATGTTTCAGGTTGAAGCTGTAAGCTCATCTTTTGCAAGTCGAAGCGTATGTGGCAACCTCTAGAAGACTATTTGTAGTGTTGTGTTGTAAGCTCATCTTTTTCAAGTCGAAGCGTATGTGGCAACCTCTAGAAGACTATTTGTAGTGTTGTGTTGTTTTCAAGGCGAGAACGCTCGATTTTGTATAGTTAATCAATAACTTTTTATTATTCGTTTCTCCATTTAAGAGTAGTTAGTGTTCCTGATTTTCTCTTGGTGTTACTCCGTGTAAGCGTTGAGGCTGTTGTATTTTTGGAGTTGAAAATATTCTATTCAAATTGTAAACAGGTTTTAATTATTTACTGTTTTAGGGTTATCCTATTTTCAAAGGAAACTCTGTCGGATTCTCAAGAGGATTTATTAGAATTGGAGTCTGAGAATCAGGCTTGTTGTAATAGTTAATTCATTTGAATAGAATGAGGGAATTGAGTTCCACATTTTCCGATGTTGTTCGGTGAATGTGATGGTAATAGTTCGGGTTAGTTCGACCAGAGTCTCATCCGCTGTGATTAATCCTCTATAAGCTGGTCGGGAGAATCCGGGCTGTTACAGCTATTGGGGAAGCAAGGTTGAAGACTTGTTATGAATCCGGGAAGCTTGATTGAGCAAATTTTGAAGGCTTGCTACTATCCAAACTCTACTTCCATTGAAGCAAATTTGGGTACTACTCCTACTTATACTTGGAGAGGCATTTGGGAGGCTAGATGGGTTCTTAATCGAGGGATGAGATTGAGGGTTGGTGATGGTGAGAGGATAAAGGTATGGAAGGATCCTTGGATTCCGGGTTCTCAATCGCGAAAGGTGCTCTCTCCACAGGGTGAAGCTAATTATGAGATGGAGGTTGATACATTGATTGATCCGATTACAAAAAGTTGGAATGAGGCACTTTTTTCTCAACTCTTTCAACCTTTTGAAGTTGAAAGAATTTTAAGTATTCCTTTGAGTCATAGACTTTCGAAGGATTCTTTATGTTGGGATTTGGAGAAAAATGGGATTTTTTTCGGTGAAATCGGCCTACCATGCCATAGTAGATGATGCGTGGCACTTAAGGGAATAGTCCACTTCCTCTTCTCATGATTTGTGGAAGGTCATTTGGAATGCAAATGTTCTACCTAGAGTCAAAGTTTTTGCTTAGCGTGCGTGTTTGGAGACCCTCCCCCACTAGACTTGGATTGAGTAAGAGATTAAAACACATCTATCCGGAGTGTTGTACTTGTGGGGTTGTGAATGAATTTGTTTTCCATGCTTTATATGCCTGTGCTGCTGCGCAAAGAGTGTGGGGTGAGAGCAGTTTCGATCTTAAGTTACCATCGGGCGGCATTTCCATCGCGGAGTGGTGGTCCATCTGTTGTTTCTCACTTTAAACTGGGCCGTATGGAGCTCTCGTCGTAAGGCTACCACCGACTCGGAAATTATCCACCCTACCGATACATATTCTTATGCGGTTAAGGTGAGTTCCGAGGCGAAACAGGCTAGGGAGGATAGAATCAAGGCTGTTGGGCCTTCGGCTACTCACCCGGTTGTGTGGTCCGTCCCGAGGGGGGTTTGGAAGTGCAATGTGGATGCTTTGGGCTCGCTAGGGGAAGTCGGGCGTGGGTGTGGGTTTGGTGTGTAGGGATGAGATGGGGGCTGTTCAGGGGTGCTCTGTGCTGCAGATTTGGGGGAAGTGGGAAGTTCGAGTGGTTGAAGCTCGTGCTGTACTTGAAGGATTGCAGTTGGCTCGGCGGCTGGGTGTGCGCAAAGTCATGGTGAAGAGTGATTGTCTACATGTTATTGATGCTCTCAAGTTAGGTTCTTCTGGTGTTAGTGACTTTCATTTAATTATTGATGATATTTTGTCGTTTGTTAGTAATTTTGATGTAGTGGTTTGGTCTTTTGTTAAACGCTCCGACAATACGGTGGCTCATTACTTAGCTCATCTCCAACCTGTGGAGTTTGGTCTTCGTACTTGGGAGGATGATATTACGGATAGTGTTGTGCGTTTGGCGGATTTGGATTTATTAATATAGTTCCCTTTTTGGGTTCCCTTCAAAAATAAAAAGTGCAGAGGGGAGGAAGATGGTGTCCCCCTTACAAAAAGTCTAATATACCCTTAATGAATTTAAATTGCCACATATATTAAATAATCTTTTCTTTTTCCTACTTGCCATATATGTTGAACAAGTTAACACTGGAATTGAATTTGAAGTTTCAATTAAATAGTAAATTAAGGAGAATGATTTCCTCTTCTTACATATGTGTGAAGAACTCTGATCAAAAATTAAATTGACAATATAACTTGATTGACACAATCAGAAGAAAAAAAAAACTTAAATTTCGATTACATTAATAATTATACTGACAATATTTTAAAACCTAAATGTTGATTATTATTCGGTAATCTCTATTATATAAATCAAACTCTTCTACTTAATTATTGTTCAACGATTGAACCTGATACACAAATTCTTCTACTTTATTTGAGCACAAACTTTATTCTCGCTTTATATTTCTTTCTCTCAATACTATATTTAAAGAATGATGAACAAATAACTAAAAAAGCCAACAAAACATTGATTTAAGTAAAACATATAAAAAAAATACTAAATAATTATAAATGTCTGTTCCAATCAATTTTTTTGCAACACCGATGAATAACTAATTGATAAAAGAACATTAACATGACACTCACTGACGCACGCATGACGTGCACAAAATGCTAGTGTCTATATTGTATATTTGAATAATTAATTAGAGTATATCACAAGTTGAAACTTTCATATTTTTGTTTTGAAACATGTAACAAAAGATCCAAAACCTCAAATTGGATTTTGGAAAACTTATAGGTACGATGACGTATCAAAATTTGTTTTTTGGTTCACTCCAAAAAAAACAAAAGAGATGTCGGCACATGCCATATAACGTGGCAAAATCTCCATGGTTATGTACAACGCTCTTCAACTATAAATATTTTGTTGTTTTCTTTTTAAGTTGTCCCTTCTATATATATTAATGATAATTTTTTGGGCTCCGTTTGGTTGGATGTAAAACATTTTCAGTGTAAAATGATTTTCATGGAAAACAATTTACAATGGAAAAAACAATTCCAAAATTAGTTTTCCGTTGTTTGGTTGCATGAAAGAAAAATGATGAAACGAAAGGAAAATGAAAAGGAAAGCAAGGAGGTAGTAAGAGGAGTGTACAAGAGAGATAAGAAAAATGAAGGAAAACAGTTTTCCCTTCATTTGAAAAGGAAAGCAAGGAGGTAGTAAGAGGAGTGTACAAGAGAGATAAGAAAAATGAAGGAAAACAGTTTTCCCTTCATTTGAAGGGAAAATGGTTTTTCATCACTGGGAGAGTAATTATACTCCTAGGGAAAATGGTTTTACACCCCTTTGCAAACCAAACAATGTAAAATAAAAAATAGAGGAAAACGTTTTACACTCTACCAAACGGAGCCTTGATGCGTTATTCTAATATTCCCTTATTGTAGGGGGGAACCAATAGGGGTGCATGTGGACCCTTGGGTCTAATGGTATGGTTTCCTATCTCCCACATGGGAGACCAAGGTTCAAATCTTTGTGGAAGCAAAATTTCAATATTGTTGGGGGCGGGGGTTTGGGGATTGTTGGGCCTCTGGGTGAGTGGCCCTGTGCAAGGGCAGCCCAAAGGAAATTCATCTTACCGTGGGTTCCCAAAAGGAGGCCATAAAAAAAATAGGGGTGCATGTTGGGGGAATAAAGAAACAAAACAATAACATATAGATAGGCCTTAATTTTGTTATAAATACGTATTGAAGTAGAGAGAAATATTGAAAAATAAGTAAGTATAACTTTTGCGAGGATATGGGCCTTAATATTGCTGAAGACTCTGATTTCCTCGCTGAGCACGAAGAGTATCAGAATAAGGGCCGACAGCCATATAAGGTTACTAGCTTTTTATGCACGCGATGCGTGCGATGACATTTTTAGGCATAACTATTACTAACTAGTAAAACAAACAGAAAATGAAAGTTTGTATCTAAGTTCATCTCCATTATGTGAATAAGATTTTTTGAGATACTTACAAATAATATTTAAAAACACTTTAATAAATAAGTATAAGTAATGGAATTGCATTTCTAACTTTTTTTTTGTTGACTATAACTAATTTTCCTAAAAATCTACGCACACTCATCAGGCCAGTTAACTTCAAATATGTAATCAACAATGTGGAACTGATTTATCTCCATGGTCTTACTTGGAGGACGTAAAAACTATGAGTATTCGTTGAAACCGAAAACTTTCATGTCTTTGTTGAAAACTGTTGCTCTTCCATTAGGCTGCAATTAATAGAGATTTTAGTTTTGAGTTGCAATACGATATGAAATAAAAAAATGTTTGGAACACTTGACAAACCTGTTGAAGTAGTGATTTGATTTCAGTCGGAGTACACCGCAACATGTGATGAGTTAGGTCATTCATCAATGTTACTCCCATTCCACCACTATTGTCAGAAATAATGAGTCGAAGAATTAATCTATTAACAGGAAAACACAATCAATAACATTTGTGAATATTTGTAATATATTTAGATTAATGTTGTAAAGTTTATACCTTGCAATTGTTGCAACATTTGTTAGATTGCACTGTACACATATATGGACCGTTTGAGTGATGACAATTTTTCTTAGACAACGGTTACATGCTTCGTAAATAATCTCATCTGGTTGCGACTCAATACGCCTCACATGAGCGACTAATCGACAATAATGAACCTATTATAGAAAACAACAAATATACGTTATTTATTTTTTCTTGATAATTCCACTAATAAACAAATTGAAAAGGTTTTGTAGTTATTTACAATCTTTATAGTAGGTAATTTAGATATCCGAGTACGAATGGCATTATAAACTGCAATTGATGAATGCATGCAAATGGACATGAGCGGAAAGCCGCTACCCGTTTCCGCGCCAGTTTCTCTGTGTCATACCTAAATCAGCAATGTGAGAATCAATTTGCTATACATATTAATGGTGTGTAGAAATTTTTTTTGATTAGCTGATTTGTGTGAAACTGAATGTTGCATACCATGCAGATAATAAAGTGGTAAAAATTTTCAGAATCTCTTTGTTAAGGGGTCATTGAATTTCTTCGTCACCTTTTATTTTCCATCCATCTAGTCCTATACGTTCTTGAGTAACTTGCAATTCGAAGTCGTCCATTCTAAAATCTATATCGTATCAGATGTAATATTCTTAGTTTAGTCTTTATATTTTACAGGATTTTTTAACTGGAATAGTACAAACTTTGGCCCGTTCTCTCGCAATAATACAAACTTTTGATTATTTTTTAATAATACAAACTTTAGGCCAAAATTCCTCCAGTAGGTCATGACCGGTTCCTAACTTGTTGGTGCAGGTAAAATGCATACGTGGCACTCCCTAGGACACGTGTTGCTTGCTTATTGGTTGATTTTTTAAATTTTTATTTAAATTTGAAAAACAAAAAAAAAAACCTTTTTTTTCTTTCTCCCTCACCCACCCCACCCCACCCCACCCCGGCCACCGACCATGCCCAGCCTTCGGCCCTTCCCTCAACCACTCTCTCTCTTCGTCCTCCCCCCCTGTCGAGCCCGGAACCCACCCCCGTCGCGAGCCCGAACCCTCCCCCCTCCCTCTACCCCGTCGAATTCTCCCCCAACCCCCATCGAATTTCGCCCAAAGCCCAAACTCCACCTTCACCTCCATCTCTGTGTCCAAGCCCCGTTAATGGCGTCGCCATTTGTAAATCCCCAAATTCTCTATCTCCCCTCAAAATTCCTCAATCAACAACTCTAATTTGGAGCGCAAAACCCTAGAAATCGCTGAATTGAATATTCCTCTCTGAATTGAATTGAACACCATGAATTTTCTCTCTCCTCTGTAAAGGCGAGGAGTTGGGGGAGGAAAGAGGGAAGCTTTATTTTTGGGTTCGGGTTAGGGGGGGAGGAGTTGGGTTCGGGTGGGGGACGTTTCGTGGCTAGGGATGGCGGTTTTGTGGTGGGGGGGAGGGGGTGGTGAAGATGGTTTCATCCGTGGTGGTGAGTGTGGAGTTGATTGGATTTGGTGGGTGGGGCTCATGGTGGTTGTGGCTGGGTTTTGTGTATTTTGGGGGTGAGGTGGCTTCGGTGGTGGCTGTGGCGCGGTGGTTTCATCCGTGGTGGTGCGTGTGGTGTTGATAGGATTTGGTGGGTGGGGTTCATGGTGGTTGTGGCTGGGTTTTGTGTATTTCGGGGGTGAGGTGGCTTCGGTGGTGGCTATGGGGTGGTTTCAGTGGTTGTTGAGGGGTGGTTTCGGTGGTGGTTGTGGGGTGGGGGAGGGGCTGAGGTGGTTCGGGTGGTGGGGGATTGGGGGAGGAGGGAGAAAGAAGAAAGATCATTTTGTAATATTCTTTTTACCTGTTTTACCGTTACAAGTCAACTTGGCCTACTGGAGGAATTTTGATGTAAAGTTTGTATTATTAAAAAATAATCAAAAGTTTGTATTATTGCGAGAGAACGGCCAAAAGTTTGTATTATTGTAGTTAAATAATCCTAATTTATATATGTTATTCTTCCTCCGTTTCAATTTAGTTGTGACACTTTCCATTTTAGGAAGTTTGAAATTAGTTGTTACACTTTTATTTTGGGTAATTTTTTCTCTCTATCTCTCCTATCACATGGGACCCTTTTGTTTCCTTTCTCTATCTCACTCTTCTCCAAAAATTGCCTAGGAGTCCGTGATTTTAAAAGTGTCACAACTAAATTGAAACGGTGGAACTGTGGAAGTACTTTAAATATGGTGTACTTTAATTCTTGAATGATATTTAAATAAACCTTTTTCCCTTGATAATTAATAGTAATTAATAATAGAAAGCAAAATCCAAAATTTTTAACCATTACCTAGCAACAATAGCACCTAAAAGTGTTTATTTTAAATGCAAAAGCACTTCAACATGCAATACTTTATCCTAGCATTAGAACCTCAAAAAGGGAAGATTAAAGAAAAACACTATACCTTATGCGTGCGTGTATATAATTGTAACATAAATTATAACAATAATATATTTAATATTGTTACAATAATACCTTATATAATTATAATTATAATACTTTACATAAATTATCTAATTATATAGATAACTCAATATTGATGTGAACAAATCTGCCAAATGCAAATTTCATTTGAAAAATCCATGTGTGACATACTGACATTTACCAATATATAACCAACATGTCTTTTTCAAAATTTGAGAGGATGTAGTTAAATATTTGTTTATGTATTGTGTCATTTTGTGTATATGTATTTACATAATAAGGCTTTCTTCAAGATACTTATTCTTTAGCAAACAACTATAGGGTGGTCAGTGGTGCGGATCATCCCAGAATAATACACATAATTGTCACATTATCCCAGAATAACCACTATACAACTTAAACACTATCCCAAGTAATATAATTGTAAGATGGCACTAAAAAATAAATCAATATAATTGTAATAACCACTATACAAAGTCATAGTTTTCTCTCGCCTCTTTTCCTCTCCCTCTCCCTCAAACAAAAAAATGGCACCAAAATTAAATCTCTTAAATTGGAATTGTTTATGAGTATTATCCAACCCATAAATCTAATACTCTTCAAATTCATCCTTTATGTCGCTTCAATTTCCTCCCTCTTTTTTTCTCTCTCCTCTCACCTACATCCATTCGTCACATCTAACATTACTGATGTCCTACCGCGGTGGTAGCAACGACGGAGATCGCGGAGGTTACGTCTCCGGCGGAAGATGACGTGGCGGATTTTCCGACGAAACAGACGGCAGATGTAAAGCATGCACTACACTTTAGATCTAATTCTTGGGTCTGTTTTATTTTCTAACAAACATAGGTAATTATTTAAATGTAGATATCAGTAATTTCTCTATGATACCAAACTTTTATCCGGAAAGTATACACCAATTTCAGTTTTTTTCCCCTTCTTTCGATAGTTGTTCATCAGTCTCATATTTAAAATTTTCTCCTTTTCTAAATGTTAACACTTTCAATTTCAATTATATTTGAATTTTAAATTTTTTATACACAATTTGAATTTCAATTATAGTGTTATTTTTAAATTTACTCAAACATACTACATATAGATACTCTTATTTTCAACTTACAATCTGCATACCTGATTAACGGTGAAGTTACTGCAAATTTGAGACTGCCTTAAAGCTCCAAGTAATGAAGAAAACTGATTTTTTTTTTTGGAGTTTGTGTTTGTAATTGATTTTGGGTTGAGTTTGTGTTTGTAATTGTTTGGAATACCGTGAATATGATTTTGAGTTGTATGTAATGAGAATGTCCTGCTTTTTTATTATTTTTATGTGGTATTAATTTGGGTAATTTTTTTGATTATGAATCTTTTTTATTGGCAATTATATCAGTTGATTGGGTTTTTAGATATTTGATTGAGATTATTTTGGCTAGTTTATGCGTGATTTACTGTTGATTTAGTGTTGATGGCGGTAGCTGTGATTTAGCAAGTTCATGCGTGAATTTTTTTTGTTTGGGGGAAATTATATATGTAAATGCCTTGGGGGACATCATTGCTCCCCCTTGGCTTATATAATAGAGATAGGGGAATGCAATTTTACTTGAAAAAATTCCAAGCGCAAAATTATTCAATTTCATTCCTTTAAATTTCTATTGACTAAAATTAACTTTGCGGCAACAAGAAAATGATTAAGATTAACCACCTAATTGATTTTTAATAACTGAAATTAACTTTTACTGATAGCTTATGCTACCTCTGTTTTCCTTTAATTGTTACACTTTAACATTTTGCGTGGACCATATTATTGCCAATAACTTAACTTTGCTTATAGGTTATAATTCATATTATTGACATTTTGCTTGTAGTATGAGGTATTATACACTTTGACTTTTTGTTAACTTTTGCATGGACAAGCTTATACGGATTAAGCAAATTTTATATTACTTGAATTTTATTTAGAAAAATATTCAACATATAACACAAAGTATTGCCAATAAATGCAAAATTACAAGATTTGAGTTATTCGTTCTTGACTATACTAACTTTATGCCAAATTACGCACAATCAAAAGTGAGTCTAATCTCGACATAGTACTCCATTTGTATCTTCTTATCTTTTTCAATTGGAATCTTGACAAAATTCACAATTAGATCTTCTAAATTCTTCTCAGCATATAAGAAAAATTATAGTCATGTGGGGTCTTGTTTGATTTGTATTAATGAGTATTTTATCAATATTCAATCGCTATAAATTTGTACTAATATGTAATAAAAGATATTTAACATACATTAAAGAAATGCATTGGCTAATGCGCACGATAAAAAAGTCAAAGAAGGAAAGATAAAATGATGTAGATGAAGTAATAATATTTCAAAATTGATATTTTATATTAGTCATAATTTTTATTTTTATTTGTAGAAAAAATATAAATAGAGTATATTAATTTGAAATTGAAACATTATATGAAAATTTAATTATTAGAAAAAGACCCTAAGAGCTTAATTTCTAGACTTTAAGCTATTATTTCTTTATAAATTCTAAAATATATTAATCCTAAATATTTTTTAATAATGAAATTATGAATTATATTTCTTCTGTGACTATTTAATGTATATAATTGATTAGCTTATTTTTTTGACCAAATATTCCACAAAGGCGACCTTTCTATCATTTTTTTCACAACGAGGGTAAGATATTTTATTTTTTTTTTTAGAAAATAATTGAGTTTGTATATTTATCCACATATCGATAATAGGTTATATTATTTTTAGTCCAGTTTCTTTTTTCTATTAGGTGAAAATAACAAATTTTAGTTAATAGTAGTATCACCACCACCGGCGGGACCACCACCACCGAAGTAACATTCAAGCATCACCACCGGCGGATCACCTCCACCGGCGGACCACCATCACTGGAACCACACTTGCGCACCACCCCACCACCGCGGACAATCACCACTATCGGTGCACCACCTCACTATCCCGAACATCACCGTCACAAGACCACCGGGAGCACCACAATGTCCGACGAAAAACCGTCAACGCTGCCAGCAGCACCGGAACGGAATGTGGTTAGTTTTAAATTTTTTTTTCCGCCACCAATTCACGGTAACAATATGCTTTTTCGTTTCCTCCATGGAGGAAACGAAGATCTATTTCGATACCTCCATGGAGGAAACGAAAAACATTTCGTTACCGTGCATTAATATTCGCATAGAACCTGTTAATTCGTACATTAATAGTAAATTTCTGATTAGCATTGTTGTGAAAATGTGTTAATGTTGATTTGTTATTAAGTTGTGTAATTATAAGTTTAAAATGAATATGTTTGCATATTATTTGAATTATTATGATAATTAGTTGTTAGCAAATAATAGTCGTGCAAAAATTTCTTTTTTTTGTTTATGGATATTTATTGAATATTTAGTTAATAATAATAGTTGTGATTATATAGATTAATAGTCTAAATAGTATATGTTAAAATGTTTTAGGTCTATTTGTCGGATTTTGGGGGTGATTATATAGATTATAATCACATGTTCTATAATGAAACGCTTTGGGCAGATAAAAAGGAATTACACGCTTGGGTTAAAACGAGGGCACGTGAAATTGGGTTTGTGATGATAATTTCGTCAAATCATAGAACTGAGGCTAGTGGTCGAGAGTATGTTTATATGAAATGTAACCGGGGTGAAGGTAGGGATCTTAGCGTAGCAGAATGTGTAGCTACAAAAACAAAAGCATGTGGATGTATATTAGGAGTTAAGATAATGTTTTTGGATTACCCTAATCAAACAGGATGGGTGATAAAAGCAGATCCAGGGATAAGTGGCATGCACAATCATGAGTTTATTCATTACCGTGAGGGCCACCGACCCATAAGCGGCCTAAGTCCGGCGGCTAAGATTTTCGCTCGCGATATGATTAAGTCGCACGTTAGGCCTGCTAGTATCATGAAAGCCGTTAATGAGAAATTTCCCGATGATCATCCAAATATGAGACACTTCTACAACCCGAAGGAAAAAGATAGAAGGGAAGCAATGGATGGTAGAGACGTGATGCAACAATTCCTCCACCTTGCTCGAGAGCACAACTACCTTCATTGGATAAGACAAGACGAGGAGACAAATGTAATGACACATGCGTTCATGGTGCACCCTCGGTCGAGCAGATATCCTCCATACTTATCCGCATGTTGTTGGTATGGATGCTACGTACAAAACCAACAAGTATAACATGCCTTTTCTAGAGCTCATTGGGATGACATCTTGTAACAAGAAACTTTATTGTTGGTTATGCTTTGATGGCCAATCAAACAGTGATAGTTACATTTGGGTGTTGGATAAGTTTAGGTTGCTTATCGGGGTGAATTGTATCCTGTTACACTCATAGCGGTCGTGATTTGGGTCTTATGAAAGCGGTCCGAGAAGTGTTTCCTAACTCTGCACATTTGTTATGTAGATGGCATATCAACAAAGATGTGCGAGTAGAGTGAATCTCATCATGGGTAACCCGATTACGGTCCGAGATTCTTGAAGCGAAGTTGGTATCGGATAATTGACTCCACCTCAGAGATGGGTTATCTAGCGGCGGTTGAATGCATGAGAGATGTTTACAGACAGGTGGCCTAAAATCATCGAGTACTTGGAAACTACTTGGTTTGAGTACAAAGAGAAGTTTGTTCGGGCATGGACGAACAATGTTCTTAATCTTGGGAATATGTGCACTAGCCGAGTTGAAAGTGCACATTCAGCTCTGAAGTCTTGGGTTTTTAGTAGTACAGATGCATTGATACCACGAGATCGAGTGTGTCGTGGCCCAGATCCCTCAACACCCACAGTCTCGCCGCCTAAAGCCTTCGACTGAGCGTAATTATCAATATTTTTTATTAATCACTATTTAATCATTTTAAACTATATAATTCAATATCTAGCAATTTCGTCGTTATTATATTATATTAATATTAATATAACTAAATTTGTCGCATAACATGCTAATTTCACTAAATATTACAACATGCTACATTATTGAATATAATTACAAATTATAACATGCTATCAACATTAGCGAATATAATTACGAATTATAACACGATAATATCACTAAATAATATTATTATTTAACTAATTAACATGATTATATCACTAATAATTAACATGATTATATCACTAATAATTAACATGATCAAAACATAATATTATCAAAAAAAAAACATGCAAAACATAATATTATTCACAAAAAACATGCAAAACATAATATTATTCAAAAAAAATGCAAAACATAATATTATTACTGATATTACAAAAAAACATAATATTATTCATCAAATAACAGCAACAAAACGTTTGAAATAAAAAAAAAAAAAAACACGGCAACAATTTTTTTTTCGTTTCATCAAATTGTTTTTTTTTTTTTTTTTTTTATTTCGAACGTTTTGTTGCTGTTATTTGATGAATAATATTATGTTTTTTTGTAATATCAGTAATAATATTATGTTTTGCATTTTTTTTGAATAATATTATGTTTTGCATGTTTTTTGTGAATAATATTATGTTTTGCATGTTTTTTTTTTGATAATATTATGTTTTGATCATGTTAATTATTAGTGATATAATCATGTTAATTATTAGTGATATAATCATGTTAATTAGTTAAATAATAATATTATTTAGTGATATTATCGTGTTATAATTCGTAATTATATTCGCTAATGTTGATAGCATGTTATAATTTGTAATTATATTCAATAATGTAGCATGTTGTAATATTTAGTGAAATTAGCATGTTATGCGACAAATTTAGTTATATTAATATTAATATAATATAATAACGACGAAATTGCTAGATATTGAATTATATAGTTTAAAATGATTAAATAGTGATTAATAAAAAATATTGATAATTACGCTCAGTCGAAGGCTTTAGGCGGCGAGACTGTGGGTGTTGAGGGATCTGGGCCACGACACACTCGATCTCGTGGTATCAATGCATCTGTACTACTAAAAACCCAAGACTTCAGAGCTGAGTGTGCACTTTCAACTCGGCTAGTGCACATATTCCCAAGATTAAGAACATTGTTCGTCCATGCCCGAACAAACTTCTCTTTGTACTCAAACCAAGTAGTTTCCAAGTACTCGATGATTTTAGGCCACTGTCTGTAAACATCTCTCATGCATTCAACCGCCGCTAGATAACCCATCTCGGAGGTGGAGTCAATTATCCGATACCAACTTCGCTTCAAGAATCTCGGACCAGAATCGGGGTTACCCATGATGAGATTCACTCTACTCTGCACATCTTTGTTGATATGCCATCTACATAACAAATGTGCAGAGTTAGGAAACACTTCTCGGACCGCTTTCATAAGACCCAAATCACGACCAGTTATGAGTGTAACAGGGATACAATTCACCCCGATAAGCAACCTAAACTTATCCAACACCCAAATGTAACTATCAGCTGTTTCGTTGGCCATCAAAGCATAACCAACAATAAAGTTTCTTGTTACAAGATGTCATCCCAATGAGCTCTAGAAAAGGCATGTTATACTTGTTGGTTTTGTACGTAGCATCCATGGAACCAAGATATTTTTTCGCTTCCTGCACCGAGGAAAGAAGATCTATTTTGTTTCCTCCGCGGAGGAAACGAAAAAGAACCGGGGAAACGATTTTTTTTTTGTTTCCTCGATGAAGAAGGAAAAGAAACTTCAGTTCCTAGCAATGGCGGTGGTGGGTATTTTCCGGCGAAAACAAATTGACACTAACCTGTAATGAAGATTCTCCGGCTTCTTTCACCTTCTTCCGTGGACCCATGCTCCTCGCGGTGAGTGTCCTCACGTGGTGGTGGTGGCGGTGCGGTGTTGTTGAGCGAGTGTGGTGGACAGGTATTTGTGCTTGCGGTGGTGTTTTTGATGGAGAGGAGGTGGTGGTCTGGTGTTTGTGGTTGCGGTGGTGGTGGTCCGGTGGTGGTGGTCGTGGTGGTGGTTGCTGTGGTGATGGTTGTGGTTGTGATGGTTGTGGTGGTGGTGGTTGGTGTGAGGTGAGAGAAGAGTGAGAGTGTGAGTGTGGATGAGAGGGAGATTGAGAGTGTGAGTGAGGGCCACTATATGTAGGGGTAGTTTAGGAATGTATTGAAATTAAAACGGACGATTTTTTGCAAATACGGGCGGTAAATTGTAATGCCCATATAAAAATATATTTATAGCTTAGTTTATTTTGATATTTTGATATTTATATATTTTTTTGTTTACTTTGGACCTGAAAATAATATTCGTACGTTTTTGTAGTTGTAGAATTTCATATATGTCACTTTGAATTTTTTTGGCCCCAGTAGCAAAAGTTCTAAGATTCGCCACTGAGCATCATAGCATTTGTGAGCACAAAACCTGAGAGACATGGCTGTGTGAAGTTGTGCTTGCTAATATGTAGTAATCAGTTTAATTTGCATGCATCAAGCTACAAAATTGATGAAGAAACCAGTTGAGTCCGGGCTTGTTGCGGTTTAGCTGTGGTGTCATATTAGCATATGGCGACAAGGTTGTTGACAACACATTTTGCATTTTTGCTTGTATAAGGACACTATTCACATATGCTAAGATTTGACTATTTTGTATAATGAAAACATGAAGAAAAACATCGTGAATTCATCTCGGGTATATATTTTCAAAATATAACCATTTTATAATTTTACTTGTACATAACATAATTAAAGATACAAGTACATAAAGTTGTGTGTTGACAAATACTGGGTACAACTAAAAAAATTGAAGGAAATTGTCCTTGCAGTAGCTCAAACCTTAAACTTAATCTTAATCTCATTTCTTCATTAACGCGTGAAAACAAGAGCTAGTCAAATTGGGTCAATAACAAACGGGTTGAAAAGTTGAAAAACAAACTCTAACCAGCCCCATTATTAGACATGTCACATAACGTTTGTATACTACCGATCCTAACTTAATCCGATCCAATTAAACTGGTAAATTAGGGTAAAATAGCTGTTGCACTAGAAACTACCTACATTGGGCTTTTACTAGTACAATTAGCAAATTTTAGTATGATGATGTTCCATTCATATCAGATCATCAATACATACTTAGCCTAAGTTTGTGATTCAACGTCCAAAAACATTCCGGGTTTTTATTTCCAAGAGGAGGAATTACCCCCCAACTTGGGTGGTATTCAGGTATGAGGGTGTTTTCGTTCATTGTAAACGGTGTGGGAGAGTGGGTCATAAACAAAACAAATGCCGGGGATCCATGGAGCGAGTTAGGCAAGATTTTACGTTGTGTATACAATCTCTCTGTGGGTAACTCGACTTTGTATATGTAGACCCTTATCCTATCTCTTTATACTCCAACAAGATTATAGGGCTAGCAAGAATTGAGCGAAATCGAACCATGATCCCGGATTGTATTGAATGGACATTCAGGGCATCCATATCCATTTTCCGACCATTCGGAATCATAATCCTCGGATTCTCCTGATGAATCACATGCAAATGATCCTCCGGTGGATCCGGGTCCTTCTAATCGGCCTAAGAGGAAGGACAATTCCCCTTCTTCTGAATCTAGTAGTAGTGGCAGTAATGCAGATGCAAACGACGAAGGTGATGGTGCAACTTCCTGCAAACTTCAGAGGGCAATATGCTCTAACAAGAATAGCGTTGGACAGAAGAGGCGGTTGACCTTCTGCCTCCCTTCTTCCAATAAACTTAAATGCTCTGGTTTGAGTGCATGGCTCGAGGTAAGTAACACTTTATCTCCTTCAAGTCCCAAGGAATATACTCATTACAATGACCTCTTGCTTTTAACCTCTCCCAAAAATTACCATGCAACCCTCATTACCCATCAGTTTGAAAGGGGTCTAAAAGATTTCTTCGACTTTTCACAATATTCTGGTCTTAGGAAAATATTTTGTGTGAGGGAAAACTCTAGTGGGTGGGGAATAAACGGTTTTCACCCCCTGAATCTCGGGTTTCTAAAGAAACAAGTAGAAGCAATAACTTCTTTGGCTTATATTCCATTACAATATTTAAATACATATTCTACCTCTGTCTTTATCTCCAATGTCTTTGTCCTTCCTAGGGTTAGATCTACAATCGTCCAAAATCTGACTCCCTTTTCTACTAGTTTATTTCCCCCCAGTTTCCTCATGTCTTCATCTCCTACTTTTAAATTTGACATGGCGTATAATGTGGGCCAAAAGTATCTAGGTTTATCTCCTGGTGCAACGTTAGAAATACAAGTGCGTCCAGAAGAACCGCTTGTTTGCTCTTTTAAACCCCACTTAGGACCCGTTCATTCCCCACATTTGTCTCAAGCCCAAATCTGGTCCTCTGGGTTTTGGCCAGTCAACAGAAGAATTTACCTTCCCTAAGCTTACTCTTGTTCTAGTCAATCCAGACCTCTTCCCAAATTTTGGCCCAAACTTTGTAACATATCAAAACACTAGTATGGCCCAGTTTTACACACTACCTAAGGCCCACAATTTGCTGCAAAGTGAATATGAGGAGGAGTACCATTCCCTGGAGTCAGATTTCTCTTTAGAAGAAATGAGAAACCTTAACCTGAATTCCACTCCACCACCATCTGAGGATGAAGGTAAAAGGGAGAAGAAACCTAAAAAGCACGTAGCCACTATAAAAAAGGAGCGAAAACGCCGTAAAATGTCAAGAGGCAAAAATTGGAAGGCGACTGGGTTGCTAGCGGCTGCGTTGGGTGGTGTTGGTGTCAAGCGGGTTCTAGATGTAGGGGAATCAAGTCAGTTAAAACCTGAAATTGTTGAAGTCACTGCGGTGGTCAAGAAGACAAAGCTAAGAAGGAATATCATGGATGTGCATGTGGTAAAACTTGTCTCAAGTTTGGAATTGATGAGGAACAAAGTTTCCTTTCTGACATTGAACCGGAGGGCGCGGCTGGCCCACAACCTTTGGAGAAGGCATGAAGGCGTGTAGTTGGAACTGCAGAGGGGTTGCGGCGGACTCCCATGTGTTGTCGTATATCCGCTTTTTAATATCGTATTATGTACTAGATATTATGTTCCTGTCTGAAACTTTATGTAAGGTTGAAGCATTGGTCCCATTTTTCTCTAGGTTAGGGTTATCTTAATGCTTTGGGGTTGATGTAGACAAAAGAAGTGAGGGGGCTTGTAGTAGCTTGTAAGAAGGATGTCAACGTTTCTATGATGTTTTGTTGTAAAAATTTCATCAAATGTAATATAAGTAAGAGTGAATTGCAATATATTGTTGTATTCCCTTATGGAGAACCAAAGGTGGAACTCTGCCAACATGTTTGGGACGCTTTAGAACAACACCTTTCAATTCATGTTAATATTGTTGTTCTGGGTGACATTAATCAGGTGGAATTTCCTAGTAAAAAACTGGGGGGTAATAAACATATCAAGGGTGCCAACACATTTTTGGCATGGCGTTCTCGTTTGAAGTTAGTGCATATTCAAGCACATGGCCCCGCATTTACTTGGACTAATAGGAGGGAAGGTCAGGATGCAGTTTATGTCTTGATCGGGTTTATTGTGATGATACATGGAGGATGTCAAATCCTGATGCGATTGTGTATAATCTTCCTATTCTTATTTCTGACCATGGCCCAATTGTATTAGACATTATACCACAATCTAAGAAGCGCAAAAGACCATATAGGCTGGATGGTTGGTGTTTAATGATCACTGAAGTTGGACAATTAATACAAGGGGCCTGGAACTCAATATTTGCTGGATCACCAATGTTTGTCACAAAGAAAAAACTTGAACAAGTTAGACAAGTACGTCGAACATGGTGCCTTGATTTCAAACAACGGACTGGTATCCAATGGAACACTTTTCAGAAGGAAATGGCAGATTTTCAAACCCCAGAGGATTTCCAACAACCCACGAAATCTTTTATGGATAAACTAGGCGCCCTCATGCAAGAAGCTAATATACAATGGTGGTATTGGAGGCAATATGCCAAGTTGAAATTAGGGAATTTTGGTACTTCCTTCTTTTACAGGAGTGTAAAGACTCGGCATCATACAAACCAGGTGTATGCTTTGCTAAATGATAATCAACATTGGGTAACGGATCAGGAAGGTATTACCCAACTATTCTCAACATATTTTCAGCAGTTGTTTAATCCAGGCCCGATTCAAGACGAAGCCCAGATTCGTGAAAATGATGCTTTACTAAAAACCTGGATGGAACCTCTCCCGAAATTATCCTCTCATCATAAACATCTATTGATCAGACCTTTGGAGGCCAAAGAAGTTCGACTGGCTATTTTTGGCATGCACTCGTTCAAAACTCCCGGACCTGATGGGATACCTCCATTGTTTTTTAAACAGAACTGGCACCTTGTGGGACAAGATGTGGTTTGTGCAGTGCAAAGTTTTCTTGATGGTGGCTTCTTGCTAAAAGAGTTAAGTCACACTTTCATCACTTTAATCCCCAAGGTTGTTTCTCCTCAAGAGGTAGCACAATTCCGACCCATAAGTTTATGTAATACGTTGTACAAATTGTTTCCAAGGTGTTAGCAAATAGGCTTAAGGTGGTTTTGAAAGATCTCATTGGGCCGGAATAGAATGCATTTGTTCCAGGCAGAAGCATGAGTGATAGTGCACTTTTGGGACATGAGATAGTTTCTTGGCTTAATCGACACAAGGTGGGTCCTAAATACGTTGCTGTTTTAAAGGCTGATCTAAATAAGGCGTATGATCGTGTTAAATGGAAATTTCTTATGGATGTAATGACTGCAATGCAATCCCCAGCCAGTTGGAATGCTTGGGTATTCTAGTGTATCTCGACGGTTAAATTTACGGTTTTAGTTAATGGTGGGCCTTCTGCTGCTTTTACGCCATCTGTGGGATTGCGGCAGGGGGATCCATTGTCACCTCTCTTGTTCATCTTGTCTATGGAGGTCTTTGGTCGGAATATTGTGCGAGCTAATTAAGGAGCAGAATCGGATTCAGTGCATTCGTATTTCTCGTCAATCCCCGGAGTTAACCCATCTATTCTTTGCAAATGATGATCTATATTTCTTCCGAGCCCCTGTAGAGGCATGTCGCCAAGTTCGGGGTTTAGTTGATGAATTTTGTCTTATTTCTGGTGAGCTTTCAAAAGTCTTATGTCAAATTCAGCTCCTATACTCCCTCTACATTCATAAGGTTAATGCGAAAACCACTTGGTGTTCATAATAGACCTATTGTTGGTGAGTATTTGGGTTACCCCATGGAAATTGATGGATGGAGTACACATAAATTTGCGGAGCTACTGGAACGGATTTCAAGGAAAATAAATTCATGGCAATACTCTATGCTCTCTCAATCTGGAAGGTTGATCTTGATCAATGATGTGCTATCTACAATGTTAGCTCATATCATGGCTATTTATCATATTCCAAAGGGGGTCATGCGACGTATTTCAAGTTTGATCTTGCGCTTTTGGTAGGGAGGTGTTCAGTCTACAAAGCCCATTTACTGGACTAAGTCTTCAATCCTACACCAACACAAAAATATAGGCGGCCTTGGAATGCGGAATGTACAACACGTTAATGTGGCAACGTTATTCAAACAAGCATGGTCCATTCATACCAATCCAACATCGCTCATTAGTAAAGTCCTTTGTGGAAAATATGGTGTCTCGCCAGTTGAGTTGCCCATAAGTAAT
Source organism: Beta lomatogona (assembly GCA_947646795.1). Lineage (NCBI taxonomy): Eukaryota > Viridiplantae > Streptophyta > Magnoliopsida > Caryophyllales > Amaranthaceae > Beta > Beta lomatogona. The sequence continues at coordinate 135,712 of CANSNZ010001179.1, read as the reverse complement.
AAGAAGTTGCCAAGATCTTCTTGGGGAATGAGAAGTCTGGTTAGAGTTGCGGGGAGTATGAAGGAGGGATTACGGCGAGTGATTGGTAATGGGCGTACTACAAGTATCACTAGTGATTGGTGGTTGTATTCCGGTAAAATAGCGTTCATAGACGCTGCAGTTCCGGGTACCTCATCTCCTCCGTAGGAGTTAGTGTCGGACTTAATTAGGCCTCATGGATGGAAAGCTAGTCTCATATGGCAATGGTTCCCGTACAACACTGCAATCGATATTTTGGCCACATCTCTCCCAGACATGGATTGTCAAGATCAATATGTGTGGCATGCATATCAGAATGGTCAATATTCAATAAAGTCAGGTTATTGGTGGTTATTGCGGCATGTGGATGGCACACAGTAAAAACTTTGGCGATGGATGTGGGCTTCAAACCTCCTACCAAAATGGATGGCTTTAACTAGGAGAGGAATGCAAATTCAAAAGCAGTGTCTATTTTGTGGTATACATAATGAGACGGTGGAGCATTTGTTTAGGCATTGTGGTGTCGTGAAACGAATTTGGAAGGCCTCTTCTCTAGGGCTGCAGATTCCGGATCAGTGCCGTGTTCCATTGCCTCTATAGGTATCTAATCTCTTGTTTTATTTTTGGTCTAATGCAGGTGCAAATGACCGAAAGGCGAATCCCCAAGTCAGCTACATGGTGGCAGTCTTGGTGGAGTATTTGGCAAGCTAAAAATGATGTTTTTTCTGAAAAGAAGTGTCAACCCAACTTCAATAATGAACCAAATTCTGGAGCACTGCACGAGAGGAGTACAGGATTCGGGATCTCAGGGGTCCCAGTTACGACCCTCTACAGTAGCGGTGCAAAAAGACCCCCCTTGTATTTGGATAACAGGGACCATTTCATCTCGTGTGGCCTTGGTATCTGTGGATGGGGCATTCAAAAAAGATACCAAGACAGGTTCTTGGCGAGCAGCTATTGCTTGGAACTTGTGGGAATGTGGGATCATGAGCTTACTGGGGAGAATGCACCGGTCTTTGCCATGGATGCTACTCATGCGGAGCTACAAGCAATTGCTCAAGGTCTTAATGTAGCGATGACAAAATCAAAGAGTGTTGTTATTTGGACGGACTCCAAGCGAGCAATCGAGGCCTTGATTAATCCAAGTTTAGCGGACGTAGCTCATCAGCATGCTGCCAGAAATATCATTTCAAAAGCCTTGCAACTAGACTTTTTTACTTCAATTGTTTGTTGTCAAAAAAATAAAAACAAAAAAGAGTCCAAAAACATGTTTCAGCAGCCATTTTTCTTCCACATCAGAAACAGAATAATTAGTTAATTACATTTTGCATTTTGCAAGCAAAATTTCTACAGTAAAATTTGAAAGCCAAAGACTCACCCTTACGGATTCAGTAGAAAAGCCAAACCAAACCAAAATGCTGAGGTTTCCTAAAAACTTAAACAAAGTACAAATAGTACAAGATTAATTTCCAAAATTTCCAGCACTGGGATACTTCATGCCTCCAATCTCTTGCATTTCTTTTTTAGGGTGCGACTAATTCTCACCTGGTGATGAGGATTTATGTAGCTTGGCCCTTTGCAAGAGTACTGAATCCTAATCATTATAAAAATAATAGCCATCACATCTTCAACAATTTGCAATGTAAGTTGGCCTCACAAAGATACAGTCCATAAAAGGTTGATCCAAAGCAATTCGAATGAAACAATCTCCGAGGATTAACCTAAATTCCTCATGCTTCTTTTCTAGTAATCCTGTAATTCATAAAGAAGAAAAAATGAGGACTTATTACAAGATTAAACAAAGTTGATCTATATTTCAGTCACTAATCAAACTGGACCATCATTCAAACATCATAAACAAACAGCCCCTAAAAAATCAAATTAAGTTGGGTGGAATATGGTCAATGTGCCATAACTTTACCTCTTTAAGTACCCATCTGATATAGGCATGAACACTAGAGCACTTCAAATTTCACCAAATGGAGACCTTAACATAATGTAGCAGAGTCTAACACTACGGCATACACCTGTCTGAAATAAGTCCCAAGTTTGAGTAGCATAGTTCCCTTCCCACGTTTGAGTAGCATATTCTCCAGGCCTATAACAGTACCAGTCCCCCCCCCAAAAAAAAAAAAAAAAAAGACCTGGAAACTAATAAGCCTTCCTCTCTCACTCATGACCACCTAAAATCCCCTCTGAACAGACACCGCTTCCATTGCTGATGCTACAACTGGTCTTGTTGCCACCCACACTCTCATTACAAGTACCATCCAACAGTTCAGTTGTCCCTCTCTCCCCAAATGTTCACTGTAAAGCGATGCACCATTGGCAGTCTACCACCAATTATTCTATCTATCCATTTATATAATCTTACCTTCCCCAATACAAGTACTATTTGCTGAGCAAAGCCACTTATGCCTTCATATGAAACTCGTTACCGGAAAAAATTTCAGTGGAGTATGCACTAGTATATAAGATATTTGAGCATTCATAAGCATAAAATAGAATAGGGGTAAGTTGGTAAAACGTCATTAGAGTATCCAGACGGGATATGGTGGTGTCCGTTTCCCGCATGTAGCTGCCTTGAATTAAAAGAGGCAGTGATAGAGAACACTATACCTCAAAATATAAACCATAGCAACCCAATTGCTTCATACTGCTATAATGGTATTTTGCCATTGTGGAATATATAACAACCAGAGAGGGTATGGACTCACATTCTTTTGATGAGAGGTTATTTATCTTAAACCAACATGAGGGAACGGAATCCTAGTGCTACTCTATAAGACAAATCATGTATGCAGTGCAAAGTATAGACAAGTTGCTCCATGATTATATGAATTCTTTTAGTAGGGAGACTCATTCGCATCCATACCACAAAACACGACAAACCATTAATTAGATACAAATAAATGTAAGAAGCAGCTGTACAAAGACAAATAGATAGATAGTCACCTGAAGCAGTAAATTCCCAATGCAGTTGTGATTTCATGAGTGACTGATGTTGCAAAGTGCACGTACAGACAAGCTGCGCCAAGCCATAACCTTTATAAGAAAATGCAAAGTAATACTGGAACAGGAATTACACATTATTGTATGTTCACCTTTACTCCAAACAAACTTTTCACTCAATACAGGAAAATCAAGGACAAATTTTGTGTATTTCATAGCCTACTCTAATCTGTGTTAACTCAAAATGTTCACAAAGGTTTCCGTTATAATAGTAATGTTGAACTATAAAAATAATGAAATTCAAAGTGAATAGCAATAACAAAAAGGAGAAAACAACTAGTTATGAAAGAGGTTACATGTCTCATACCAGTAAATGCACAATAACCAAGCAGCACCAAGAGCTCATCGATTAAAGGAACTCTGAGAACATGTCAAAAAGATGGATAATCAATAAGTTGCAGTCACGTCATTAGACAAAAGGAAGAATGGCAAAGCCCACAGGTAAACTTCCTACCCATCGTTCAGCCTAGCAGTCAAAGCGTTCGCAATGGCCAGAGGCAGATACAAAAGAGACTGAGCAAAATATCATAGTCAAAAAGTCAGTAACCTACAAATGCAGAAAAGAAATGCAAAACATAGAACAGAAAAGACAAAAAGAAGCTGAGTGAACAATATTATATTGCATCATTAGTTGCCAAGGATGAAACAATCACGACCCCTCAACTTCACAGGACTATTTAAAAAACAGAGACACCAAATCTGGTTACTTGGTTTGTCCAAAGACTCCCTCGTGGTTGACCACCAATTACTAAGGTCGGGAGGAGTGACAAAACGCTAATCGATAGTGGACAGCGTGCCCACTCTTGAGGACAATATTGTATTTTCAGCATATTAACATAAAGAAACGGGAGATGAATTATAAACAACAAGTGTCTTAAACACAAACAGAGGTTCTTACAAATAACTGGTTGCACTTCTGGAGAAAAGGCTGAGTGAAACGCACTAATTGATGCAACTTCTGCTTTTTGGCAGAGATCACAGTTTTACTTTTGGCAAAGAGTTGCCTTTTCAAATTTTCATTTAATCAAAAAGTTCTTTTTCACTGAAAGGCAACTTTTTCTATAAAAAAAAATGTTGAATATTTGGCAGCGTGCCCACTAAAGATTAACGATTTATCATCGCTCCTAAGGTGAGACTCTCTTATTCAAGTATCGGAGTTGACTCAAGATCTTAACGTGTAAAATTAAGCCTGTGGGCTACTCGATAGGATAGCATTTGATAGGATAATTGGGACAAACACTTTAATCTCATATTTCATCATTCCTTGAACTCTCTTTGCTTTCTCTCTCCTCAAGATAGCTTCAACAACTGGTGTTTAATTAATATTGTCCACTCACAAGCAACTCAAACTCGACTTGGTCAACAATCGCTCAAAGCTCAACACAGTGTGCCCTACTTGAGCTGTTCCCAAGTCGAATAAGCATAACCTAATTCGCAGTCAACTCGCTCGATTATCACCCTTATTCGGGGTCAGGGGTGTTAGAGAAATTCGGTCTCTGCAGTCTGCACTAAGTCATGAATAGAACCTGATGTATGACTAACTGCCTCTTAAGTCTTAATAACACTCAGATGCGATTTCTTCAGGATGTTCCAAACATGGATAAAACAATATTATCCAATCCCGTGAGTTAGCTTGGTCAATTTGGTGGAGACAAAATGCATGGAAGTCAAAATGTATTTTCCCCTATCAAAGTCTCAAACCTACAAGCATTAAAATTAAAAGATAACTAAGAGTTTGAATTGAGCCACACACAATTCTGCGATCTGCTAAACTCCTAATGTCCAAACCTTGGAACTTCCACATCAATATTTCTTTTATCCTTCATATTGGATTTTAATGTAATTTGCCTTAAACTAGCTCATGCATGCTTTGAGATTATACCATCAAACCTCTCAAAGATTCCTCTCTAACAGAACCATATTCTTTTACACCGAGCAAGTATGTTAGAGGCTCCCTTACACAAAACATATACTTCCTCCGTTCTTTACTACTTCGACCATATTCATAATTGGCCTGTTTAGAAATACTTCTTTTTGGTAAGTTTTGGCCCTACTAATGCACTCTCTCTCTTACTTCAATCAAACACTTCTACCACAATTTTATCAATACTTCTACCATTTCTCTCTTCATTATAACAACACAAGGGTTCATATGTTGTTTTTTCATTACCAGCTCTTAAACTCGGAACCATTTAGATATTTTAGATGTATTCAAGAACGAAGGGAGTATCAGCTACATGATCAAATGTCATTCCCTAAGTGTATATGCAAAAGGTAAATTCCAAGAAGGTAAAGCATCAACTGTTGGCAAGTAAAATTGCAAAAAGACAAGCCAGAAATAGATATATAATACATCAAAGGTAACAATTAGCGAACACATGTTTTCAAGGAAGTTGGAGAATAATAGGACAAAAGATAATCATCAATCAGAACCATACCATACACATGCTAGTTTTGAGACCCTTTGGCTCATCACACATGTGAGACAAAATCATCCTTCCCTGCAAGAACGTTCTTTAACATCAGCTTACCAAACAAACAAGTACTGTGATGAAAGAGATACTACAATCCCTGGTACAAACAACATGCACAATAATCTTACAAAAAGAAGATTTTAAGAAAAAGATAATGTTATCATACCACAAGGAAACCAAATGCAAGTCCAGTGCCCAATACAATGAGATGGGGATAGTTGCCAAGCAGATCAGATGGAGACAAATAGTCCCTGCAGGACCAGTAGAATTACTATAAATATACAAGGGATATAAAGAGCACAAAGCAAGTATAAGTATAGGGAAGTGGACTATACCACACAAGGACTCCAACCATGAGCACCACAAACGGGTAGAGCTGACATTAATCGCTAAGAGTGAGTTCCCGGATAATTACAGAAAAGAACTATAACGAAAACAACAATAGAAAAGATAGAAAGGATGTTTACCATAGCTAAAGCAAGCAGCATACTTCCTTTTCTCAATTTAACTACCCTATAGACATTCTGTATGCTGCACAGGAAGCATGTCCAAAATGAGATCATTCCAGGCAACAAGAAGTCAAATGTCATGCTGCACATCCAATGAAATGACACACTATACCAACACTTTAAAAAACATATAACCCCAGATAATAATCCCAGTTACTGTCGACTGTCAGCCACTTTCTACCATAAACTTATGCATGCAGATATCAAGGGACAAATCAAGATTGAACATGCCGGCTCATTATATAATTCCCTTTTTTATGCTACTCCTAAACCAGATACTCTAGTCTAATCCTGATTCAACGTGCAAATTAAATCACTGAATAATGCAGATGAAGTACACAAATAAGATTTGTATACGTAGCAAAGAATACCAACTTGAATATAACAGTAGGAATCACAGCAAAAGCTATCATTAGGTACAGTGCAGCTTGGTACGTTGGAATCCCTGAATCAAGGAGCAAAAAGAAGGTGTCAGCATTCAGGGATAACCAAAATAAGAGGATAGGGATAAAATTTGAAAAGGTTTTATGAAAGGTAATGATAAAAACAATGAATGGTTTGAGAAAAAACTTGAAAAGAAAAAATACAAAGGCTTTAGGGAGAAAATTTTGCAAAACACCAAAAGTATTAGTAATAAAAATTGGGTCAAGTAGTGCCATCCACATATGTTCTCTCTCTCTCTCTCTCTCTCTCTCCAGTATGCTCTATCCAACGTCATATCATACTGAATAACAAGTAGACTAATGTCACTCTCAAAGTCTCAACTACCCTCATCCCAGTTTTCTAGGTCTTCCCCTACCCCTTACAATCTCATCACTTTGTAACTCTTCAAGAATCCTAACCGGTACATCATTTGGTCTCCGTCTTACATGTCCAAACCACCTTAGGCAATTCTCCTTCATCTTGTTCCCAAGTGTCACCCAACTTTCCTCCTAACTATCTCATTCCTCAATCGATCCTCTCGTGTATGTCCACACATCCAACGTACTATTATAATTTGTAAGTTAGAATTAATTGATCTCTTATGAAAATCAACTATATAAGTTTTTCAGTACACCATATATGGATGCGTCTTGATTATATTTAACACAATCTATCCATGTTGCACAAATCTGGGCCATTCAAAGGAAAGCAGCCAAACAGATGACTTTCTCAGTCCAGCTTCACAAGTACAAACAAATGACTGTTCTGAAATATACTCCACCCATCCCATATTAATCAATACACTTTGACCGTTACATAGTTTTAGGAGTTTTATTGGACTTACTTATTTTATTGTTGGTAGTTGGTAGCAGGAAACTTTTTTATTATAATCAGTGGATTTTGGGGCCTCAAAGTTTTGAAGCATGAGTGTGAGTGTGTGTTTATTCATTATTGTTTGGGGCCCTGATGAAGAGATGGAAATAATAGAAAATAAGTGGGACCTTGCCATTTTAGGAAGTGTGTCAACAAATGTGAGACGGACAAATATAGAAAGTGTATCGATTAGTATGGGATGGAGGGAGTATATGCGAAACTACTCGGACCAAACTCAGGAATTTAAATAGCAACAAGATCTGCTCACAGATGAATAAAACAAAAAAAAAAAAAAAAACACCTAATTAACATAAGATGCTGAGAAAAAAATCTGCATCGTCATTAAGATCAGAAACAAGATTTTGCAAGATGATTGCACTCTAGCGCTTTGTTACATTACCATTAACATATGGCACCCAGCTCAAGACGGGTATTGATGTTCCAAACTGATGAGCCCACCATTCAGCACCTAATACACAGAAAAATAGATTATTAACAGAAACAAATCATATTTCAAATGCATCCATCACCTAAAACCAGATGTAACCAATTCAATCAATGGCACTCTGACAAAGAGCACCCTACCACCCAGAATTAATATGTTATACATCTATGCATAAATGGGCATTGACTTCTCTTTGGGTTCTACATGCTCTTAGGAAAATACTGATGCAACAACTTTAGATTAGCAAACTGAGATATATACCATTATAAACCCCCATATCATAGAGAAAAGACAGAGAAATAGATGGTCACACTGATCATAATGAAAGTCCAAACCTACATAAGTCAAACTGATTCTATATGAGTCAGATTGCTGCTAATCACCTAAGTCACTGGTCGTATTTCATACTTGTTAAAGACCAATTCATCACAAAACATATTTCCTTGCATGCAATTCTCCACATGGTTATTATTTTAATAGGATAACACAATTACATGAGGTGCCAACTAACTAAACACTACAAGCATATCCGATGAATATGAAATGTAAAACTACTACAGCTGTATCGCGCAAGTGTTTAAGTGGCTTACCGACAAAACTTGTGAAGAAGTGACACAAATAGATCAGCATGAGGCCTTCTGTAGGTCCATTGACTACAGGAAGGATTAGAGTATTGGTGAAGTAGCTAAGCATCACAAGCAAAGAAAGAGGACAGTCAGGTTCCAATTGGAATAATTAAGAAGATTTGCAGAATGGAATCACCCTTCTAACCATAGAAGCAAATCCCAGCAAGTGACAAACAAACTAGAGAATAGTCAGAATACGACAAGAACATCACCCAGTATAAAACCCATTAAAATGAGTTCAAAGAGGTCCAAAAATAGACAAAATTACCCTATATAGTGATTAAAAATTAAGTGATGGTTCAAAAAGTGTAAAAAATTATTAGGTTTTTCTACGTTATACCCTTGTTTTTCTTTGATTTCTACGTTGTACCCCAACATTTTTGAAATTACACATGATACCCTTGAACTCACAACATTTTATGCACTTTCTCCTTGCTATTAAGTCAAAGGCAAATATTAATTTTTAATCTAATAAATTAATCTTGCTTATAAAATGTGTCCTTTATCAATAAAACTATGAACAAGTTAGCGTAGTACCTAAAGATCACAAAAAGTTAACAAAATTTATGACACATAGTCGGCAATAGGGCACTATACATTAAAAAAGCTAGGTTTAAGGGTACAATGTAGAACTTTTACAAGATTGGGGTACAACATAGAAAATGAAGAAACACGAGTATAATGTAGAAAATCCAAAAATTCTTTTCCAAAGAACTATTACAACAATGTCAGAGCTTTAATTTCACTAGAAAGGGTCCATTGCAAGAGTAAAGAATGTGTCTCTGATGGTCGTCTACATGGATCCTCTCCCATTCTTTTCTACTAAGTGCTACATGCTCCTCCAAACCTAATTTCTTCATATCGTATATAACACTCTCCTTGCAAATCATCTTTGGTCTCCCTCAACTTCATCTAAAATCTCCCTTGTGGCCACATCCCAAACCCCTCTATACAATATTTCACATGCCCGAAACCACTATACACGGTTCTCTTTTACCTTACTCTCAATGTCTACAACTCCAACCCTTTACGAGTTTCCTAATTCCAAACTATATCTCTTAATGTGTTCCCAGACTTCCCCATCATCCATATGGGAACATGGAAGCGCCTCTCTCCCTCCCCCCCCACCTTCCTCCTAATATGACTTTTCCTAAGAAACCAACACTCGGACCCATACAAAAATGCTGGTCTAAGTTGTCTTATAATATTTCCCTTTCCACCTTAGAGGTTCACAACTATAGCACAAAATCTTAGTCGTCCCTAAATCCTATGAGTCAAATCATCTTTGGTCTCCTCAGACTTCATCTAAAATCTCCCTAGTGGCCACATCCCAACATTACACTACCCTACGCATCCTCTATACAATATCTCACATGCCCAAACCACTATACACGGTTCTCTTTTACCTTACTCTCATTGTCTACAACTCCAACCCTTTACGAGTTTCCTAATTCCAAACTATATCTCTTAATGTGTTCCCAGACTTCCCGCACATCCATATCGAAGACTCGAACATGCGCATCTCTACTACCCCCCAACCCTTCATCCTAATATGACTTTTCCTAAAATCCCAACACTCGACCCATACAAAAATGCTGGTCTAAGTTGTCTTATAATATTTCCCTTTCCACCTTGGAGGTTCACAACTATCGCACAAAATCTCAGTCGTCCCTAAATCCTATGAGTCAAATCTAGGTCAATATCTTGAATCCTATGTAAGATTGACCCAAGGTAGTAGGTAATTTTAACACTTACCTAAGGTAATGCATTTCCATCTAATCTTACTACATCCTCAAGTGTCTCCCCCGTTAACAAAATTACACTCCATACACTACGTTTTGCTCCGATATAGCCTAAAATCTCTAGATTTAATGTTTTCCTCCATCTTTCCAATTTAGCATTAACTCCATCCCTAGTCTTATTCACCAATACAAAATCATCCGCATGGGCAAAATTCTACCATAAAAGTACAAAAATCAATCGTCTAGAGACACTATAGTAGGATAATGTATATACTATCGAAAACTCTGGACTGTTTCCCCAAATAATAACAGTAAAATGAGTGTAAATTCTTGGGATTAGGGCTGCATGAGGGCAGAATCGCAAAAAAAAAATGACATTCAGTTAGCATCAATATGTAAACAGAACCAATATAAAGCATTAAAAAAAAAGCAAACACATATAAGGAAACCACATATTGTCTTATGCTTCATTATTTAGGTTTCGGAGTGAGACACTACCTATTGGAACAAACGGAAAAGCTCCACTAATACCACATTTGTCATTAATTAAATGAAGGTAGATCAACATGATGCCATAGAGGCCATCCCAATTCCCAACTGTGAACTGTCGGTGTCCCTTTGAAAATGAAGTAGCAAAATCTAGACCACATACTTTTCCCATGTTGCGCCATAAAATGGAATAGCTGCAATCACCCAAAACCAGAAAGTTGCCCTTCCACACATAGCAGTACTCCCATAAGCAAGGGCTTCAAGCTGAGACAGAAATATAGATTTTAAGTCCATCTACTTTAGAGCACACATCAATATTGGAAGAAAGCGTGCTACTCACTGCACAACCGAGGGCATCACATCCTGCAATGCAAAATCAATCACATCAAAAGGATACATCAAATAGTTTCAAACATTAGTAGAAAATAACATATTGGTGACATGACACAAGTAGGCGAAAAATAAGAGGATAGGATTAAGGCACACATTGGAATGAAAATTGGGAAAGAAACTTACCATGGTCAAACAGCTCACCCAATGGACTTGAGGAATTGGTACGTCTTGCTTGCTTCCCATCCACAGCATCGAAGGTCTGGAGTGTAATCAGAAGAGAGTAAGAGAAAAAGTAACCATTTTAAAAACAATGCAATAAACATTAATATTAAGTGGTCACCTAATTCTTCAAGTAACTACAAACAAAGCATCTAACTAAAGTATGCTTTCTTTAATACTGACTGGGAAAAGTTCCCCATGCATGTGAAACCTCAGCATGGACCAGTCATCACACAGATTTTTGCTTGTGCAAACATGTGCCAGATTACAGATCTCAGCATGGAACACCGCACAATATTTCCATATTGCAGAATAGTAACTAGAAGGATATGTCAAGAACTTAACAATGAAAGCATCTCCTACAAGCGTGCTCTCCCCATAATTGCCTATAAAACAACGAAAAAAAAGCTAATTAAGTAGCACCATTGACCGCAAACCACCTTTCACCCACGACAATCACCTTCGCCACAGGAAACCACATTTACCATCGCCAACGCCTCATCAAAAAATTGACAATGATAAAAACCGAGCTCAGTAGGTCCTTTGAATTCATTGTTCGTTCTACAATTTTTCCTTCCAGAGAAATTCGAACTAAGGAGATTAGAAGTTCCATCATCACAAAGGAAGGAACATGGTATTAAATTTCGACCGCATTGTAGGGGTTTGTTTTTTCATACCACTACCGAGATACAAGGCTGGAAGCCTGGCATGGCAGAAAACAATCAACATTACCCACGAAAGTGGTTCTCCAACTGTTACCGCTATCAGGACAGCATCCGAGATTCAAAACAATGGTAGGGAAGTTTTCCTGTTTAAATGGAGATGGAAATACGTTCTGCTCCTACTTAGGTGGAGATGAAATTCCATTCCAGCCAGTTTGGAATTTAAAAAAGTAGTAAATAAATTATGAATATATATGATAAATTAAAATATATAGATAATAGATACGCAAAATTATTGTAATATTTTCAAATCTGAAATTGAAATGTGTGCAAGAACTAGTATATGCGCATGTGATTAGAAAAATATACCTTCACATAAAAGAAGTTTATTTGTATATTCCAAACATTAATTATTTGTTACAGAAAAACACTCTAATATATACATATAGAACAAAAAAAAATTATATAGTTATGTTATGAATAATATATATATACATATATATATATATATATATATATATATATATATATATATATATATATACATATATATATATATATATATAAATATTATAGTATTTTATTTATATTTGATATCTTGACAATTAATAAGCAAAGGAAAATTAATCAAATTAATACCCATACGTAAATTAGTAAGAGAAATAAGTTTAAGGAATGAGAGAGGAGAGAACTAGAGGATGGAGAAGAGGGGTTATTAAGGGTAGTGTATAACAATGAGTTCCAATCATACGATATAACTTAAAAAAGATAAGCACTGTAAAAAGAAAAGTATCTTTTATAAGAAACAAAATGTACATTAGGAATGAAAAGAGAGATTATACTAGGACAGCTTGTCCTCATACAAATGTTAAAAATAATATTAGAAAATTTTATCAATTGCTCTGTAAAATTTAGATTGAATTTCATACAAGTCCTCACGTCCCTAGCCCATCAGAGAGCTCCATAAGTTATCATATCTCAACGCACATGACATGCTTGAGGAGGATACTGAAAAACACATGTGAATTTCATTCTACCCAACTATACCAAAGACTTAAGCAGTATAAGCACAACATAACTCCTCTTAGGTCACCTCAAATCCCCAAACTCCTGAAGCAAAGCAAAGAACTTCCACCAAAGATGAAAATTTTATATTTAACTATCTATATGGAACAAAAAAACATGAACGAAAAAGAAAAGTGTGGGGGAGAGAAATGTTGAATCTTCTTTTATTGACATTAATCAGGTTCAAATCATTAATAGTAATATTTATTACCTATTTCTAACAGCTCATTATCCTTAACATATCTTTAACCTTCTATAATGAACATAACACATAAATGAAAAATAAAAATGAAGCATAGGTGGACAGTGGAGAGCAAATCTGAATTGCCTTTTATTGACATTAACCAGATCAAATCATCAATTATTGTATCTATTGCACAGTTCCAACAGGTCATTGTCCTCTGCTTCTATGGTTCTACCTTGACTGTTTGGATCAGTCAGATAAAAATTTGCTGTTTATGCTATATTAAAGCTTTAGCATAAGGGCTTCTACTATCCCATATCAAACAACGCATTTACACAACTGACCAAATGGGGATTACATACCATGAAAGAACTAATAAGAAGTAAAGTTCCTCATTCTACACAATGTCACCAAATAAGTTGCCTATTCATAATCAATCTCAACGTTCATTATGTTCGATTAGATATAAAATTAACGGTACAGTTTTCCTAGCCTCATAGGCATTAGTAATCAGTAGCGGAGCCGAGATTTTTTTGTTAGCGGAACCAAACTTAGTATATGTACCAAAATCTCAAGAAATTATTATAAGCTCTTGAATTCCTTGGAATATTTGAAGGATACAAAATAATCTCCAAAACAAAGCAAAAATAAATAAAAATGAGGGTGTCAAAAATATTAAGAACCAAAAATTATGACAAGAAGACGAGTTAATGCCCATAGTAGTGCTGTAATCTAGAACTAATTTTACTCGTACTCGGATGGTAGTAATCAAAACCATAAAAGACCAAAAAACATGTCTGTTGGAGGCTTTCAACTTGAGAGCTGGAAACTTGTATTTCAACAATCAATTAAAACCAACTGAGCTATATTACACCTAGTGCTGAAGTATACAACATCTAATAGATATGCAAGATCAAGGAGAGGCCATGACTCACCCCTGCCCCCCTTGGTTATTCCCCTGTTAGTAATCGATATTTGTTTTCTCACAAAGCCATTGCAAGCTTCCTAATTGTGGATGCAAACTTCTCCTTTTTAGCAGCTTAGCCACAACAAACATGCGAGGGCATGAAAAATTTTCGACGGGGAGGGGTCAAGAGAAGGGAAATTAAAGATCGAAGAGAATACACCCAATATGTCCAAGGACAAAAAAAAAAGAAGTATAAAACCAAATCAACAAAAAGTTCACCGATAAAAAATAGTTCATCCGTCACTCATAAATGAAAACAAACCTGGTATAAGAAGAGCAATAATCCATGCATGAAATTAACCCATCTAGGTGGTGGCGAATCCAAACGAGGTGAATATAGCTGAAAGTGAAGCCAATTTTAGATAAATTTTCATCAACAAGCAACAAAACAGATTCATATCCTTCACCAACCATAGACAATAATCACACTCACATTATAGAACAATGATAATTTCACACTATCAACCAACATAATATCTCCATTATTATTGATATGATTGCTTCCTCACATAATAAGGCTCTATTCTTTTGGACTGAATTGAACTGAATTTGTCTGAACTTAACTGAAATGAAATGAACTGAAATGAATGAAAAATGTGAGAGGAAACTTACTGAAGAATTTGTCTAAACTGAACTGAATTGAAATTTTATTAATTCGATCCAAAAGAACAGAGCCTAAGTCTAAGCAAACCCTTATTTTGCATATCAAGAAACAAAACCTCCTACATATTTTTGCATAAGTTACTAGCAAGTATCGAGCCACTAAGGCCACTATTTGACCCAATTCAATTTAGCACCAAAACAAATTTGCTACACAAAGAAAATAAAATATTATAAACAATCCCCGAAACACCACCACAAAAAAAGTCAATATAGAAGTCCTCTTGCAACTTTAAGAGATTTCTTTTTGAAGGGGTAATTTAACAGATTTCTAAGAGCATAAAATAGGAAAGGCTTCAAAATGGATCCCACGTGATATAAAGTATATACTCCCCCAGAATACTCTTGACACTTATCAATGCACGTAGTTTTAGATGATAAGTTGTTGTTTGGTTATCAATTGTTATTTTATTGAAAAGTAGATGTGATAGGAGTTAGTAGTTAATAAAAATAGTATTATTTTATTTTAAGGAGAGAGAGTGTGGGCCATGGTTAGAGTTGGTGGGTAGTAGGAGTGGTATTATTTTATTTGGAGGAGAGAGAGTGTAGGTCAATGCTTAAAAGGCAGAAGGATTAAAATAATAGTGAGTCATATCCAAAAATAGAAGTGTAAAAGAGTATTGTGGGACGAGATGGAAAAGGAAAGTGTAGATAGTATTCGAGACGGAGGGAGTACTACCCTCCGTCCTGACTCTTGACACTTATCGGGGCACGTAGTTTTAGATGATAAGTTGTTGTTTGGTTATCAATTGTTATTTTATTGAAAAAGTAGATGTGATATGAGTTAGTAGGTAGTAAAAGTAGTAGTATTTTATTTGGTGGAGAGAGAGTGTGGCCAATGGTTAGAGTTGATAGGTAGTAGGAGTGGTATTATTTTATTTGGAGGAGATAGAGTGTGGGCCAATGGTCAAAAGGTAGAAGAACTAAAATAATAGTGGGTCATATCCAAAAATAGAAGTGTAAAGAGTATTCGATGAAAAAGGAAAGTGTAAAGAGTATTCCGGGACGAGAGGGAGTAATTATAAGGAACCAGTACATTTTATGAGTCTAGTAGTGTGAGGCATCAACTGTTAGAAAGATACTTGATTTAAAGGCTACATATAAAAACAAGCAGGAAAGAAAAAATATGACATAAAATATGTTCCAAAACCATAAACCAAACAAATACAATACTTAAAAGAATATAAAAATTTATTCACTTACATATCCAAGCAATGCAGAAGTCATTAAGAACATTAATCCAGTCAGCGTTATCTGCATCAAAAGAGAAACGTAAACCCTGAAAAAATCATGAACAATCAAGTTGAAATAGCAACATTTTTTAAAGTGAAGTAAAAGTAAGAGAAGATAGAAACTTGAAGGGTGAACAAGATATAATTACCATATTTGGACTGAGAAACCATCCAAAAATAGCAAACATACCCAAAGAAAGAGAGGAGAAGTTAGCAACTTCACACTAAATCAAAATGAACACTAAGTACTGATTATGCAAAAGCAAGGACAAGCAAACACTTAAACACATAAAAACACGAAATACATTTCCTCTCCAAAAAAATGTACCAGAACACTAATAAATAAGGGTGGGGATACCAATTACTTGGAAAAAACAATGAAAAGCAGCATAACTTAATGCATATAACAAACTTCAGCTTGCACTAAAACCAATACACGTATAACTATATACCTGGATCTAGACAGATGTGCTCCATACATTTGAGACAACAATGGAAAAAAAGCTTAAAACACAAAAATATGCAATACAAAGTTGAACATAATCCGAAGGTAACATCCAACATATGACATCCAACATATGACCCAATCAAAACAACCATGCGCACATTTTATTCCCCGTATAGCTCAATTTCATAAATTATCGTTCATTACTTCATTAGCCTTTGAGGCTTTCCTCATAACAAGACCAATAACATATAGAGCATTATTAGTCTAAACTGATGAAATACTATTACCTTTAAATAACAAAACTAGTAGCGGGGTACATATTAACTTATATACTTCCACCTCCTCAAAAAAAAAATTTGGACTTCCAAAACCATGCATTTCAAAGAATTCAAAGAAAGATGAAAACTTCTTGAGGTGGTCAAAATCATATATGATGATAATATGATATGAAGACTCTAATGGTGTACAATATTTTAAATCTTCATTGATTGAGATCCTCAAAATTTCTTATTAATGTAGCTCAGTGGTGGACCCACACTTGAAGCAGATATAAACTATATAATAGGGGCAAACAGCATAAAAAGGTTTCTTTTTTTTACGAGAAGATTATATAATCAGGCATCTACATTGATAGATATTCATACTATTTAGTAGATCTAAGATACAACCACAAATATTACATCCAAAGAACTCAAGTAGAATCATAACTTCAATCCTCCCATGGAAATACTTTGATGACTTCGCATCTTTGACAATGGAGGCCTTCACAATACGTGTTATAATTCTTTCAATATAAGGATTCATAGTGTAAATGAGATCACAATTCTTGCATATGACATCTTCTACTAATGAGCAATAAAACTTCCCCACAACTCCCATAAAAAAAGAGGAGAGAACCCCGGGAAGAGGGGATACAAAAACTACTATAAGAGGGAGAGAGAGACTCTCACAAGGAGAGGAACACTTGTTAAACACAAGGAAAGATAAGATGGCTAGGGTTTCGGTTTCGGTTTCGGTTGGCCACATGTAGCACATGAAGCTCTCAAGATATAAAAAGGTTTCTTGGCATGGTGGTGAATGCTTAACAATTGTTATTGTAGGTCATGGGTTCAATACTTAGCATTTTTGTGAACCATTTCAAATGAAACGTAGATCTGCCAATTTACTCATTTAATCTACCCAAAAAGAAACCCATTCAATAACCAAATTATTTGAAAACAAATTAAGTATTCTACATATACCATAATCGTAATTTATGAGCAAAAAGGCATAAAAGAAATTGTACACTTACGGCATCCACAGAGGGAAAAATTGCACGAATCGAGTCCAGAACGGTTGTAAGATGTATTTGGCCACATATGAGTGATCCACACCACTGTACTTGTGTCTATGTAGCGCCGCAACACCATGAGCCCCAATATACCCCATAATTCTCTCTCTCCGTATTTTTAGTACTCCAAAATTTCAGATTCTTTTACACGACAAAAAAACCTATGCAACACATCAAAATTAGATATTATCAACTGACTGCACACACTTCAAATTGCTCCCAAACCAAAAAAAAAAAAAAAATATTAAAGGCGATGAACATAAAGGACAGATTCACATAATTTTAAGGTAATTTGGTCACGCAAATAATATAGAGGTTGCAAAGTAATCCTACTAGCAATATGACCTTTTTATTCACTTATCATTTGAAGATTAAAGTTATCTTGAAATTTTAGAAGATCATTTACTTACAAAAATGAAAAAAGTTCAACCAACAAAACTGAGAAACAATCTTAAGATCTGAATCAACGACAAAGAAAGAAACAGCAAGACGAAAAAACATAAAATAATGCTGCTGCAAGTGTCTTGAATTGATAAAGATACTATCTTCATTTTTTGTAGTTGTACCACATTTCTATTTGGGATGTTTTAAATTAGTCATACCATTTCCTTATTGAAAAAAAGGCTTCCTCCTCACATGTGATTTTTAAACATTGTTCATTACACCTTTATACAACTACCCTTATAGAATGTTCAGTTCAACGTTCTTAAGTTCTAAGATACATAATCAATCAACGACTCCATTTTTTTTTTTGTTTCAACCCCTCCTCAATCCATTAACATTATTTGGCGGTAACGAACTCCCTCATTTCGATACCTTCCCCTCCCTCTCAAATAAAAATATCCATTACTTGGTGCTAACGGTTACCTTTCTACCATAGAACGAAACACTCAAAAAAAGTAACAACTTTTGTCACCATTCCCGTCCTCTATTTAATTCCAGTCTCTTTCCATTCCATGGCTTGTACCAAACATGCACTACATACGCGTGTCATATCGTTTAGGTACAACTAATAAATAACAAAGGAAGCAATATAAGTATAAACATCCCAAGGTGATATAATTGTTTTGGAACTCAGAAAAAACAGTGTTATTATCTTAAACAATTGAAAGCATGGTAGTAGTTCAATCATAAAATCAACTTCAAACACAAAATTAAACCTTCTCTAATACAAGGAATACACAAGAATAAAATAAAGGATAATCATCGAACATCTGCACCAGAATTTAAAACACAAATTCAATCGAGATAATAACAGCAGATTAATCACGACAAAGCTAAATATTAGAACCGTAAAATCCTAAAAAATCGAAAGCATGAAATTAAATTGAACATTTGAAGAATCAAAAGTTGATCGATGAAAGATCTGTAAAAAATGGAGGAAATAAATAGGATTTACCTGAAAAAATGGAGGAAAGAAATTAAATCATCGAACATCTGCACCAGAATTTAATACACAAGTTCAATCGAGATAATAACAGCAGATTAATCATGACAAAGCTAAATATTAGAACCGCAAAATCCTAAAAAATCGAAAGCATGAAATTAAATTAAACATTTGAAGAATCAAAAGTTGATCGATGAAACATCTGTAAAAAATGGAGGAAAGAAATTTACCTGAAAAAATTGGTTCGAAGTTTTTGAATTAGTTGTACCTAAACGATATGACACGCGTATTTAGTGCATGTTTGGTACAAGCCATGGAATGGAAAGAGACTATAATTAAATGGAGGACGGGAATGGTAACAAAAGTTGTTACTTTTATTGAGTGTTTCGTTCTATCGTAGATGGTAACCGTTAGCACCAAGTAATGGATATTTTTACTTGAAAGGGAGGGGAAGGTAACGAAATGGGGGAGTTCGTTACCGCCAAGTAATGTTAATGGATTGAGGAGGGGTTGAAACAAACAAAAAGTATTGGAGTCGGTGATTGATTATGTATCTTAGAACTTAAGAACGTTGAACTGAACGTGCTATAAGGGTAGTTGTATAAAGGTATAATGAACAATGTTTAAAAATTACATGTGAGGAGGAAGCCTTTTTTTCAATAAGTAAATGGTATGATTAATTTAAAACATCCCAAATAGAAATGTGGTACAACTACAAAAAAATGAAGATAGTATCTTTATCAATTCAAGACACTTGCAGCAGCATTATTTTATGTTTTTTCGTCTTGCTGTTTCTTTCTTTATCGTTGATTCAGATCTTAAGATTGTTTCTCAGTTTTGTTGGTTGAACTTTTTTCATTTTTTTTAGTAAATGATCTTCTAAAATTTCAAGATAACTTTAATCTTCAAATGATAAGTGAATAAAAAGGTCATATTGCTAGTAGAATTACTTTGCAACCTCTATATTATTTGCGTTACCAAATTACCTTATAATTATGTGAACTGTCCTTTATGTTCATCGCCTTTGATTTTTTTTTATTATTAAATGTAAGTAATTTTGTAAATTACCATATTTAAATGATTTTGTAGATCAAAAATTATTTAATTGAGAATGTAATTTAATTTTTTATTTAGTTATTATTAAATGTAAGTAATTTTATAAATTACCATATTTAAATGATTTTGTAGACATAAAAAAATAATTGATTTTAGTAATTTTGTTGAGTTTAGTCATCCAAATAAATTGTTTGAAAAATTGCGTCAAATCAGGTATATCTTATTTTCAAATCAATTAGAAGTCGAGTTGAACAAGTATTTACTGGGCCTAATTGGGTTTCGGGTTAATATCTTGTTAAGTTCGGTCGGGTTTGGGTTTGAATGCAGGTATGTGTGGTCAGGTCATAATATAATCGAGTCGGGTGCGATTAGGGCTGGGTAATCCCAGGTCACGTTTCGATCAGGTCTGGGGGACTGACCCTCACAGGTCGAACCAGGTTCAAGTCAGGTCAGTATCAGGTTCAGTATCAGGTTGACCCGTCGGTTAGATCTGTACACAAAAGGAACAAGGGGCTAAAATATAGTAGCCTAATAAAAAAAGTAGGCTACTATACACAAAAGGAACAAGGGGGCATCAAAGAAACAACATTATCAATGTCCTCCATCTATAACTGAAATTTAACAGATTTAAGGGTATATTAAAATGAAAATAAAAAAGCATATATATTAGCATGTATTTAGCATAAAAAATAAAAAAACATATCAAACAACTTCAATTTTAAATATTCAGCACATAATAGAATCGAAAATTTTCAGATTCGATATTAAAAAACATATTAAACAACTTCACATGAATCGAAACTCGAAATTAAAAAAAACCAACCAAAGTTCATCATCACATTCGAAACTCAAACAAAAAAAATATCAGACATCTTACATAAACAAAAAAGATATTAAACAACCTCACATGAACCGAAACTCGAAATTTAAAAAAAAAACCAACCAAAGTTCATCATCACATTCGAAACTCAAACAAAAAAATCAGCCATCTTACATGAAACAAAAAAAAGATAAAGAAAAGGAAATTAAAAAATCAAACATCTTACATAAAACAAAAAAGATCATAAAAAATGAAATTAAAAAATCAGACATCTTACATAAAAAAAAAAAAAAAAAAAGATCAAAAAAAGGAAATTAAGAAATCAGGCATCTTAAATAAAATAAAAAAAGATAAAAAAAAAAGAAATTAAACAAACCTCAGAAAAACAGTCGATCGAGGAGATAAACACCGGCCAGATCTTTGTGTTTTCCGGCGAGAATTTTATGCTTTCCGGTGAGATCATTACGCTTTTCGACGAGATCTTCACGTTTTCCGGCGAGATCTATACGTTTGCGGCGAGAAAGATGGGAGTTCCGTAGAGAGAGAGAAGAGAGTATGAGAACGGCGCCACAGAGAGAGATGAGAGTATGAGAGATTCAAGTGTGTGTTTGAGAGTTAGGTTTAGAGTTTCATTTTAGGGATAGTTTTTATAGAGGGTTTTTTGGGGTTATTTCGGTCGTTGGATTAGATCTAACGGTTAGGATAGAAGGAGAGGGAGAGATGAGGATTTCTGAAAAGAATGGGAGATTATATTCATTTTGGGCCGTTGGATCTTTGCTCTTTTACAAATCAAAGGCTAAGATTGAGGATCCATGTGTTTGTTTTTTGGCCCATGAGATTTGAGAAATGATAATGGTTATGAAATATGGCAAAAAAAATATTGAATATGGCAAAAATATTGTTTTTTGTTTCTGAAACGCATTACACTCGAGGACGATTATCCTAATGATTACCCACTTACAGTGACTAATCTATACACTAATCCATTCATATTACTTTATGTTTATACTAATATATACTAGAAATGCAATACATTGATCTATACACTACCTATAAATTGACATATAGTCGAAATGCAATACATTGATCTATATACTAATCTAGTTTAGCCTAATGATTACCCCCGTACGTTGGCTTCCGTCACGTTATACTCGTATTAGCTTGTGTTGATCGACTTTAGTCATCATCACACCAATTATGATCACATTATACTCGTATTGTTTTTTGGCCAATGAGATTTGAGAAATGATAATGCTTATGGACAAGGGAGTAAGTAGTAACCGGGTAACTGACTAAGTGTTAAGTTACTATATGGTTGTTAACAAGTTACTATCTAGTAAGTAGTAAGTACTTGTTAACTAATTTACTTATGGTTGTTACTTGTTATTAGTTAACTTATTGATTTTACTTTTTAATAAGTTATGGTTAACTTTTATAGGGGAGAATGATTTAGGGGTTTTATAATTTATTATTATCATTATTATTATTGTACATCACTAAAACAAAACATCACCAATTCACCACCAAAGAACACATGTTTACTAAGCTCAGCATTCGAATATTCAGCTATTTCAGACAGTTATTAACTTTACAGGGATAGTTCACGAAATCATACAAGTTCAGCAATTCATTTGCACAAAACCCGAAAATCAACCAATCATTCACGAAAAGGTAACATCCAGAGCTCGCTTGCATGAAAGCTGGAAAACAAATTATGTTCAACAATATAGCTAAGATAAATCTTTCAACAACAAAAACATCTACCTAATAATTGAATATGTTCAGTAAAACATTACAAAAATATTGTCTTAAACAATAGCAAACTAGATTACCTATATACAGCTATTATTTGACAAACCAAAGACATCGCTTAGTTCACACCGAAAAAAAAAAGTTCCATAAGATTATCTGAACCCTAAATAAACAGAAACTGCGCTTAAATTAGCAATACAGCTTAAATTTTCGCTCACTTTTATTTCAGATAGCAAAAATTAACAGTGAAGTAAATGGCGAAATTAATACTCCAACATAAGCATTAAAAATACTCGATACACATCCAAAAGTCAACCCTAATTTGATGTCAAAAAAGATGACAGTTAAATCAAATAACATTAATTTAGGCTATGTTCAGTTCACCTTATTTTTGCTTATTTCAGATCAGATCAGACCAGAAAAAATAAGTTCAGATCAGATCAGATAAGTTCAGATCAGGTCAGATCAGATCAGATCATATCAGATAAGTTCAGATCAGATCAGATAAATTCAGATTATGCTTATATTTAAAAACTTATTATTATTATTATTATTATTATTATTATTATTATTATTATTATTATCATCATGATTATTATGATTATTAGTATTACTAATGCTATTATTGTTATTGTAATAATAATAATTAATGTTGTTGCTATTATTATTATTATTATTATTATTATTATTATTATTATTATTATTATTATTATTATTATTATTATTATTATTATTATTATTATACAATTACTATTACTATTAATATTACTATTTACTAGTACATGTGTTCAAAAAGATTATTATAATTGTCGTTGTTGTATTTATTAATTATTAATATTGGTAATTATTATTAATGTCGTTGCTATTATTATAAATGTCATTGATATCACTATTTGAAGCTATTTGTGTTCAAGAAAAAGAATGTTCTTTTGGCATTTGTAAGTGTTCTTTATATATTTATTCTAATTAATAATTTTGATATGTGATGTTCTTTTTGATGTTGTACATGTAACGAACATGACAATAGTATATGATGTTTATTTTTTAAAACAATTTTGGTAGAATAATATAAATTATATATTACTAGTTTATATAAAATATGATTAGCATGGGATAACCTAATGGTGTTGTCATCACGTTCAAAATTTTCCCTACAAAGGATTTCAACTTATCTTTAAAAACAAAGTTTATATAGAACAAGACAACGATATAAGAAGAATATTTAACCATTTTGTTCAAGATCATATGATTATATATATTTATGGTTTATTTATAATAAAAAAGAAAAATTTATTGATGTAACAAATAACATGTTGTTAGTTAAATCCAAACATGTCATCAATATAAAAATATCTTCTAACTTTTATTTTTAAAATGTGTTCTTTAAGTAGATCTTGTATGCTCTTTCAGTATATGTTCTTTTTTTAATATCATTATATGTTCTTTTCATTACTACCTAAATACTTATTATTAACGGACCTTGAACATGAGTGTTCTTTTATTTTTAATTTTTTTGGACCCCTTTCGGGAATCCCGTGGTAAAATGAATTTTCTCTGGACTGCCCTCGCACAGGGTCACTCACATAAAGACCCAAGTGGAAGGTAAGAAGCCATACCATTGGATCCAAGAGTCCTTAGTCTTTTATTTTGTAATTGTATGTTCATATACTAATGTGCTCTTTTTATTATTATTATTATTATTATTATTATTATTATTATTATTATGTTATCTATATTATTATTATTATTATTGTTATTATTATTATAATATTATTTATATTATTATTATTATTATATTATTATTATTATTATTATATTATTATTATTATTATTATATTATTATTATTATTATTATTGTTATTATTATTATTATTATTATTATTGAAAGTTGTGCATACTAATAAAATGATAGTAATAGTAATACTAGTAATGAAATACAAAATAATAATAATATTAATAATAATATGTTTTTTAAAAGATCAGATCAGATCAGAAAAAATAAGTTCAGATCAGATCAGATCAGATAAGTTCAGATTAGAAAATTTCAGGTGAACTAAACATAGCCTTAGACGATAACAACTGCGAAAATCAATGCGAATATAAAGTTAGGTCAAAAAAATAGCAGATCGATGACAATCAATCATACATCGGACAAAAGTTATGGAAGAAAATAATCAATCGAACATCGGACCCAAAAAATCATGAAATAGCAGATCTACAATTCGATGATTTCATCAACAAAAATATACTAGATGAAGAAAAAAAATGACGAAAAATATTACAATGAAATATTAGATGAAGATAGAGAGAGGAGCTGCAAACCTGGGAATCGGACAGAGGATAGGGTGGGGGGAAGGTGAAAGTAGCAGGCACGAGAGAGATAGAGAGAGGAGAGAGGAAAAGAGATGAAGGTGGCAGTAAGGTAGCGGCTAGAGATGGAAATGGATCGGGTTCGGGGTGGATGAACCATCACCCGCATCCATCAACCGCATCCATCAACCCCACTCGATCCATCCATCACCCACGGGTGAAACGGATGGATCGAATGATAATCGGATAGATTAAACTAGGTGGTTTTACTAAATTAACATAACCAAAAATCAGTTTATAAAACCAGTCCAATTAGCTAGATAATTAAGTGATTCATATTAAAGCCCAACAACTATGGTTAATAATCAAATAGAACTAAATGGCTTAATAGATTACTTAAGCAAATCTAGCCTCAAATTTATAACTAAGTATTAAAGGATAAACTTGGGCTTGGGTCAAAAATTAAGAAGTCAGAATTAAGAAATGAAGCCCTGCAAGAACAGATTTTACCATTAATGAATAAACAGAACTATAATGGAGGATTCCACAAAAAATAAAAAGTAACTATAATGGAGATACAAGACAAAGATGAATAAAATATGTTTTCTTTTCTCATTTGCTAAATGCCGCCATTTTTTTTCTTACTAACGCCATAAATACGTATATATGTATATCACTATTGAGATACTCTCCATCTCTCTCACTCTCCTACTCTCCCACTCTCCTAACTCCGTGAGGCAAAGTTGGGCTCCGGTGAGGCACATTTTTCTCCGGCGACACCATGAACTCCGGTGAGGCGCAATTACTCCGGCGACAAAGTTGGGCCCTCTCTCCGGCCAACATAACTCCGGCAACAAGAACTCCGGCAACACCTCGGCTAATAACGAACTCCGGCGCAAGGTTAGTGTACAAATTCTAAAAATATATGCAGGCGCCTAATTTAGGCGCCCCACCAATGGTGCGAGCACCTAAATTAGGCGCACGCCCGGCTTTGCCTTTAAAAAAAAAAAAAAAAAAAAAAAAAAAAACGAGAGGAGAGAAGGGGTGGTGGTGATGATTTGTCGGTGTACGGTGGTGGTGGTGTGTCGGTGTACGGTGGTGGTGGTGGTGGTGCCGTCGAGAAGAAGACGGTGGTGGTGGTGGTGGTGCCGGTCGAGAAGAAGACGGTGGTGGTGGTGGTGGTGCCGTCGAGAAGAAGATGGTGGTGGTGGTGGTTGTGGTGGTGGTGTCGTCTTTTGAAATTGGAGGAGGAGGGGTTAGGGAAGTGAGTCAAGGGGAGGAGAGAGAAAAGAATTGGAAGTATATAAATACAGTATAAAAATACTGTATTTATGGCGTTAATAGGAAATTTTAGGGCGTTGTTTAGCAATTCCCTTTCTTTTTCTTTCTTTAAATGCAAAAGTGCAACGTTCAAGCTTCCACGACCTTATAGTCAACAAGCCAAATCTTCTGTGGAATCCTGAGGAGGGAACACTGAGTCAACATTCAAGCTTCTGGTGCTGCAGGGAACACTGAGGAGAGGGTAGAGCTAGCGAGAGAGAAAGCTCGACTAAAGCAGCATGTCACCGGCGAGGCGACGTTCTCCGTCGAGGCTGGGCAGAAAGGTGGCGGTGGCAAGGCCGTGCAGCGGCAACAGTAGCTTCAGGCGAAAGAAGAGAGAAACAAGGGGTTTGGGTTAGGGTTTGGGTCTTCGGGTGAGAGAATGACGAGAGATAGAGAGATGGGATTTTGGGGGTTTTGGGTTTCTTCAGGAGTGAGAAAGTAAGATGGGGTTGGGATTTGAGAGGAGACTGATGTCTGCTAGGGTTAACTACTTAACTTGCTTAGTTTGGGCCTTTGGACCATTGGGTTTTGACATTGGCCTATAAAAATGAAAAAGCCAAAAATTTTATAAAAAACAAAAAAAAAATTTAAACGGGTGATGGGCGAAAAAATATCACCCGTACCCGTCACCCGGTTATCATCCGTTTAAATCGGGTTTTTCACCCACTTAATAACCCGGGTGGAGCGGGTGCGGGTGATCCACTTGATATTTCCATCTCTAGTAGCGGCGGTACAAAAGAAAGGGAACATATTTTTTTTTAGGCCAAACAGCATCAATAGTAGGTATTGAAGAAAAACAAGATATAATCAAACAAGGTTAAATCAAATTCGTCTTCGAATAAATTACAATGAACCAGATCAAGCAATACAGCGCAGCCCCCTTGTATTTGCTGAATTAAGCAGCTATTGATGAGAAAGTCTATCATTCTAACATAGTTTGGGAAGAGCATTCTTGATCGAGCCATGTTGACAGCATCCGAGATTCCAATACGTTCATGTTGAGTCTCGAACTTCAACCAATGTGAACAATTTCTCAAACGTAAAGACAAAAAAACCAAACTCACAACTCCCAAAGGGGAGAAGGAGATCTCCACAACAGAGACTAAAATCCATATAACATGGTTTGAAAAAATCTCTTAAAGGGAGACTAATTTATTCAACAAAACATGAAAATGAACTAAAAAATGAAAATAAAAGAAAATGAACTAAAAACTGAAAATAAAAGGGGAAAAGGGGCTTACCATGGATAAAATCATCCATGGCAGCTCCTAACTGATGAAGAAGTAGTAGAGGAGGCTAGGGTTTGAGAGAGAAAAGAGAGAGAGAGGAGGCTAGGGTTTGAACCTGGCTTGAAGTTGCCTTGTTTAGTTAAGGGCACATATGTTATGGTCATATTTATATCCACATATCCTCAATCCCTTGTATAATTTTGTGAGAATTATTAAATTTGAATTTTGAAAAGGGACAACCAAAAAAAATTGTGCATGATATTGAAAACCCTAGTTCTATTGCCCTAGCCCCTAAGGAATTTTGAACAGTAAAATAATTTGTACTCAAAATTATTATTTTATTAAGATTTTTTATAAAGCTGATAATGGACGAGAAAATCCGCTAGGTTTGTTAGTAAATTGAGGGTGAACCGATATTTTTAGAAATGAAATAATTGATGGAAGGCCCAAGCCCGACTCGCTGACGTTTGATAAACGGACTACGCCAAGCCAAAATTATAATAGGTGTTAGAATAGATTTAGGAGTAACAGAATAAACCCATAAGTAAAATTTTAGGCTCTCGATTTAATAAGTGTTTAGAGAGAGTGTGACTAACATATGAGCTTAATGGCCTACTCCTCCTATTGCCAATTAGTTTTATAACACCCCCACGACCCCTCCTTATATATACTAGGAGAAATTACGGGAGTGTTACGCCACGCATGATAATACGTAAGGCTAATCAGAGAATACAGCGGAAGTCTTTTAAAATAACCTGGAAATACTTTAACACAACTGAAATAAGAAAGTATGTAAATGAGTTACAAACTCGGAAACTATCCCATAATAGTCCCATTTTCAAAACAAGTCAAACCTTGACCCCAATGGTCCAGTAAAGTTAAACATATAATTCAAAATAACTTAAATACATAAGAAAGTACTCGTGTACTAAAATTCCCATCCGGATGCTTATGATTCCCATGCACATCAAGAACTTGTACCTGAAACTTCTCCTCTAAGCTCTGCTCGCCAAATGGGTCATCACAGGGTCGTTGAGGAAAAACAACAACTAAAAGAAAACAAAGAAACACATACATCAGCAAAGCTGAGTACATAACACTACTAAACTAATGCAAATAATGATGCATGCAATCCTCAATAACTTCGGCTTGCTCTTCTTGTGACACTACATGCGACAAGCACATAACTGAACTTACTAAATACTTCTTTTTAATATTATTTGGCAATGAACGGGCACCGTCATCCTCTTGGAATCATACGGGCTACTATTGCTTGTGTAAGAGATCCCACACCTCTTACTAAAGTTCCATGAACTTTAAATAACTTGACTCGAGGATTTTAGGCTTGTTAGTAATGAAAGAGGGTGAGAGTGAGCCTCTAGACTCAACAACTCAGAGATACTGAATACAAGTGACACCTAGTCCACTCAAAGATCTTGATAATTGGAATTCCATAAACTTGCTTGATAAAATAATAGCGTTAGCATCGTCATGCTAAGCTATATGCAGGAGTGTAGTTTCACACTAACTCCCCCTTATGTTCAATACTCATGGGGGATCCATCCTAAGAGTTTTATTGCCAAAGCCCATTAAGTGAGACACAATCACATTAATAATACATCTAGCAAATAAATTAATTTCTTATCTTTCTTTAACAAGTGAATGCAACAATTACCATAAATAACTCGATTCTAAATCCTTTGAGACCTTGCTCATCTTATTACTTTAATGACTCCATGAGTCCTTTCTTACTTTCTTAAGGATCCATGATCCAATCAATTGAGTCCTTGCTCAATGATTCAACTACTCGTGAGACCTTGCTCAATGATTCAACTACTCGTGAGACCTTGCTCAATAACTTTAAAACTTGTGAGACCTTGCTCAACAAAATATATATAACTTCTATTGAGACCTTGCTCAATAAAACATATAACTGCTAATGAGACCTTGCTCAATAAAACATATACTGCTAATGAGACCTTGCTCAATAAAACATATACTGCTAATGAGACCTTGCTCAATAAAATATTCTCATGCAAGCCCTAGCTTCAAGAATAACATTGAATAACTTTAATCATGCTCAAAAGCAATTATCATCAATCACATGCTTTCTAAATATAGGAATAACTCAAAAGTTCCATTCCTAATCTCCTTTCTAAGTTCTCAATATGTACTCAAACATTTATAAGGCATAAGCCTCTCCTTACTCCTCATGCTCAATAAATAAACCTTTAAACACTAAAGTCAAAGGTCAAGTGTATGTACCTTGATAACACACAAAAATCAACAATTAAAAGCTTCACTTGCTTCTACTATGCTTGAAACCTACCAAGAACAAAGTACTATCAATTAGTACTTACCAACAACAATTCAAGGCTATTAATAAAAAAAAATCAGCACTTTAAAATACTAATAAAGCTGATTTTTCCTTAAAAATGCTTTAAAACTATCTTTGAGTCATAAACTTGAAAACCTTTACTAGTAGGCAAAACCCACTATGAACTAATACTTAAAACTTCATAAAAATAACTAATTTGTTGACTTAATTACTGCTGCAATTTAATTAATAAATAATAATAAAAATAAATTTTTTTTCTTTTCATGTGGTTCGAAAACCACAAAACTTGGAAAACCACACCAACCGGGCCACCACGAGCACCACCCGCACCACCACCGACGAGGCAGTGGGCTGGGCGGCACTCGTTGTGCCCAGCTGCTGCCACTGCTGGCACGGTAGTGGGACGGCCAGCACTCGCTGGTGCCCAGTCGGCGTCCCACCACCGCCGGTGGCCGGAAAACGAGACCAAAAGAGGGGCAAGAAAGAGAGGGAAAACAAGGAAGAAAACCCCAAAAAAAATTCAGAAAATTTCAACCTCTTGCTTCCCTTTGATATTTGCAAGATCCTCTTATAATTTTCAAAATAAAACTAGATTGAAACTTGAACTTTGAAGAGATTGCTTGAAGAAGAAGAACTAAAGTTTGAGAGAGGAAGAAGAAGAAGTACTTACTCCTTTGGTGAAGAAAGTGGCTGGTGAAAGATGGGGAAAGTTAGGGTTGTTTTTTTTATTATTATTGGTAGTCTTTTTAGGTAAAAGACTAAAATGCCCTTACTCATCGAATCACCGAAATACATTTGATG
Source organism: Beta lomatogona (assembly GCA_947646795.1). Lineage (NCBI taxonomy): Eukaryota > Viridiplantae > Streptophyta > Magnoliopsida > Caryophyllales > Amaranthaceae > Beta > Beta lomatogona. The sequence goes on along the minus strand of CANSNZ010001179.1, from coordinate 104,985 downwards.
ATAAAATTGCGAAACTAATCTTCCTACTAGTATAACTAAAATACTTTCTTGATACTTTCTTGAAAAGACTAAAACGCTTGTTTGAGACAATACTCAACTACTCTTTTGGTAAAATGACCAAAATACCCTTTTGCTCTCAAATACTGAAATTAAATAGCTTTAATAATTCAAAAATGATTAAAACTATTTAATTAAATAACTTAAAAATATGGGGGATTACAGGTTTTAGGATGGAACCTCATCAGGGCTTGTGTGAGGTCACTCTCTTCTCCGGTGTGGGCATGTGTGTGCAGGTCCAATGATGAATTTGTCAACCGTTACTATTGGAGAAACAAAAAATTAAGTCAAATCAAATTAAATAGATTTATTGTTGGGAACGTCATTCTTTTCGAACCGGCCAAATTTTTTTCTTCTTATTTTTGGGAACGCCATTCTTCTCGAACCCGTAATTTTCTTTGTCCTGATGATGGGACGCCATTCTTTTCGAACCTGCAAATTTTTTTTTCTTGAGAGAACGCCATTTTTTTCGAACTCACCAAATATTTCAACAAAGCGGGAACGCCATTCTTCTCGAACCTGATTAAGTATACGAGGGACACCATTCTTTTTGAACCTCTTATCACATATATTAATTCACCGAAACGCCCGTTCTTTTCGATTAAGTCAAATCTCTATTTTTTTCAGTGGTGAAAAAAAAATTCAACGCCACACATTTTGTCCAACCAATTGACCTTCATGCCACTAGATTTATCACAATAATCGCACTTCTTGCTTATTATAAAATAAAGAACAAAGATAAAACAATATAAAAAATCTTTTCCATATCACCATATCACGTTGTTCATCCTTCTCATCACAAAAACATTCATCTACTATTTCATCATGACCATCGTCATCTTTCACACAATCCCCGTCCCAACTCGACAACGATTGTCAAAAAATTCAGATTATTCCTGCATATCATACGAATTCTCATAGGTTTTTATGTTTAGTTATGTATCTCACTTCACAAACTCTTGTACAAGTTTTTTTTTGGTTCAATCTCTCCTATCACGCTCTGATGGAGGTTTTGTTCTCTTTATTTCAATCTCATCCCTCACAAAATCTTTTAGTGGTTTTTGGTTGACGAACTCTTGGTGACTCGGTCACAATTCATGGTTTATGTTTTTCTTTCACTTTCCTTCTGTTTCCCTCCCGTGATTCAAGACCTCTCTTTAAATCATGTGTTGTTTTTCAATTTCATGTTTGATTGCAATGGTGGTGAGCTAAAAATACCTCACGAAACCCTATCCATCATTGGGGAAAAAAATCTCAACTTTATGAGAAAATATCAGCCCATGGGTTTGAAATTCAAACCCACCGGTAGGAGAGAATAATATTTTAGAGTTTTGACCCAAGATCTCAATTGGCTCTTGATACCATGACAAACTAGATTGAAGGGAAAAGGTTCATATTATTATTAACCCAAAGGGAAATTTTTTTATTTTATTTTTGATTCAACTGAGGTACAGACTACCAAAACAAAGGAAAAAACCACAAACCAAAGCTACAAAAACCAAATCTACGGAGGAACAAGACGAGGGAACGCAACCCCTCGCGAGTCCTCAACCAAAACTCTAGCCAAGTCACCAGGAATACTATCAAGAAAATGGATATTAGTAAGTTGAGTAACGCCTTGATTGGCAAGCCAATCAGCCGCACGATTGCCTTCTCGGTACACATGAACCAGCTTCACCTTCCAATCATCTTCTTCCAACATTTCTCGACAACATCTAAGCTCATGTGCGCATTCCCCAGACGCTGTAGCTTCATTGTTCATGAGTTGGACACAGGCGAGACTATCCAGTTGGATCTCCAAGCATTTGATCTCCAAACTTCGAGCCAAACCCAGCCCCTTAGTGAGTGCTAATACCTCCGCTCGAAACGAAGAGCAATGGCCAAAATTAGCGACAAGGTCGAGACAAATTTACCCACATGGTCACGAATAATCACCCCACCCCCTGTGGGACCCGGGTTGCCCTTTCTTTGCCCCGTCACAATTCATCACATACCAACCTACTGGTGGAGCACTCCAATTAATAAACTTCTGAATTTTCTTCGTGGAATCAGTCAAATCAGCCACAGTTGTACCCTCCCAGCTTCTTTTAGCTTCATCATAGCGAATTTGGAGGAAGGCTCCAACATCAACACGGAATTCATTCCTACGTTCAAACACAAAACAATTGCGCCATTTCCATATCCACCAAGTAGTAACTGCAAATAAAATAGACCAATCCTCTTCACCATCTGTACCAGCAGCCTTGATGTTACTAGTGAGCCACTCTTTTAAATTCCCTTCAAAAAAGTGAGGAGAATGAGCACGTCCTCTTAGCTTACGCCACACCATTTTCGCAGCTGGACAGTCACGAATATGCAAGCTTGATTCTTCGTGGGCACCACATATATATCAATTTGGTACATCTGTCATCCTTCTCTTGAATCGATTAAGGTTTCCAAGGAGTCGGTCATGGCACGAAATCCAGATAAACGCGCGAATTCTTTGTTGAACAGGAGCATGCCAAATCACATCCCAGCAATCTTCATTCATCATCTCACCCTCATTCCTCATAATGCTAATTGCAGACTTTATTGAGAACTTACCCTTAGCTGAGTTCTTCCAATAAACAAGATCACACAATTCCGGGTCATTTTTTAATTCAAAGGCGTTGAATAATTTTAGAATATTCGTGGGAATAAATGCAGAGAACACCTCCCATTTCCAGCCACTTCAATGCTCCCACATCTCAGCAACAGTAGCCCCTTCGAGCTCATTTGGGATGGGGCTGGTTATAACCTCACAGAGAAGTTTATCATACACCCAACTATGATCCCAGAAGAGCGTATTAGCTCCATTCCCTACTGCCATTCTCATACCTTCACATAGAACTCTGGCATTATCCGTAATACCCTGCCACACATTGGAAGAACCAGCTTTAGGAACAAACATATCCACATCACATCTACCGTGACAATATTTGGTGCGCAAGACACGAGACCATAAGGCGTTTGGTTCAACTAGCATCCTCCAACCCAATTTAGTTAAAAAAGCTGCATTGGCTTGACGAGTAGATCGAATCCCAATCCCTCCCTTAGTCATCGGTTTTTGGAGGTTCTCCCAAGATAACAGATGCACCCCCCTTTTATCTTCATTGCCGCCCCAAATAAACGTCCTAGTACGACGGTCTATAACATCACACACTCCTCGAGGAACTTTAGCAGTTTGTAATGAATAGCACGCCATAGTGGAGAGGGTGGATTTTGCCAAAGTTATCCTTCCCGCAAGAGAGAGATATTTAGTTTTCCATCCCGAGAGTCTTCTATCAATTTTCTCACATAAATAGCTATAAGTCTCACGGGTAACGCGACTAGTTAGAGTAGGCATCCCTAGGTACATCCCCAAGTCATCTCATTTGCCTCCATCCGAAGAAGCGAGCATATTTGAGTGTGTTCTTCACCGAGAGATATTTTTAGAGAAATACACTCTGGATTTAGCAAGACTAACCTTTTGCCCGGAAGCTTCACAAAACCGGGTAAGAAAATCATGAATAACATCAGCTTGTTCCAAATTAGCCTCTGCAAATAAAATGATATCGTCTGCGAAGAAGAGATTCGAAAGCAATGGACCATTTCTACTAGCCCGGATTGGTTTCCATTTCTCTCGCAATAATAGTGTAATAGCCTCACTTTTTAAGACGATATTATTGAGACAAACGAGATACGTTAACATACCAATCGACTTAATCAATTGCATCTTTGAGGAATAAGAAAATTGTGAATAGCCCTATATGAAGTCCGTACGTGAATCTAAATAGTATATGTTATTATGTGATTATGAATGCAAATTATGAGTTAAGATAAGTTATTAACGAATTACGTTAATACGGTTGAGCAATATTATGAAATACCGAGACTTTGAGTGTATTGTGTTTAAGATAATCTGTGTTTATGATTTAAGGGTTTGAAAAGAGCCAAAATATGTTTATTAAGTTATAAGACATATTTAAGGATTTAGTTTAAGTATAATGAAGGATTAGAGCTTAATTACAGAGGGGTTAAGGATTAAGTAAAACCGAGAAAATTACGGAATGTTCTTAAGCTGTGAAAAGACGATTTTGCCCTCATTACTAAACCGAAAATTACGATTTTTCCCTTACCCATTCTCTATATATATGAGAGGAAGTCCCTCATTCAGTTTCATCAAAATCACTCCACAAAAATCACACTAAGACAAACATCTTTCTCCTTCCCCTTCTCACGCCGATGCCGCGGTGCAGCAAGCTTGCCTTTGGCAGCTTGGTTCTCTTGGTTCCTTGCTCTGAAAAATGCATGCAAATACTTCCCTAGATTCATCAAGGTGTCCTCCATACTGGGCAAGCATTAGTTTTGAAGTTCCATTCCTTTAACCCTAAGAAAAACCAAGGAAGGTGAGTTATGGCTGAATTTCGGCATGCATGAGGTATATTAGTTTGAAACTTGATTTCTTTGGGTTAATTACTAACTTTAAGGTGATGAATGTTTTGCTTAAGCTCCTAAAAGGTTGCTGGAGATGTGGTAAAAGTTACCAAGTAAGATTTGATTTCCTAGACACCAAGTTAAGGTACCACGAAGCTCCACCACCTAAACTCTGTTTTTTAGCTTTGCTCATGAAAATTGTTTGTGGAATTGTGAATACTTGGATTATGTTTGAATGTGTATAAGAATTGATTTTCATGAGTTTTATTATGGAAGATATTGTGTTAAAAATGTTTTGCATGTCAAGTTCCCTAGGATTCTCTCGAATAACCTGAATAAGAAAGTGATTATCCATTCACTTGAGCTATGCTGCCGTGACCTTCTCTTCCAAATATCTTTATTTCCACTCTTTTTTTTATCCTTGATGTCTATTGGAAATGGTAGATCTTGAAAAGTTATTGAATTTAGACCCAAAAATCACTCCATTCGGAGTTGTACATCAAAAGTTATGTTGTCCGGAAGTTTGTCAATCCTTGCTCTATCTCAATTGCGTTTTGGTTAAGGATCGTGTTGTGGTTAAACGTCCATGATATTCCCTTGTAACATTTATGTCTTGATTATCAAATGAACCTTTGCTTCATTTACCTAATTAAACACGCAACCTCAATTCGTGAAGGAAATCAACACCTAAAAACTTGACTGTTCGCTTAATTACTTTCTGAACTTGTAAACCCTTGTGCCTTTGATCCTTTCAATATTTTTCCATACTGAATACCTACTGTCCTTTATATATAAAAAGTGTGGAACCTAAACTTTGGCTAAACCCAAGAAGTACAAGTGATCTTTGCATAAAAACCATTGTTCTTGAACACCAAACCGAAAACCATAGGAATTGATATATGTGGTGTTTGTAAGAGATAATATTCCATATAGTAATAACTCTTCTATAACCTTTTATATACTGTCATGTCTTGGTAATACCACCTTTAGCTATCTCAACCAATCACATCATTCTTTTGAAACTTGATTGTTAAGTCACCTTTCCGAATACAGTGGAACTTGACATAGCAAGCGTGTTTTCCAGAACTTGTTTTCTTAAGTTAAGTTCGCTTCAAGAGTTATTGTAATTGATTATGAATGAGATTTAAGTAAAGTATTTGAGTATGAGAATTTCAGTATAAGTATTGAGCATAAGTATTTCGGTATAAGTATAAATTTTGTTTTATAAGGGGGAAGTAGGCTGCGTAAGCGATGATGAACAATACTCACAAGAGCGGGTTTGCTCATTATGAGTTTGGAGGCGGGTTTTGCTCCATTGTGAAGGGTCATGACCTAGGAAGTCTTGCAAGCGGGGAAAATAAGAAAGGTAGGGAGACGTCCCTCAAAAGTTTGGAGAGCGGGTTTGCCTCCATTCGTGTTCCTTCCACTGGAGTTATGTTAATCTTTGTAATAAGTTTACAAGTATTCTTTGTTCTAAGAATTTTGAGAATGATATGTGATATTTTGAGATAATTCTTGAAGAATTTCTCATGTGTATGCAATGTAATTTTTATGGAAGTTAAAAGAAAGAATCAACGTATCTATGAGCAAGTATAAACGTAGTTCCGAACAAGAACGAAAACCATTTCGGTGCATTAACGTATTTACGAGTAAAAAGGAAAATGAAGCTATGATTGTTATAAGTTTATGTTTGAGTATAAGAAACGATGAATAGTTTCAGCCACCTTAATATTTTGCAATTGGGGGGGACTTGTGTACCGGCGTAAGGCGACTGTTTTGTTCTTTGAACTCGTCCCGGTGGGGGCGAGATTCATACATTTTGCGAGGTCTAGAGAAATGTTCGAGTTAGCTTTTGTGTGCAAATGTGAAGTTGTGGTCAATGTGTTAAATCAGTTGCTATGAGATGAATCGAATTATATAATGATTTTGCAAGTTAAGCATATATTTCAGATTTGTAAACTAAGTAATCTAAACCTATTGTAATAAGTATTTTATTATAACTTATTTTCGTATTATGCTTGGATCTTGTGAGACTTCCTACTTCTCCTAAAGAGGGAAGGTGTGGAAGTCCTCCCTAACGATCTCTACGAATGGCGACTTAACTTTGTAATTAGCAGTATTGGGTCTTAATTAAGCTACTGTCCGGAGAGGGCTGTTACAAATAGCCTCTTCAATTGTTTGGTAGAGTCTCTCCATGCCCATAACAAAAATATAAGGGGATAAGGGATCCCCTTGTCTTATACCTCGACCCGGTTTAAACTTGTTGGAGGGTTCACCATTCCACAAAACTTGCGGGGACGCTGTAGTTATGCACTCCATAATAATATCAATAAGGAGCAATGGAAGATTCATCTGAGATAAAGTGTCACGAATGAAGGACCATCTAAGCCTATCATAGGCTTTCTCAAAATCAATTTTTAGAGCCATGTAACCTTTTCTTCCTTGTTTTTTGCGCATAGTATGAATCACCTCTTGCACAATTACAATGTTGTCAGTAATTTGCCTTCCAGGTACAAAGCTAGCTTGGGTGTTTGAGATGAGTAAAGGTAAATGGGGCTTGATTCGATTCACTATAACCTTAGTAATGATCTTATAAGCAACGTTGCATAAGCCTATTGGTCGAAAATGAGAAGCTGACTCGGGGTTGTCAACTTTGGGAATAAGAACAATGTTTGTCTCATTCAAACAATCCGCGGTCCCTTTCCCTCAAGCACGAGGCAGCACCATCTCATAAACACTCTTAGCAACAATGTCCCGGTTCTTCGATAAAATAATGCCTGAAAGCCATCCGGACCCTGGGCTTTGAGAGCCCCCATATGCTGAACAACATCATCAATGTCATATTTTGTGAACGGACGAGATAAAAGTTCCCACTCTCGCGTGGGAATTTCGGGAAAAACATCTTGGGGCACATTAAAGAAATCAGGTTCAGCATCTGCTTAGAAAAGATTCGAAAAATAATTCACCGTGTGGTTCTTCACTGCTTCATTATCATGCAGCCACATACCTGTAATATCTTTCACAGCAGAAATTTTGTTCTTCCATCTTCTAATAATTGTGCTCAAGTGGAAGAAGGTAGTATTCCGGTCACCATCCCGTATCCAGTCCACACGAGATTTAGGATTTCATCGAGATCTCTCCGCAACCGAGCTTCAAGTTTAATCAACCCTCTATCAATACGTACAGCAAGATGTTTTTGAATGCCAGCAATTCTTGCTAACAGAGAACGTTTTTGGCGAAAGATGTTCCCAAAAACATTTTTGTTCCAGTCCTGTAGGTCACCAGCTAATTTGGAGAGAGATGGAATTAAAGGCCTAGACTGATCCCAATGGTTCTTCATGAACGTTTGAAAATTTTCATGGGATAACCAAGTCGCTTGAAAGCGGAATGGTTTATTGAAATTATTGAGGGGGGCAAAACCATTTGGGGAGATAAATATGGGGCAATGATCTGAATGAATTGCAGGGAGATGTTTTACCTTGGCATGCTCAAAACGAAGTCCCCACTCTCCATTGCACAAAGCTCGGTCAAGTCTTGCACTTTTCCTCGTCTCAGGGGTAAGACCCCTGGCCCATGTATGTTGTGCACCAGTGAACTCAACTTCAAGTAATTCCATCTCATTCACCCATTCATTGAACTTTGCAGCATGACGGCTAGTTTCATTACACGCACTACTACGTTCTGAAGGAAATCTTGTATCGTTAAAGTCGCCTGCTAGTAACCAAGGATGATTATGGCTTGCTGCAAATTCTTGTAGTTCTCCCCCACAATTCCCTACGCTTAGTAGGATTCGGGCTCGCATAAACCGCGGTAAAGTACCACGGAGTCGCACCATTTCTTCTGATATCCATGGTAATGTGCTGGTCATGCTTTCTAATTGGTTCCACCGTTACTAGTTCTGATCTCCAAAACACCCATATGCCCCCACGAAATCCAACAGCATCTACACGGGTGTGGCCCGTGTAGCCTAAGATGTTGGCAATGGATAACGCTTGAGCCCCTCCCATATGTGTTTCCACAAGAGTTAACACATTAGGATTATTCATTCTTACAATTTCTCTAAGAGCATTCACAAAATCGCGGCTTCCCGCACCTTGAACGTTCCACACCATACAAGTTATGGCTAACGAGTCCGGAATAAAATTCGGGGTTTGTGCTTCCATAGAAACTGGGATAAAAGGTAGAGATGACATAAAAGCTTGATTGATCAATCTAATGATTCTTTGCACTTCATTGGGAATTAACAAGGTCATTATTAACTCCCTGGGATTCGAGATTGGTTCCAACCAAGAATCCACTCTCACTTCCAATAAATGGGTCAGGGGGTTTGTTGTGTAGAGGTAAGGCACATCCATTGGAACCCCTATGAAAAGCGTCTTCTCCGGAGGGATTTTCAATTTGATCACATTGTTTTGAGGGAAAGACATGAGTGATAGTGTGGGAATGGCTTAGAAGGTGAGAGAGATGGATTTGGGTTGCTTGGAATTGACACGAGATTGATCAAAGGAAGTAACTCGAGGGAGAGTAGTGTTGTTTTCTTTCCCTGGCGCTTGGATTACACTTTCAGAGAGCTGAATCACCTTAGGCGTTTTGGTATTAGCATCAGTAAGAATACGTAGAGGTTCAAATGAACTAGACTTCTTTTTGCCTTGATAATTTTTAGAGGAACTTTTGGATTTACTGGACTTTGGTTGGACTGGAGATCTGCTTTCCAAATTAAAATCCGGAATATTATCTTGGTCCGTCAATTTAGATTGAGAATTATCCCCAAGCGCTATTGTAGGGAAAGAAATATCTTCTTCCATAACTTCCATATCACTCTTACTGATATCGCCCAAATTGACGCTCTGAATAGGCGCACTTTCCTCCTCATGTTGATCCTCTAAATTTTGAAATCTTGATCCAATCCCACTATTCCCGCCTTGCTTATTTTGATTTTTTGAAGTACCCAATTTTATCCCTGTTGTATCAACCTTATCAGCCACCTTCGAAACGTCAGGTAACGGTAGCATATTATGGTTATGCCCTTTGACCATGTCCCTAAAGGATAGGGCTACAGGAGGTTGGTTAGGAACTCCCCCATACACAGCATCTATATTCGAAACCTGATGCTCGTTCCTATCAGTCTCCATCTCTTGATTTTGCACTAGCTGTGGTTTCTCAAAGATTAAGGGTGCGTTCTCTTCACCTTAAAAAATTAAGTTTCAGGTCCAATAAGTTCAGTTCAGTTCAGATAAGTTCAGTTTAGTTCAGATAAGTTTCAATCAGGTCCAATCAGGGCAATAAGTTCCAATCAGGTCTAATAAGGTCCAATAAGTTTCAATCAGGTGCAATAAGTTCCAATCAGGTCTAATAAGGTCCAATAAGTTCCAATCAGGTGCAATAAGTTTCAATCAGGTCTAATCAGGTCCAATAAATTCCAATAGTCAATGATCAATAAATATTTATATTATTGTCCATTATTTTATTATTCATATCACCATTAGCTGATTATGTTATTATTTGAATTTTAATTAAAGTACCACAATGATTATATCGTATTATACTTGTATTATTGTCTATTAATTTATTATTCATATTACTATTAGCTGATTATATTATTATTAAAAAATATTATAATCATGGTTAAATAAGGTTAATAATAATAATCATCATAATTACAATATTTTGCAATTTGTCTTTAAATAACTAGAGAACATGTTTTCGAAACTAATAACAATGAAAAATATAAATGTTATCAATGAATTGCTTCATTATCATCACCGAAGTATCTTTCTTAGATGTATTAGTGGTGAAAGTCATGTATAGGCAAGTATATAAATAGTATTTTTTTTTGTTAAATTGTTTATCATAAGACATAATTAATAATTATTATTTTTTAAAGGGCGAATTTTAATAATTATTACTTCATAATAAATTTTGAGGGGTAGTATTTACGTTAGGGGTAATATTTATGTTATTACTCATCAATTTTTTTGTCTAATAAGGGCAAATAAGTTCCAATTAGGTCCAACAAGGTCTAATAAGTTTCAATCAGGTCCAAAAAGGTCTAATAAGTTTCAATCAGGGCCAATAAGGTCTAATAAGTGCCAATCAGATCAATAAGTTCCAATCAGGTCCAATAAGTTCCAATCAGGTTCAATCAGGTCCAATAAGTTGAATCAGGTCTAATCAGGCCTAATAAGTTCCAATCAGTTCAGTTCAGGTCCAATAAGTTCAGTTCAGATAAGTTTAGTTCAGTTCAGGTCCAATAAGTTGAAGAGAACGCACCCTAAATGAGTAATTTTGCGTTTAGGTTTCTTGGTTGATCTTGAGATCTGATCATTTTCCTCGGGGGATTTTTTTTGGGTTTCCTTGGGGTTTTCCATAGAGAGAGAAACTCCTTGATAAGTAGCTAGAATTTAAAGGGAATATTTATAGTACATCATATAAATCCTAACTTAGGTACAACTAGAAAAACATATAGTAAATATAATACTAATAAATAGTATCTCTAAACACTTGCAGATAGATATGTCTAGGTAAACACTTCTAGATAGATAGATTTACGAAATACTCCTAAATCTATTATAACAATAAGGTTTACTCGTCCATCCGATCTTAGAGAATTATATATATTCTTTTTATTTTTTCCTAAGAAAGTTAACTAAAAAAGGCTTAAAATTATTAGAATTTTGGAAGTAGAACAGTCTGGAGCATCTTGGAGCTTCTATCAGGATTGCGAATTTTTTAAAATAAAAAAAAAAATACAATAAACATAAAAAAAATAGCCAAGTTAAATTCCTATAATCTAATCTTTTTCTCACTGTCTCTACTCCCATGTAGCCACAACGCCATCTTTTCCTCTATATTTTCAACTCTATCCATTTGCCATAATTAAAGTTGGACGAAGGTCTACAACATCTTTTTTGTTTCGGCGAAACCGACAAATGTTTATATTTTTGCTTTTCTTTTTCTTAGATTGAATAATCTTTAGTATGCATTTTGTTTAGAAGAAATAGATACTGTTACTACTTCCTACGTTTTTTACTTGCATCATTTGTGTTTGCAAAGGAACCAAGAAGATGAGAGAGATATTAATGCCCGAACGTTGGATAGGTCGGCCCTTACGTAAGGATTATGTTGTCCCCGTATTTTATGAAATACAAGATGCTTAATGTAGGTGTGTTTTTATTTCGCCAACAATTCTTTTTTAGCAAGAATCATAAACCTAATTGGATATGGAAAAACCGTAGGGATAAATAATCCAATGTAGATTTCCCCGTCTAGACTCCATATATGGTCAAAATGAACTAAAGATTGAGTTCGGGGGTGAGGGTACAATACAGTCAGGAACCATATTGCCCATTGTTGGCCTCTACTAAATATCGATTCATTACAAATTTTATGCCAAAGAATAATCAAATAATGTTTTAAGCACCCTAAAAATAATTAGTCTAAATTGGTTCAGGAAACACATAGAAAGACTAATTTTTAGTGACATGTTATTAGGCAATCAATATTACAGGGAACCTAGTAGATTGTCCAAATTAATCTAATTAATGTTAGAACATTTCTTTAGGCCTTTGATTAACAAAAATAACATGTGGGTTGATAAAAGCAATAAAGCAGGACAATCATATAATATGCATAGAATAATCAGGCAAGCGTATGATATACAAAGACAAGAATAATATGAACATAAAATAAAGTATAGAAAAGATGTTAGAATATATAGTAGAGCGATTTTACATTAAAGATCTACATCAGGAAAGAAAATTGTTAGTAACTTCAATATTAAAATAATTTATTTAAGGACCTTCAGTATTATACAGTGGCTTGGGTTTGTGAGAATGACAACCTTTGGGACGAGCAATCGTGAAGCTTGAAAATCTGAATGTATGAAAGTATGTAGATTTGAATGTATTTGCGTTTGAAAGTATGAGTTTTGTAGGGAAGTTTTGTAGTTTGTAGAGAGGTTCGTAAAGTATTCGTCGAGTTCGAAGTGTGTTAATGTGAAAAATTCGTTCTGAAATTTGTACGGAAATCAGGCCTATTTATAGAGAAAACGACACTGCGCCTCACGCGCTAGTTGCGTCTGACGCAGCTGACGTGTCAAGCGCATGACGCGTCAAGCGCATGACGTGGCATGACCAGTAAAAAGCGTACATGTGGTACACGCTTTTGAAAAAAAGATAAGAAAGAAAATCCGCATCTCAAGCAGAGAACTGCGCTTGACGCATGACTCTACATGAAACAGAAGTTTACGTGGTAGTTCTGGTGTGCTTGGCACAAGTTGTGCGCTAAGCGCAACTTACGTGGAAGCCCACGTGCGCTCGGCGCAGGAAGCTGCGCCCAGCGCAGAGCTTGTTTTTGACACATTTTGACAGTTTTTGATAAAAACGCGTTCTAAAAGATTTTCTTTTATCTTTTAACTACGGATATTTGATTTTACGGGATAAAATCCGATTTTAACTTATAAAAAAAAAAATTAAAAATATTTATTTATTAAAATAAATCAATTAATTATCAATTAATTGGGCTTTTCAAAGAATTGGGCTCAAATACATCTAATTATCATGGATAATTAATTGGGCTTTAAAATAAGACTTTAACACTTTTTGAAATGGTTTTGAATGGCTTTTCAGGCTGCTATGCCCTTGGATTGGACCATTTAAGACCGCGGTATGTTTCATCATCGGATCCTTATATGGGGAGACACGATTATGTGTCTACACTTATTCAATGATAAGAAACTTAATTTCAAATCTACAACATCAAATATCTAAAGACTATATACTATTTATACGTTCATTTCTAGATCAAAGAGAATAATTGAGTTAGGAGAGAGGTAAAGAGTAATTATTAGATGTGGCAAACATGTCATACGAGTCGGGTTGTATTTGAGCCACCGCTAGATTCAGGTTGCACTCGAATCAAGTTCATTTGGGTTCCCCAGCAAATCCATGGAATTTCGATCTCGGTGTGTGTGTTTAATTTATCGGGTCAGTGTCGTGGTCGGGTTAGTTCGGGTTGGGTTATTTTTTGCTTGCCTTAAAATGATTTTTTTTGCCAAGTTAATCCTTCTTTTATCTATAATTGTTCTGCCATAATTTGTGTTGATACACAATGCCATGCATTGACATTATCTTCAATCAAAGAAATAAACCACAAACCATCTAAAAAAAAGGAAATCGATGAGGTCTTAATAAATTGATAAATCAACCACAATGCCATGTATTTTCAGGTTATGTAGATTCAGTTTAGGTTATCTTTAGGTACTAATTGTATTCAAGTCTAGTTGGTTCCAGATTTGGGTTATTGGGGCTGTTATTCTTGTACGTGTTATTATTTTATGGGTGAAAACGGGTTTGAGGTTGAGTATGTTATGGTCGAGTATCGGATACGGGTCCGTTTACCCGTTCTAATAATTATTGGTTTATTGCCCAGAAAGAAAATGATGCAGGTGATCTACAATTTTCAGAAGTGGAAAATGTTAGCAGTAAAATAAAAGGAAAAATTGACGCTATGGGGCCCAAATATCGGCCATTATCTTTTATAGATCCCAACTTTTGATTATTCATACGGGACCCAAGTATGACCTCTTTATGTCTTTCATTGGGCCTATGTAATCTCCCATAATTTTAAAGGATTTTATAAATATATTTTAGCATTTATATATTTATATTTTAGTTGGAATGATTTTATTATTTAAAGAAGGTTGACTATTTTAAAAGTCAAATGAAATGATTATAAGGATTTAAGAAAGTTGAAAATATTTTAACAAGGCATGCTTTGAAAAAGGTTTGAAATACGAATTTGATTTGGAAAAGAAGTCTAAGTGGACTTGAGGAACCCAAATTCTAAGTAGATTAGGAAAAAGAGTTATATTGATGCTAGGAGTTCTAAGTTATCAATCATAGTTGTCATCAAATCTATTCAAACTCAATCTCCTTTTCCTGGCACAAGAAAACCCTACTTTATAAATACCTTAGGCCCGATTATTTTACCCCACACAAAGATTATTTTTTTCTCTCCTCTCTCAAAACTCACGGCACCTTTTTCTTTTTTCTCTCCTCACCGTTTTTCTTTTTCTTCTCTCAAGTTTTCTTTCTTCTTCTTCAAGTAACGCTTTCTTCTTCACTAAGAAACGTCACAACCACCGCCGAACACCGGTGAATCGGCTGCTTTGCCGCCGCCGCTTGCTCTTCCTTGGCCGGCGCATCATTCCATTTTCTTCTTGTGTTGGTTTAATTATTTTCTTCTTCCTCAAGTTTCAATTAAAAATTATATTTTTATGCTTTATTTAAGTACTAATCATGATTAATAACTTTAATTTACTGTTTTAATGATTAATTATGGTTTATGTATATTATATACTCCATCCGTCCCATAATATAAGTCATGATTCTGTTTTTACACGGGAATTAAGGTAAAGTGGAATCTTGTTTTATTTGAATAAAAAAAATCATTTTTATTGGGAAACACCTACATTGTTTTTTTCTCGTTTAACAAAAAATAAAAATTGAACATTAATGTTGCATGGTTTAATGTGTAAAAGAGTACAATGGGGTATAAGATTCCATTTTATCATTAATAATGGTGCATTGGAAAGTGAAATTATAAGGACTTTTTGGGAATTAAATTATTTTCATGAGGACTTATTGATTGAAAATAGAAACAAGACTTATATTTTGGGACACTTTAAAAGGAAAGGGGACTTATATTATGGGACGGAGGGAGTATTATAAGAATAAAAATTCAGATTTGTTTATTATTGTTAGATTGAAGTTTTAATCATTAAAGCATGGATTTTTAGGGTGTTAATTATTAGAAAACCATAGTAGCATGTTGTATACTATGAGATTGGTTTAGATTATGAATTTAAACATGTTTGCATATGTTTTAAGAGGGTTTTATGATTTTATAAGTTGCTGGAATTTCAGAAAATATTTTATTTAGGGAGTTTTAAGAATTTTAATTACTAGTATGGTAGTACTATGCTAGGAATTAAAAGTAATTGAAGTTTTGATAGTAAAATCAACTTTTGAATATGTTTTAAGGGGATTTTAAATATTTTAAAGTTGCTGTCTTTTTATTTAAGAGTATTGATTTTAGTTATATTTGCTTTCTAGGCGGAGAGTATTCTGTAGGAGACTTTTAAAGGGCTAAAAGTGGCCTGCCGACTAGTTTACACAAGGTACGTACATACTTGTGTGATTATATGATTAGTATCATGATTTAAGGAGGAAAAAGTTGTAGTATCATGTATAGGAACTTTATAAGTTCATATGTGATTTCTAGTATGACTGATTTCTACATGTTTTATGCCTGTGAGCAAGCATGTTAATTATTAGATTTATTATGAGTAAAGAATTATCATGTTTGTATGGATTTATTGATGCAAGCATGTGGATGGGAACTTTAATTATTAATTCACATGGGGGAATTAATACGTTATTAAGATTGATTCATGATTATTCATGTGTTCCCTTACGAGTATTATTTTCACTACTTTATGAGGACTGTAGGCCTTATTTGGTAAGTTGATAAGTATGTCTTTTAAAGGTAAGTTTGATTGTTGGCTAGGTTCAACAAATAAGAAAGTTGAGATTAAAAGAAAGTAAGTCTTGGGTTGTAAGTTGTGATCACTTATTAAATCCTAAGATAAAAGAAGTTCAGTTGTGAATGTTGAATTGTATTTCTGTGTTGCTTGTATGTGTCATAACAAGTAATAACTTGTAAAGAACGTAAAGTGTAACGAGGATAGTTATAGACTTTAGACTGGTGCACATCTAGAGTTGGACATTAGGAGTTAGAGTATATGGTGAGCGAACCATGGCTTTTTACAGGAGATGGATTTATCACCATCCCTTTTTCAGTTGGCAAAGGTTCCTCGATATCGCAGGTCATTTCTGGAATACGTGATAGCTTTCGTATTTCGTCTTCGTAATGAAGGCATTAGTAGATAAGACAACTCAGGTCCAATAACTATTCCATTTGAGTATAAAAAGATGTTTAGAGTTAGTTCAGTTAAAAGTTGTCTGCAGAACGTTATATGATTATATTATTATTTATTCCTGCATGTTATTTATTCAGTATCATGTTAGGAAAGTTTATGTATTATTATGTAGTACTCAGCTTTGCTGATTACGTGCTTTGTTTGTGTGTGTTGATCATGACTTTGCGCTTATTGATCCTCTGTGATGACCCAATTTTGGTGAGCATATTCTCTAGAGCATTGACATTTATAGGTTCGCGAGATGTAGCATCATTGGGAATGCAGGAATGGAGAACTTGTATAATTTAGTATATCATGTTTTACGCATTAGTAGGAACATATTATTATAAGTTTGTTTGACTAGACATTTATAGAGTGTTTGATTTTGAAGTACTTATTTGTTTATTTATTTATGTTAGTAAAGTATAAAGTTTAATTAGATGTTTTCCGCTGCAAAATCCTGAATAAGCCGATACGTTATCACACGGGCGATAATACTTGGGTAATTCTCTAAGTTTTATATTATAAAAGTATTTCTGAAAAGAGAGAATTATCGGGGTGTTACAGCCTAGGAGACTTATAACCGGTTGCAAAGGTTAAACAAACCCCTCGTGGTTCCCAAATGTTTTTTATGTTTTGTTTATTATTGCAATTAACTTAATTTAGCAGTTAATTTAATTTTTTTCAGTCTTCCCTCCTAAACAGTTATCCTCTCTCCTTCATCTATTTTTTTTTCTTCTTCTCAACCATTAATTTTTTGAAGCTGAGTTGCTGCCATTAACTGCAGAGTAAATATTCACATAGCAACCATTAATGGCTTCCTTGCTTAAACACCCAACTGATGACAAGTTTTTGGGAAAATCAAACTTTGAAATCGACACACAAAACACACACAAAAAAAGGTTCAACCACTTCAATTCAACTTATCCAACAAACAAACAACTAAAACCCTAACTCCTACACTGTAGAATCGAATAACAACACCAAAAAGCAACATGTTTCTTTCGGGTCACAACTCCACAAGGTAAAGTTACTTCCAAACAACAACTCATATTGAATCTCTGCTACCAAAAATCAGCAAAAATCAAGAATTAAAAAATGAATAATTTGCAAATTAAATTCTAAAAAAATCTCAAAAACATCGCAACGTTGAATTGAAATTAGATAAGAATAATTTCGAAAACCTGAAAGAGAGAGAGCAATGGAGGAAGTGAAGCTATGGAAGGAGAGAGAGAGAGAGTAGGGTAAAGAAAAATTGGCGATAATACTTGGGTAATTCTCTAAGTTTTATATTATAAAAGTATTTCTGAAAAGAGAGAATTATCGGGGTGTTACAGCCTAGGAGACTTATAACCGGTTGCAAAGGTTAAACAAACCCCTCGTGGTTCCCAAATGTTTTTTATGTTTTGTTTATTATTGCAATTAACTTAATTTAGCAGTTAATTTAATTTTTTTCAGTCTTCCCTCCTAAACAGTTATCCTCTCTCCTTCATCTATTTTTTTTTCTTCTTCTCAACCATTAATTTTTTGAAGCTGAGTTGCTGCCATTAACTGCAGAGTAAATATTCACATAGCAACCATTAATGGCTTCCTTGCTTAAACACCCAACTGATGACAAGTTTTTGGGAAAATCAAACTTTGAAATCGACACACAAAACACACACAAAAAAAGGTTCAACCACTTCAATTCAACTTATCCAACAAACAAACAACTAAAACCCTAACTCCTACACTGTAGAATCGAATAACAACACCAAAAAGCAACATGTTTCTTTCGGGTCACAACTCCACAAGGTAAAGTTACTTCCAAACAACAACTCATATTGAATCTCTGCTACCAAAAATCAGCAAAAATCAAGAATTAAAAAATGAATAATTTGCAAATTAAATTCTAAAAAAATCTCAAAAAACATCGCAACGTTGAATTGAAATTAGATAAGAATAATTTCGAAAACCCGAAAGAGAGAGAGCAATGGAGGAAGTGAAGCTATGGAAGGAGAGAGAGAGAGATAGGGTAAAGAAAAATTGGCGATAATACTTGGGTAATTTCTAAGTTTTATATTATAAAAGTATTTACGAAAAAGGAGAATTATCGGGGTGTTACTGCCTAGGAGACTCTATAACCGGTTGCAAAGGTTAAACAAACCCCTCGTGGTTCCCAAATGTTTTTTATGTTTTGTTTATTATTGCAATTAACTTAATTTAGCAGTTAATTTAATTTTTTTCAGTCTTCCCTCCTAAACAGTTATCCTCTCTCCTTCATCTATTTTTTTTTCTTCTTCTCAACCATTAATTTTTTGAAGCTGAGTTGCTGCCATTAACTGCAGAGTAAATATTCACATAGCAACCATTAATGGCTTCCTTGCTTAAACACCCAACTGATGACAAGTTTTTGGGAAAATCAAACTTTGAAATCGACACACAAAACACACACAAAAAAAGGTTCAACCACTTCAATTCAACTTATCCAACAAACAAACAACTAAAACCCTAACTCCTACACTGTAGAATCGAATAACAACACCAAAAAGCAACATGTTTCTTTCGGGTCACAACTCCACAAGGTAAAGTTACTTCCAAACAACAACTCATATTGAATCTCTGCTACCAAAAATCAGCAAAAATCAAGAATTAAAAAATGAATAATTTGCAAATTAAATTCTAAAAAATCTCAAAAACATCGCAACGTTGAATTGAAATTAGATAAGAATAATTTCGAAAACCTGAAAGAGAGAGAGCAATGGAGGAAGTGAAGCTATGGAAGGAGAGAGAGAGAGAGTAGGGTAAAGAAAAATTGACCACTTGGTGGCACCATTCGATCCAACAAATACACCACCATTACCACTACCACCACCTCGTTGAACATTCGCTTAATATCAATTCGGTTCTCGGTCTCTTCACTTTCTCTATGCTCAAGAACAACCACCCTTATCACATTTGCAACAGAAAATTCGACTATTAATCTGTGAAATTAAAGAGTGCGCGACCATGCCATGAACATATAGGAGAAGAGAAATGAAAACCAGATTAGAGGAGAGAAGAGAGATGAAAAAATGGCAGAGGAGGGGATAGGGAAATGGTGAAAAAATCGCAAGGAAGGAGGAACAAAGAAGGGATTGGTTTCCCTTTCAAAGTCACGTGTCAGTTTAATTAACTCACATGACAATCAACCTCTTCTGGCAGGTTGGTTACCTGCTACTGCTAGGTCCAATAAAAGACACTGTGAGGTCATACTTGGGTCCTACATAGAATAATCAAAAGTTGGGATCTATAAAAGATAATGGCCAATAGTTGAGTCCAATAGCATCAATTTTTTCAAAATAAAGAGGAGAGGGATTATTTCTTAGCATATCTAGAATTCACAAGATAAAAATAAAGTAAAATTAGGTTCCCCTCAAAAAAAATAAAATAGAATTAGGTCACTCGCTACGCGTGTCTATACGCACTCTTCTTGCCTTTTCTGAAGAAGAAAAAAAAAAGAACATTTGTTCTCCCCTGCAAATTGAAATTGGAAAACTGATGTGCAAGTGCAAACTTACATCTTCCATCTGGATTTACTAATCACCAGGTACGTTTCTCTCCGATTTGATGCATGAAATCTTTCTATATAATTAACTTATAATCTCTTATTTTTTTTTTTTGAAAAAAAAGGAGGAATCAATAACAAAAATTTGAAACTTGAATTTCAGGAATTCAAACACAATTCAAGCGTTTGAAGTTAAATTCGATCCATTTTTTAACCTAATTTTCCAGATAGAATATTTGTTGATTAAAAATGGATCCAGATTCAGTGAAATCAACTCTATCTACTTTAGCAATGGGTAATGTCATGGCTGCTGCTGCCCGTAACCTTCAAAAGGTAATCAATTTTTTATGCGATGAAGTTTTTTTCGGAAAATTTATCGATGATATATCCAATTTCTCTTGATTTTAGCTTTTGTAGTGTTTTGTGTAGAAAATTTAGTATATTGATTCACGACTCTAATATAGCTGATAAATTATGGTGACGTTTTCGAGTGTTTATATCGCACAACCATTGTAATGCAATGTACGACGCTTATGATTTAATATATACTATGTTTGTTGTTGAATGTACAGCTGAAAAATGTTCGTATCGATATTGCTTGTTTTGAGAATCTTCATAACTAGTAGCTGATTATGATTTGCTTTGAGAAAGTAATAAAAGAACTTGCTAGTGGAAACTTTAGATTGTGAGCTTTCGTTATGATTGATACGCTTGTATCGATTTTTGTGGTTTGGTGTTTGTTGTGTTTTATGTTCTGGCTATAGTCAGTTTTAGGAGACAGATACAGTTCTGTATATTTAACCTTGCACTGATTATTTAGTAGGTGTTTTAGAATCTCATTTGTTTGCTAGTCGAGCAATCATGTTCCATGTTTTGAATCTCCGATGCGGTCGTGATTGCTGTAACAATCGCGAAATGGTTTTCACGGGAAGTACGGATAGTCTATGTTGCACAGAGACGGATACGGGTACGGGTTCGGATTCGGGTACGGGGACGGAAAACGGCAAGATTTTGAAATTTTAGACATGGGTACGCGTACCCATACAGGATACGTATCGTATCGGGCACGGGTACGGGTACGAGTACGCTACCTAGAAGAAGTACTCGTGCTTCATAGCGGATAGTGTGCGGCTATTGCAGCCTTAAATATCAGTCATGCTAAGCTCAATAAACTTTGTAACGTGGTTGATATATGGTGTACGCCGAGTTTTGGTAGCATACATGTTTCTCCATCTCCTTGTGTTCTTAAGGCTTCTAAATAGTTCACTTAATGATGTTGTAGGAAATGGTGGGCCAGCAGAAGACACAGGCGTCAAGTTCAGCTAATGACGAGATTGATTTTGATGAGTTGATGGATGTTAGTTCTAGAGCACTTTGCTTTTTTGTTGCATTATACTTATGTGCATGTGCATCTTCTAAAATGATCAACTGTGTTTTTCATTCTGTAATGCCAGGATCCGGAGCTGGAGAAACTACATGCTGACAGGATTGCATCCCTGAAGGTTTACATTGTATTTCTGTACCATATATTATTATTAGATATGCTATGATAAATCTTTGAAGTATTCACGCTAGGATTTATTTGCTTAGAAAGAAGCTGAGAAGCGTCAAGAACAGAAGAAACAGGGCCATGGAGAGTATAGAGAGGTAACTGAAGGGGACTTCTTGGGTGAAGTTACAGGCAGCGAACTAGTTATCTGTCATTTCTATCATCGGGAGTTCTATCGATGCAAGTAAAGCCCCAGTCTGACTTTTCTTAATTCTAATATCAAACATTTTTATTGAAGTCGTCAAAAGAGTTTAGAGGCCTTTCTAACTACTATGTTTTTGGTGAAATCAGATACCCCGTTTTAAATTCAAGTTATGATAGATATTGCATATCGATCTTGGATTTATGCTCTCTGCTCATCTAATTAATCTTTCTATCTATCATTGCACTTGTTACTTGGTAGTTGGTAGCAATTGTTGTACATCCCCCTCCCCCCACCTCCTTTCCTCTGTGTGTTTGAGTGTGATTTTTCCTCCTATGAAGGCTATATAAAAGTTTCTTGGATTCCATGAGCTTGTAGTTTCATTTTTGGCCTGTATTCCTTCATGGTTTTTTTCATCAATGAGGTACAAGAGTATGAGCATCCCTTGGATTTTTCTCAAGGGTAAGTTCAGTACAGACTAGAGAAAGCAGAGCAGAGACAGGTAACTCGTGTGTTAAAGCTTACACCATCATTGTTCTATTGCTTCTAGTTCATGGACCGTCCTCTAGTTCTTGTTTTTCTTAAGAATAATGGATATGGAGACTGCACTATCTCCAATATTGCTATTGAAAGACACAATTTTGGTGTCTCTACGACAACTATAGTTGAATATTGATTATGATGTTTCATATATAACTCTTTCTTCTGTAATGCATACATTGTGAACAAGGATTTTATCAGGATGCTTTAGGTTTCTTTGCATATATCTGAACATGGTTTGCCTTATTAGATTAAGAAGCTTTTTGGTAATTTTCAGGATAATGGATAAGCATTTAAAGGGGCTTGCACCAAAATACCTTGATACTAAGTTTATTAAACTGGATGCAGAGGTTAGTTATCTTAGTATATGACTATTACATTAAGAAACATTTGCGTTGTTCTGGTTCTACCTGCCGCTTGCTTTATTATTAAGCTTAATAATATGTTGCCTGTAATGACTATTTTAGTACATGAGTGATAAGCTAATAATCTATAATTGAATACTAAATGCAGAATGCCCCCTTCTTCATATCCAAGCTTGCAATCAAAACTTTGCCATGCATTATATTGTTCAGGTCAGTATTCTAAAGTCATATTAAATATTCTACTGCAGTGTTAGAACTCTGCTAGGAACTCTAAGAAATAGAATAATTCCTCTTGTATTCTGTCTATTTGATTGAATATTCTTATGTAATTAGCCCGTCTTTCACAATATATTAACATAAAGAAATGACAAGCTTATTAAGGAAATGTTATCTCACTCTCCATTTTTTGAGACAGGGTGAAACCACTTAGCAAATAGCAAGTTATAAGGCTAGACAACAAACAAGCTAGTTGAATCCTGTCACTAATGTGTTCCTTAACCAAAACTTGTAGAAAAGCATTAGGAGTATTCTTTGAATATAGGAAATGAAGCAAACTCTTAATTAAGTTATGGTCCGTGCTCTTCACCTTAAATAACAAGGTTGAGGGTCGACGATATCCAATTAAGTTTAATTATAATATAGTTTCAAGATAGGTCCAATTAGGTTTAAATAAGTTTAGATAAGTTCACTTTAGCAAAGGAGAAGTAAAGAGAATGCATTTCTAGTTTAATCCCTATTTATAATACCAACACATTTTCTTGCAGTGTTAATGTTATAAGGAGTCCCACCCCTAGTAAGAATGTTAGATAGAGGAGAAGAAAATATTATTTTTGTCTAACATACCAATGCCAATTATCATATCATAATAATTACTAAAAGGAAAAAGGAAGATGTGGTTAAAGCACACATATTTTAGGTAGGAGATTGTTCTTTAGGTTCTTGATGCATATTGTCCAAAATGGTGTCACGTAGAATACTATCTATGGCCGACACGTGGAATTTATGTGTTGATAGGGTAATCTTCTTTTCCCATTCCATCTATGGGAGTTTTTCTAGCAGTATTGTTGTTTTTTTGCGGTGTTGTGAGCGGTTGAAGTATCAACTCTCTTTTATATTAGCATAAACCCTTTCTATTTTGAAAACCAAATCATTATTAGTATTACATTTGTTATTATTTGTACGACAATATTTGCAATGAATCTCCATTGACTTAGCAGAAGGAGAGTTTTAGGGGAAACCAAAGGTTATACTATTAATATAAATTAAGTTAACCATTTTAAAATATGCATGTTCGAGTAATTTCCACGTGTGGGGCAACACCTAGAGGAAGTAATATTACAACGGTTAAAACCTAAAGTAAACTCCGTAACAACTCTTCCACTAGTTTGAGGTATATGAATTTTACAACTATTGATATATGTGGACGGAAAGAAAATATCCGCTTGAAAACGGACTCTTCTTTCTAAAATGTGTTCGGGAATGTAGAGTTAAGCATTCCAAACTATAGATATTTTAATATTGATATGTTAGTGTACAAGGAGGAAAACTATGGAATAGGTGAATTAGGGAGATATGTGCATCTTCTAGTTATATATCTGGTTAATTTCGTCTTCCACAATTTTTGCCTGAAAAATTGACGGGAAAACTGTGGATATAGATTTGTTTGTTTGTTCATTGTAAAATTACAATCACTACTCTATATGAGTTTAAGGACGTCTACTTTTATTGCCAATTCATGGCCTCTTATACAATGTTTCCACTAACTTTCAAAGCAGAACATTTAAGTGAACTTATGAGTCACTTGAATATGCTATACAACATTACGTCTTTTGTGGGCTTCCCCTTAAAGTTAGGGCATGCCCGTTTTTCTCCTCTATGATAGAGGATACACTTATAGCCAAGGGGTTGGATCCACAAGCTCCATACAACCTCTCCATGCTGCATATGTATAGATTAGATTCCAAAATTCATTCTTTACTACGTGCAAAGGTACATTATAGTTGCATTGATCCCATGCAGCAATCTCCAAACAACCTTGGAGATTTGACAATTTCTAAAGAGACTTTCATCCTCATTGAAGCTTGTACAGAGATAATGCCCCTTCTAAGAGAGAAAGTTCAAAGCTAAATGATTCTGCCACTTCCATATATATTTCTTCCTCTTTGGTAGAAGCTCAGAGGCATATAGCTTCTTCCAGAGCTCACTGGGAGATTATTTCAACATTTTCCCTCTATTTACCGACCAAAAGATCAGATATCTTGTAAGAGAATCCCTCTACATAGATTAGTCGTTCCTATACATAGGGATTTCCACGGACAGGATTCTCTGAGCTGCTTGATCTGGGGAATGAGCGGGCCTGATCAAAGGATCTTTTTAGGCTTAACTTACAACATTCTAATTTATTCATCGTCCCAGATTCTGGCGCTACCACTCATCCATAGGTTGAAGAAAGGTCTCTTCAGTTGTGATTCTTTGCATGTTGCATTGTACATTTCGCTACATTAAAGACGGATTAGAATGAATTCTCTAGGCTTATAAAACAAGAGGGATTTATTGAAATCATACATAATCCTCAGACCTAAGATTTCTTTTTCTATGAAAAATTGGATGTATCCCTAAGGAAGAACTTAATATCTAGTATAGTAGTAATACATTTACACAGGTCTTCCTATTGTTACAAACCAAACAACGAAAATTATGTGAATTACTTATCTTTTAAAAACTTCCACATTAGATAAAACAAATGTTAACTATTAATTTTTGCAATTTACATTTCCAGTGTTTTCCCTATTTTACTTTTACATACGTTACCACTATATATTGGTTTCCAGACCGTTAAACATAAAAATAAAGAAGTGGTCAGGATTATCTGAATATTTATCTTCCATTGAAGACGATAGTATCACCTAAATCTCATCCCGATACCCAATTTTTCAAGATGGTTAACCCCAATCCGCACCGGATCTCCAGAGATAGGAGTGCAGTTCACCATGAACCTTAAAAATGAATATGTCTGTCATCGATTCTGCGAGCTAGTAATGGACGGCTTTCTTCTTTCTATTTCCGAGGGTGCGGTGGGAGGAGGGATAGGAGAAATAGATTGTTTATATTAATATTTGTGTACCAAAATACTCCACATCATATACATTATCACGTGTAATTACAATTTAAGGTTTTTCCATCTGATTGTAAATCATTTGAATGAATTTCAGGAAAGGAATTGCCGCTGATAGACTAGTTGGGTTTGAAGACCTTGGTGGTAAAGATGATTTTCCTACAAAGAGACTGGAAAATCTGCTGATCAAGAAAGGTAATAGATATTATATCCGTTGTTAAAAGGAGCTATGCTTGCAGTGCTGGCTGTTCTAAATATAACCAGTTGTTTACAGGTCTGATCAAAGAGAAGGGAAAGGATGAAGACGAGGAGGATTATTCTGACAGTATACGCACGTCTGTTAGATCATCATTGAACCATGATACTGATTCTGATTAGTTATTGAAAAGAAAAGGAAAGAAGAAAGAAGACCTTGTATTATGTTCTGCTTATCAATCCCGATACACTGATCTGGTCTCATTGATGTTCTGTAATGCTTTGTTGTTGTGATATGGTCTCTCTGTTGCCTTTTGTTTTCAAGAAAAACAGTTTTGAGCTAGTTCCACGGCTACAGAGCGTCTATTGTATAATCAGGCAAACGTACATCTAGGATTGTGCAGGTCATACACTCTCCACATGCTATGGCTGCATGCTGGGGTACGGTTGTCCCAAAAGTTCCAGATGTACCTTTCTTTAGGTCTAACAAGAGTCTCTTAGTAAGAATTGTATCTATTGGAATATCTGTTCTTTTGAAACTTAACTTTTTTGACGGGGAAAGAATAGATGCCTACTCATTCTCGTCTTCTATATTAGGTTTATTCATATTCTTTACCTTCTGTACCTCGCATTTTGGTATTGTGATTTGTGAATGGATTTAAGTATATTAGCACAACAGTGTACAATGGGTGAATAGTACATAAACTACCCATGTCAATGTGTAATATTCCCATATATTGCAATTTGAATTAATGTATTTGTACAACTAAATATAAGAATAGGAAGTGGCTAGCGGAGAGGATTCATACCACTCAAATGGTTAAAACAGATACGATTTATTAACTTTGTTATAATTTCTTTTAAAATAAAAACTAGTATTTGGGCCCGGGCGTTGCCCCGAGTGGTATATTTTTCCCGAAATTGATATATATATTTTTTTCCATTCGCATAAAATATAATAAAAAAAACTCAACATTTAAAAGGTACAAATATAATAATGTGGACAATTAAAGCATGATTAAAAGTTGGTGGAGATGGTTATTGTGCTATGTATAATAGCAAGATGTCATGGGTTCAAATCTTGTTGCAAGCTAATTTACTTTTGTTGGTTGACATGACATATGTCCACATGCATTGGACACTTCTAGTAGAGTAAGAGAGGCGCACGTGGCGTGTATACGTTCTCAAGCACGCATTTTAATATATTAGTATAGATTAGCCTGTTATAATTCTCATTTGTTAGGGATACACCTATACAATGACCAACGAATCCACCCATTTAGTCCGAAAACATATACAATTCTCATTTGTTGGGGATACACCGATACAAGCAAGAGAAATTGAAGATGGTTGAATGAATCACAAATTAACACAGGCATTAAGAATTAAGGTTGCCCTCATTGGTTAGGGGTGTTCACCGGTCTAGGACCGGACTGGAATCTGGGAAAAATTTGGACCTGAATTCCGGTCCGGTCAGGTCCGGTCTTGGACCTGTTGGACCGGAATCTTTATTTTTAAAAAAAAAAAATATTTTTTATTTGATATAAAAATATTTATAAATTAGATATATTAAAATTTTAATAATATTAATAACAATATTTCTAAAGTTTATAAATAGTAGTTCTAAATTTCTAACTTTTTACTACCTTTTAAACATTATTAACGTATAAACTTTTTTTTTACTAAAAAATAAGAAATTCCGGTCCATCGGTCCGGACCGGACCGGAAATTCGAAAACGGGATTTTCTTCGGTCCGAGGACCGGACCGAATCTTCGGTCCGGTTCGGTCCAAAATTCGGTCCGGTTTCGACCCCGGTCTTTAAACGCCCTCTATCATTAGTTGGAAACCCTCTTTCCACCCTAGTAAAAGGGTTCGATTTTTGCCCCTTCCAAAATAAAATCCCCAAATTTCCTCCACTTATAAGAGAGATATTCATCTTACCTTAAAAAAAAAAGTTAACATTGCAATCAGAATGCACCTCCAACAAGTTAAAGCAATATGCAAACACCATTAAAAGCGGAAAAGAAGTTCCACAATCATTTTCATGTAATATTTGGGATAGGATTGTTCAGTTAATAATTTGAAACTAGTTTTTAGACCCGGACTATGCCCCGAGCAATTATAGTTTTCATTTGTTGATGTTTTACTTTGAAATTATATCAAATCTAACTTGGTTTAGTGGTTATGAACTTATGATTGTAGCATACAAACTTAAAGTCACAAGATCAAATCTTATACATGGCATTTTCTTATCTATTTATTATATGTGTATTACCTGTTGTAACGCACCTAAGAAAGAGTGCCACGTGACAACATTCCTTGTTTAGGAGCACCTTTTAATATATTTGTATAGATGAATCTACCTTGCTAAGATTTGTTGAGCTTTTTCATTTGAATGCATCTATCTTGAATTCCACTGGATCAAAACCACACTTGATCACAAAAAAATTACAAACACTAAAAGACGTTGAGAAAAAATTTAGATCTAAAGTTTAAGTTGAAGAGACAAACCCTAAAACTTACAAGTTAGATAGTCCCAAGGATTCATTGGATCTTGTTAAGTCATGGAAGAAAGAAGGTAATATCCTTTTCAGTCATGGGGATATTGATGATGCATTAGAGTGTTATGGTCTTGCTGGTGTGGTGCTTAGCCTAATTGTTTTGAAGCAGGAAGATGTTAAATGCTTTTGCGAATTATCTTTCTGCATCTTGTTGAATTTAGCTGCATGTCTATTGAAGAAAAATGAATTTGATCAAGTTGGTCTTCTTTGCTCGATTGTTTTAAGCTTCGACCCCCGTAATGTGAAAGCATTGTTTAGAAGAGCTAAAGCAGTTGGGATAGGAAGGGGTGATTTAGCGTATTGGGATTTGTTGCAAGCCTCTGAGATTGAACCATCAAATAAAGAGATTGCAAAGAAATTAAGTGAAGTTAAGAATTCGTTTGTCAAGCGGGAGGAACATCCAATTGGTTTAGGGGTGGAACCGTTGCCACCAAGGAAAAAGCTGAAGGAGCAACATCAGGAAGACGGAGAGTGTCCTTTGACGGTGACAAAGATGGTAAAAAGTGAGGTCATAAACGTGGTGCAGGATGATGAAGGTAAGGAACAAGTTGTGTGTGCGAGAGAAAGATGTTAAAAAGGAGTGTGCAAATGTGTGTGTGTGATTACAAAATTAAAAAATCAAATCTGGCGGAGCCTAGATATCGGTTTCTTAACCGAAGAAGGTCGGGCTCCTCTTTGCAATTGTCCAAAAGCGCTACTCAATTGTTGAGGAAGGGGAAATCAGTGCAAATGTATAATCCGAAATCAGGGGCATACATGGTAGTTCGGATTGTTCAAGCCACAAGAGAAGGTACTAAGAGGAAGCCCACAATGTCAGGTGGTCCGTTGCGACAACAGTTATCTGGATCTGTGAATGAGCATAGCTGTTCTGTCGGAGGAGATGAGGGTTTTCATCCCACCGTAGCTTATCATGATTGTGAAGATATAATGATGGAAAGTTCGGAGACCAAGTCTGAGGATGATGCTGAACAGGAGATAGCAGCTATTAGGCCCCAAGTGACAAGATCAAATGTTTTACGCAGTCTTCCAATTAATGGATGTATTCCATTACCCTGCACGAAAGCTAAAGATCAGGCTAAGCGGAGGAAAGCCCAATTACCGCGATTTGGGCATTCCAGGAGGATCCTAAAGACTGGCCGTCAGCAAAGTTCCTATTTCCTTCATAAGGTTGATATTATTGGCAGCTTTTGTGCTGGAATGAAGAGGAAAGCTGGTCTAAGTGAGGATTCTTCCCAAAGCTCAAGGAAGAAACCTGCTATAAGATCTTGTGATGCTAGCAATAAATTGGATGTTGGTAATGTGTCGGTTCCTAGTTTTCGATCTAATGTTAGTGGTTAATTAGATGTTAGTAATGTATCGGTTAGTAGTAAGTCTAAGGAAGATCTTGTAAGTCTCGTATGTATCGAGTCGACAAATAGATGATGTCCGCAACCTAGCTATAGAAGCTAGGTAAATGGGCACTCTTGTTTTTTGTTGTTTTGTTGTTAATGTATGATCTTGTTGTCAAAAAAAAAAAAAGTTATATCCTACATTTTTGTATCAATTTATGTCACTTAATAGATTTGGTCCACCTCATCAATTTTGATCCTACTTTCAAAAAATAGAAATTATCAATTGATGTGACCCATTAAGATAAGAGTATAGCAAACAAAAGAGGACAAAAGATATATATATATTTTTTTTCAAAACTCGATGTCCCCCAACTCAATATTTCAAATAGATGCCAAAGGCACTTCGTAATTCATATTAGACCAAAAAGGGGGGAAATTTCAAGGCAATTATAGCACATCTGATAAAGCCATAAAGAAGTCTTTATCCAATGCCCCCCCAACCCCAAAAAAAAAAAAAAAAAATAAAGGAGTCTATATGCAACAAAGAAATCTTTTACTCGTCTTCTGACTACTGGAGGACAAACCAATTACGTAAAACAACTACGGACTTTATGCAATCTGCACCAGAGATGTAGCTCCGGGATTCAAGTATGTCGCAAAAGAGCTCGGTTTGGTGAAGCTGCTTCAAACAAGTAGTGTCAGAGAAGTGTATGCATCACTGCCTGATACTTGATCTCAGAGAAAGGAACATAAACACCAATTCAAATGTGAGGTTACAGTTACAACAATTGAAAGAAAGGGCAGGCACTAGTAGGCTAATAGCGAGCAAAGAGTGTTGCACCATTGAAGTAACTGTCAGTATACTCAAATCAAATGAGTTGCCATTATACAATGCTACCTGATTTCAAACATACCTATAATAGAGATATGCAGCAAAATCTGGCAAGTGCCATCAAAATACTACTCTCCATCGAAAATTATAGTCACACAACAAGTTTAGGATGTCCACAACAACAATTCACGTTTCGAGGATTTTCAAACATACCTCACTCAAGTAGATGAGTAAGGAGAAAGACAAGTGCTCCTCAAAATAATTTTTAGTGAAATCGTAGTGAAATTTTATCAAGGTTTCAGGACTTGGTACAATAATTAGTTCTGAACCCAAAATTCTTCAGTAGTACACATTTACAACTACATGAATACAGGCCAAATATGCTTTCCTATGGTCAATCCTGAACTTTTTGGTTATCTTACATCAAAAACCTTATGCATCATAAAATAAATCATTCAACATAAGTTATGTTAAATATTGTATTATCATAGGTCATACCCAAACCAATAAAAAGCAAACACCATACTGAACTGGAGATACCAAACTGAACTGAGCACACTGGAAGCAAGTGGTTGACATTTTGAAACAAGAAGCTAACTCAGAAAAACAAGTACTAGCAAGTAGCAAATATTTCATCTTACAACAATCTAGCTTCTGAACACTTGTACTATCGTGCATCGACAGCGAACATTGGAAGTCAAATCATCAGAAAACCAACTTCAAGATCAACGTTCCAGAGTCCACTATGTACAACCAACTGACCTTCCCTGCTTCAAATCTCTCTACTCCAGATAAAATACTAACCATATCAAAGGTTACCAGAAAATAAAGGTATATCATTAAACATTAGAAGAAAATCACAAGGCAAAATCCGGCCATACCCAAGATAGCTGCAAGGAAAAAAAGTCTAAGCCTTCTAGATTATAAAGAAACTGTGTTTGCACGATGGAGTACTATACCTGTTAGTAGTAAGTACACTACATAATAGAAAAGAACGAACATACATGCAAAAATTGAGGCCAAAACTTTTAAATTTCTATAAAAAGTTCTACAAGTTTGTCAGCAATAAAAACCACCAAAACGAATACAAGAACAATATCTAACTATATGTTACAACTTACCACTAGCAAATTGTACTAATAGTACTCGTTCTCCATGTACTCAGGTACTCATCCACTAGTTTTTCATCTCTCTTGAAGCTCCAGCAAGCAGCCGACATGACCAAATACAAACATATATGGCACAGCTTAGAGCAGAAGACAGGACCGTACAACTAACTACTGCAAGAGAAACAACATACCAGCCTAACTCCACAATAAATGCTGAAAACTTGGCAGTCAAGATCCTGGCTTGACTGAATTCTTGAAAAGTTTCTCCATTAATTGAGACACGGATAAATCGTTTCCAGTATCTTTATATCAGCAATTTCTTGCAAAAATAAGCGCATATAACATTAAAAATGAGCAAAGATGACTAGCAAACTTTTTACCATATCCATAAGATCACACAGTAATGTACATGGAAGTAATGAAATATTATCTAACAGAGTTTCTTAAAACTCCACAGCTTAAGAGTAAATGATGAAGAATATTAAAAGAATCATGAGCCATCAGTTAAGCACAAGAATGATAGAGGAAGTAATAGAGATACTGCATATTTCACTTCCCATTCACTCAATGTTCTAGATCAGTCCCAACTCTGCTGCCATCCTCTGATTGATACTCGTCCATGCGTAGAATCCTAAAAAGCTGCTGGAAATGTAGGCATGAACTCCTTGGAATTAGGAAGAGGGACCTCCTGGAACCAACAATGGTTCAGGGCCTCTTCCACTGTTATCCTCTTCTCAGGGTCATAATGTAATAGCCTGCTCAACAAGTCAAGCCCCGAGTCAGAAAGTGTTGGAGAGCCCGTAAAAGATGCACGAGGGAACTTCTTGTGTAATAGGTTATATGGTTGGTGTACAAAGTTGACCTTCTTGGCCATGGGCAATTGAGAATAACCTGGCCAAATCTTGTCATTAGGTGTGCCAAGCAATCTAAATATCTTACTAAGCTGCTCAATCTCTGTTTTCCCGT
The DNA here is from genome assembly GCA_947646795.1 of Beta lomatogona. Lineage (NCBI taxonomy): Eukaryota > Viridiplantae > Streptophyta > Magnoliopsida > Caryophyllales > Amaranthaceae > Beta > Beta lomatogona. The sequence continues at coordinate 72,282 of CANSNZ010001179.1, read as the reverse complement.
CAAATAATGGTTTGTTGGTCAGTAGTTCAGCCATTATGCAGCCCACTGACCACATATCCAAAGCTGTTGAGTACTCTTTGGCTCCAAGCAGAAGCTCAGGAGCCCTGTACCAAAGAGTAACCACCAGAGCAGTATATGGTTTCAATGGGCTGCCATAATGGCGCGCCATCCCCAAATCACATATTTTAAGCTCACCCGTGTTATTAAGCAAAAGATTTGATGTCTTCAAATCTCTATGAAGCACCCAATTATCATGAAGATATTTAACACCCTCCAAAAGCTGAAGCATCAAGCACTTCACTTCACTCTGTCTAAAAGGCTGTTTTCTTACCTTCATTAGTGCCTTAATATCATGTTCCACGTATTCCATTACCATATAAACATTATCAAAGCCTTCAACGCTGTCATCCACTACTACTTCTCGAGCATTCACAATTGAAGGGTGGTTCAAAGAAAGAAGGGTATTAATTTCCCTTAGATAGCACACAGGAAATCCCTCTCGTTCATTACCCATCTTCATTTTCTTAATTGCAACAATCTCTCCACTGTTCTTGTCTCTTGCTTTGTATACGATACCATAGCTACCCTCATTAATTTTGCCAAGAATCTCATACTCGAGCACACTTCTACAACCCTGCGGCATATTTCTCGTTCCTCCCCCAGAAACACCACCCTTCGTGCCTTCATCAGAATCAAAACCTGATTCTGTGGCAGCACGATTCTCCAAGTTGTTTAACCAACTTTCATCTTCACTATCAATTCTCATCACACTATCACCATCAGACCCAGACAACCCATTCCCAGCACCATCCGAGTCCCCCTTTTGCGTAACCCCACTCTCAGGACTTGATCTTCCCTTCGCTTCCTCTCCTCCCCCGACCACACTCTTCTAGATCATCATTGCAAGCCCAACGAGACGTCAGAATGTTCGGTGCACAACTAAGATCCTCTTCATCAATCTGACCAGGCTCCCAATCATCATCTAAGTCCTTCTCTCGATTAACAAAAGAGAGACCAGTGTCCTCCACATCCCACACAACAGGAGAGAACTTCCGCCTCTTTTGTGGAGGCGAAAGCACAATCCCGTCATCTTCTTCCATAGCTTCCTTACCCTTTACTTTAAAATCGCCGTCAAACAAACCCTTCTCTCCACCATACTCCAAACCAACCACTTTACTTTTAGACCTAATCTGAACCCCATGATCAAATTCACCGTAACCAAAACCTTCACAACGATTATAAACTCCACTCGAATCACGAGAGAGAACTTCATTCCTCAATACACTGACTTTTCTCGACGCCATTATAACAACACCAACAACCACAAACAACAATCCTCTCGAATTAACGAGGAAACGCAAAATAAAAACACAACAAAAAAAAAAAGGTAAACTAATTCTCAAAAATACAAGTATTGATCTTTTTTCCTTTTTAATACAATGAAAGTAAAATAGCCACAAACAAATGATAAAGTGAAACAAATATCAAAGGTGAAAGAATAGATTCAATAGCGAAACCCTAGAAAAAGCGCAACCTTTACTCAATCACTCTCTTGTTGAATATGAATTGATATTAGGAATTAAAGGTAATCGAAAATCTTACCGAAAAGAAATTAGGGTTCGGCAATTGAGAAAGAAGAGAGCGCAGAAGCCACCAGAATTGAATTTTGGATTTCGTTGACCAGAGGAGGGGGAGAGATAGAGAGAGAGAATTGATGTCGTCGAGACAAAAGAAACGTGGAGAGTTGCTGGATGTTCTCATTTATTAACCCTTAGGTCGGCGAGAGTCGGCCCACACGCATTATAATTATTTTTTCGGATTTTTCACGGGCACTCTGCGAGTTTTCTTAATATTCACCGCGTACGCCCGCGTTTCCAATATTCACCAGGATCTTTCACAGGTTTGGTAAAAATTCTTGAAATGCCCCTACCGTTAAGTTTCCGTCAATTTCGTTAGGTTTCCGTCCAAATCATTCATATTAACCAAAATTAACTCTAATTAACCCTAATTAAACTCTTATTAACCCTAATTAACTCTAATTAAACTTTAATTAGCCCTAATTAATTTTAAACCTCCACCCACCATCACCCCACCCCCACCCCCCAAAACCACCCACCCACCCACCACCCCGGCCCCCTCCCCCTGTCAACGACCCCCACCCCTCCCTCCCCTGCGAACCCCCCCTACCCCTCCACCATCCCCCGCGCAAAACTTCCCCGCCCCCTCCACCATCCCCCCGCGCAAAACTTCCCCACCCCTCCACCATCCCCTGCGCAAAACTCCCAGCCCACCCCCTCCCCCTGCGAACGACCCCCACCCCCTCCACTACCCCGCGCAAAACCAATGCACTTTACACAAACAATTTAAGAACAAAAGTTTGTGTTTAAACTCACATTTGAATCAAACCCATTTAAGAACAAATTTTGTGAATCAAACGGCCTTGTTTTCCTGCTTTTGCGTCGATGCAAATCTGAAGCAAATTCAAATAAAATGAGGGGTTTAAAGGAACTGGGTTCTTGAAGAAGGGTTTTAGAGCTTCATATAATGTACTACCCATGAAAGACAATTCTCAGATTTTGGCACCAACAGTGGAGTAGATCAAGCTACTTAAACAAAACCGAAACAGGAGTAGTCAAGTAGCACAAATTCTGTAACTTTATATGTGCTACAAATTTAAGCCTATTTCCAATTAGTCCTGAATATCGTCGCGCCATACCGAGCAACAAACGGGTATTATGACGCCGCCGATTCGCCGACAATTATCCATGCCAGGTCTATTTTCCTCTTCAACATCCGTGATAAAGGAGGGAATGTTTTACAGTTGCTCCCACCTCTCATCTTTAATACTTCATAAAGTTGCTTCACGTTTGTCTCAGTCTTGCGAAATGGTGTGGGGGAGGGGGCTGTGAGGCTGCTGGTGGTTATCGCAGAGAATGGGGAAGGGTTTCCAGTGGGGTGGGGAGGTGTGGTTTCCAGTTGGTTGGGTGGTTGGGGGTGGGGAGGAGGGAGAAAGTGGTTGGACTGTTGGAGCAATTGAAGCAGTCCGTGAAAATCTTCCACAAGTGAACATTATATCTTCTTTTACACTCATCATAAAACCCATAAATACCATTAATCTTTGCATCTTCATGGTTTCCTCGTTAAAGGTAAATTTTATTGGGGTATCTTATTTTGTATGCTAGAAGCAAACAAATTGTTTCCAAGCTTTGCTTGCCGCGATCTACATAATCTCCAAGAAAGAGGTAGGAAACTTATCAAACTTAAGGGGTATTTGGTGAATTAAGAATGTGACGGAAACTTAACGGCAGGGGTATTTCAGGTTTTTCTCCAAACCTCAGGGTTACCTGGTGAATATTGGAAAACGCGAGGGTACCAGGTGAATATTAAGAAACCTCAGGGGTACCTGGTGAAAAATCCGTTATTTTTTTTAAAGGACACACGCATTATAATTTCTAGAAAAAATTTCAAGAAACTATCTTGGGAAATTCTCATTGGTAACCTTGTTGTATTGGAAATTATATTTGGTAACCAATCTCATTGGAAATTCTCATTGGTAACCTTGTAGTTAGTAAATTATTACCAAACGTGACATTAATGAGGTAATTGGTTAACTTTTCCGTTAAATGTCATCTTTGAACACACCATCCCCCTGCACCCCCCACCATCCCCACCCATGCCCACCTCACTCCACCCCCCCCCCCACCCCCGCCCCCGGCCCCCACTCCACCCTACCCACGCAACCCCCCACAACAACCCCCACACGACCCCTCTGCGTTCCCCCACCGCATTCCTGCGGCCCCCCACACCACTCTCACCATGGAAATGAAAGCGAGATCCACCACCACCAACCTCGATCCCTAATCCCGACATTAATGGCAATCCTACCAAACCTTCTTCCAATGGAAATCCTACCATCACCTCTGCGAATTCCACGCTCTTCACTCTTCTCCAGAGCCGAACCAGTTCAGTGGCCCGCACCATCTTCGCGCACATTCCGAGGTCGGTTTTCAGATTAAAACCCTGTTTTTTATTTTCTATTTTTGTTGTTGATTTTTATCCGGAGTTTGTTTTTTTGATTTGGGTGAAATTTGTTATTGGATTTTCTTGAGAATTTGATCAACAATGGAGGGTTTCGATGCGTTGGTTACGGGTTGGTGGTGGGTACTTGCTCCTTTGTTAAAAGAGAGAATTTGGATTCTAACTTAGATTTTACTCTTTTTATTATTTTGTGATGATCAAAGGGGAAGGGTAGGAGAGGGGCGATGGGCAGCAGGGGGAAAGAGGGTATGCGAAGGGGGAATGGTAGGAGAGGGGGGGAGGGGCGGCAGCAGCGAAGGAGGGAGGCGAAGGGTGGTGTGGGGGCTGGCGGCTGCGGGGAATGCGGTGGGGGAGCTGCAGGAGGGGTGTGGGGGGTTGTTGTGGGGGTTGTTGTGGGGGGTTGCGGGGGTGGGGGTGGAGTGAGGGCGAGGGGTGGGGGTGGGGGTGGGGGGTGGAGTGAGGGGCATGGGTGGGGATGGTGGGGGTGCGGGGGATGGTGTGTTCAAAGATGACATTTAACGGAAAAGTTAACCAATTACCTCATTAATGTCACGTCACGGTAATAATTTACTAACTACAAGGTTACCAATGAGAATTTCCAATGAGATTGGTTACCAAATATAATTTCCAATACTACAAGGTTACCAATGAGAATTTCCCAACTATCTTTTATAATCAACTTTTTTCAAAAAAACTACCTTTAAAAAATTTTCTTTTAAAAAACTACCTTATATAACAAATTCTTTTCAATATACTACCATTTTACGTTTATATTTAATACTAATTAATAATTGACAATCGCCGTAGGTGTTCTTTCTTCAGTTGGGTATCGAGAAAAGAGGAGAGAAAACGAGAGGTGAAAAAAGAAAAGCAATTTACGGTGACTTTTAATTATTAGTGATTAAACCCCATAAAGGGTAAAATGGTAGTATATTAAAAGAAATTTGTTACCTAAGGTAGTTTTTTTGGAAAAAAAAAATTTTAAAGGTAGTTTTTTGAAAAAATTATATTATAAAAGGTCGTTTTATGAAATTTTCCCTAATTTCTAACATAGTTGGACTTGAACAAATTTGTATTTTCTATTATGTATGCAGGAGGAAGTATCCTCCCATATCCAATATTGGACAACTTCTCTCATACTATGGCATTGTTATAATTTTACTAGCAACTTGATACAATATAATATAATATAATATAATATTCACTTGATATGATAAAATGCAAACAAGATATGATATAGTAGTCAATTGATATGATAAGATGGTGTCAAGATATGATATATTAGTCATCTAATACATCAACTAGATTTCAACTAACAATCCCCAATAAAAATATAAAAAAAATTAATAATTTATAATTTTTTAATATTAATTTTTGTCATAAAAATTACAGAAATGCCATGATATTGGGCAAATTACCCAATATTAGTGCTCATGTATGCAGCGGTAAGGTCGTATATAAGAAGGTAAAAACGGGAATATTCAGCGGGGGATTGTTAAACGTCGCCCCAAAATTACTTAAAATCGCCCGGGTCCACTTTTAATAGACTATTTTACCCCTTTTCTTTTTACACCACCGTCACCCCCGCCACCACCCGCACAGCCAGCCCCCCACCCGTCACCTCTACCTCCCACCGCCGCGGCCACCTCCTCCATCACCCAATTACCCATACGTTCGGGGAGGAACGTCTGGCCCAGACGTTCCTCCCCATCGCCCAAGTATTAAAAAAAAATCGCTTTTGTCGATTTCTGCGGCTATCATAGGGGTGGGGCTGCAGGGCGGGTGGGGGAGTTGCTGGTGGGGGTGGGGGATGCTGGTCCTCGGAAGCAGAAGCAATAGAGAAATCAGCAGCACTAGCAGTTACAACGCTCCAGTCGATGTTAGCCTCGCTAGGTGCATTTCCTGTTGTAGGGGTAGAACAGCCATTAGAGAGCAGTCTAGGCCCTTGAATAATCGTGTTAGCAGTGCACGAAAGGCACTCGATTTCAAACAAGTCAGAGCTAGCATCACTCTCAGTATCCTTACATGTCTCACTAGGTGCTCCTGATGTGTTAATATGTACAGTTGTTGTTGGGTGGCTGTGGCAATGGGGGTGGTGGTGGTAGGAGGTGGATGGTGGTGGAGTGAGGTGGTTAGTGGTTTTTTTGGGGGCGATTTTAAGTAATTTTGGGGCAACGAATAGCATTTCAGTATTCGACATTTACTAAATAGTAATCATACTGATCGATATGTGATAGTACATAAATAGTCAAATAATAGGTCCTTGTCAACCCTTTAAGGTTGACACATATACTAATTTTAACTTGACGACACTTTTTTTTATCGAATTGAAGTGAACTAATTTTTAAACTATTTATTACTCCCTTCTATTGTTATCAGGATCATGATCCTACTGCGGGTCGATGACATAAGTAGGATCGTATCGGCATAATCGGATCGTGAGATTCTATGAAATTGATAAAATTATCCAAAAGATTTGCTATTTAACGTTTAGATCAATAATATACTATGTTTTTTCATTGAAATTTATTGAACTTGACTATCTTCATGTCTATAGCATACCCCGATAAGTAACCGAGTCAATTTGACAATTTAAGAAATCAATTTGGAAGTAGCCTAAAATACCGTTTATGTAAAAAAAAAAAAAAAGAAACATGATTTACTGATTTTAAACAAAAATTTCAAAATGTATTTCAATGTAGCCATATTATTTTTATGTGGTCAACATCCCTAATGCGTTGGCTTTCAACGATAAAAAAGAACGTAGATCTTACTCAACATTCTAAAGTATCATTATCATGAACTAATTAATTAAATATTAAACATATTTAAATTGAAGAATAACATATTGAGCGTTATATTCATCTATTTTAAGTGTTTTTGTTTTCGACTCGTGCTTTTTTTTTTTTAAAAAAAAGTTGGCTTTAGCAAATATTAGACTTTTTTTAGAACTATGTTGTAGAATCGTACAATATCCTAAACGATCTTGTTCCGGTCTTATATGATCCTAGTCGATCCTAACCGACTATGTGCGATCTTGTAATGATCATGCTAGTAGTCCGATAATGCACACAATATGGATTGTTTTGCCATATTTGGATCGCATGATCCAGATTGTGATTCCAACAACTACATTCTCATTCGTTTCATTAGAATAGTTACACTTTGACTTTATATGTTGGCTAATGCCAACCGTTGATCATTAACATTTCAATTATGTATTTGTAAAGATTACAAACAAAAAAGTCGAGTTTCTTGTTGAGACGAATCTAACTTGATTGTACGCGATTATATGGTTCTTCAAGTATAAATCACAAAATGATGGTCAAAGTGAAATATTAGATAGGGAAATTTGTACCTTTTAAACGTCGGTTTTTGGCGGAACCGCCTTGTAAGAGTGGAAAATGAAATAAATTAGGGGATTAAACGAGTCACATGAGGTACGCGTATAAGTTCACGCCTAAAAATGGAAGTTTATGACCGGAATCCATCCGCAAGTTTTATACGCAAAAAATAAAATCATTAGTTGGTTTTATGCCAATTTTATAAGGTGGTTTCTCTCAAAAAATGACGTTCAAAAAATGGTTTCTAATAAGTTTTCCTATTATATATTGCCTAATCACAAAGTGTAGCTTTTTCAGTGAAACAAATGGAGTATTATTTTAAGGTGGACTACACAGGGTGATATGCTCGGTTTAGTGAATACAAGTTTAATTTGGTAAATATAAATTCAATTTGATAAATAAATTCCCTATACGGGAGGAAATCGTATGAAATCGGTAAATTTTAGTTCGAGTTTTGTTAAGCAGTTTGGTTTAGTAAAATATAATTGACACGGATATGACATCAATTCAGATACATTCCAATAAGTTCATATAATAAATCCATAAAAAATAAGGTGAGGATATCACACCCTAATTAGTACTCAAGGGGGACATTTACATCCTAATAAGTAAAGAATGAGAGGCAAAGAGTGGAGCGTGATAATGGATGTTAGTTACGTAAAAATTTGACATGGCAATCGAAAATCTCGTGTGCTATATATCTTTTTGACCAAGTATTGGAAGTTTGGAAGTTAACTTCATTTTATGAAAGATTTATCCTCAGGTGAATTTTTATAAGTTTATGAGTCGAATTTATGTTAAATTTAAATTCAAAAAGGTCGGATTTAGAGTTAGACTTTATGTTAAACACTTAATATTATATCTTTCATATACCTAATGAGTTGTTGATTTGATTTTAAATAGAAAGAAGACATGATTATTTTCGGGATTTGTGGACGTTGGACCTAAAACTAAAGAGAAGTAACTAAGATAGACTCGTAGGGTTCCTTGATGTCTCGGTTTCAAAAAATCACCAAGTCTCTATCTTGCTCAATTAAATATGCTTTACTTAGAAATTTATAATCAACAACTCTAATATTTATTTATTAGAGATGTAAGGATAAATAACAAATAAAAATTAATTTAATTGCACATTTATACAAGCTAACAATGTGATTAACACAAGACTCGTAACTAAACTAAAGCACTTAAGCACGCCTAACTATGAAAACAAATCGAATTTTAATCTTCCCAATATACGGGCATGTTACGAGTCTTAATCCAAAAAAACGTGTAAGCAAAAACTAAGCTATGAAGACTCCACTTATGTTAGGACTATCCTAAAAAAAGGCGACCACCTTCCAAGGAATCAAAGAGAGATGAATCCATGCTTGATCCACATTAGTTTTAATAACCCATGCACAAAATGACTTGAAAATGCACCTTTTTGTGTAGCAAATAAGTTTTTTTTTTTTTTTTTCAATAATGATCCGGGCTGGTCCATGATGTCTAATTTACCTATGTTAGTACTTTTGGGGCATGATTTAAGGAGGTTGGAAAAGTGGAAAGAAAAGTCGGGTAGTGGGAAGAGCCTAACTCTAAAGATCAAGTTGAGAGATAATATTTGCCAAAAATAGTATGCAGCAAGTAATTTGGAACACCTATAAAAGAAATATGTTGCATAAAGTATAATTGGAAAACAAGTTATATCCCCTAATCACAACTCAACTTGTTCATCAAACATGCTAGCAACTCCAACCCTAACTTGAGATAACTTGATATGTTTGTCAAACACATTTATCGAGACACACACATATATAAACAAACGAACAAATTGCATGGTAATATAATTAACATGCTTTTTATGTACGCAATAACAACAAGATTATAAACTTAATGATATGAAAAAGAAGATTAAACTCATACCAATCCTCCTAATAAAGTTGATAGCCGATAACCATAGTAATAATTTAGCAAGTAAACATGTTGTCTTGTTGCGTTCATGTATTCAAGTATAACCCTAATTTAAGTTGACAATAACTAAGTTGTGGTGTCAAATAAGTCCATTTACTAAGGGTTTATTCATTTCACCTTAAGCCTAACAGGAAACATAAGTTCAAACAAGTTGAGATATGTTCTAATAGTTTCATATAAGCTAAATAAATTTTAATAAAGAGTAAAAATTTATTAAATCGAGTTCAAGTCAAGTTATCGAGCTGCTTTTAGTCGCAACCAATGCTACAGTTTTTTTACTCTATTGGTGAAGTCGCAAAGAATCACAAAGGACACACACAAGTGTAGGGTTGCAGAAGTAAAATGAGCTTTTCACCGGAAGTTTAAACAAAGTTCCAGGGTTTTCATTCTAATACTCACTCACTCTATAGTTTCTAGTTTCTTCCCTCCCAAAACCCTCTGTTTCTCCTTCCTCTTTCCATCTTTCTCTCTCTTCGAAACTACACATCAGTAATCTCCAATCATGCACGCTCCAGTCCTCGTTCTCAGTAAGCACTCTTCTTTCTCTCTCATCCTTCCATTTCTATACTGTTTTATTTATTTATTTTTTTTTAAATTTTTTCCTGCCTTCGAAACCTAATTTGATGAGTTGTTCGTTTGTATGTGTGTGTGTGTGTGTTTTAGAGAGTGACGGAGAGATTGTTGTTGCTGAAAATGCTATTTTTGAAATCTGTTTCAGATTAGGGTTTTTACCTTGTTTTTTTTTTTTTGCAATGTGGAAGAATGAATTTTGTGTCGTTAGTATATGAGGCGGTAATATCTGAGGGTGTTTGTTGCGAGATCTGATCTCATTTTTCTGTCATTTTTTTAATTTTGTTTACAAATAATTACTTTTCGTAGTAGTATATTCTGGTGAATTTTTTGGTTGTAGGAAGAGGGAATTAGTATGCTTTATTTATGTAGCTGTGTATTATGTTGTTGATGATTAAAATGTGGTTAATTTTTTAGATTCTGCTTGAAAGAGTTGATGAAATGTGAGAGTTTTCGGGCGTGAGTTAGAAAATTGGGTTTGAGATCTTGTAGGTTTTGCCTAATTTACAGTGAAATGTGAAATTTGGTTTTGTTAATTAATACTCCTATGCTGCTCTTTTGTCTCTCTAATCTGGTAATCTGTTTCCAATCTAATATCATGATTGACGGGTTCATCAGCGGAAGTGTTAGAATGGATTCGGTGAAGAAGCTGCTTTTTAGTTTTACAGTCTGGAATTAGGGGTTTGGGTCATTTTAATTGTTTTTTCAAGCTCAAAGGTACTTCATTTGCTAAGAATGTTCCAGGCCGATTCTCGTGCATAGCCTACCAGAGTCTTTAGGGTTAGATGTATGCGTGGCAATTTAGGGGATGGTTTTGTTAGCCCTGATAATGCTAGAGCTTGAAAGATGTCGAAAGATGAGCCCTCTCCCAAGTAGAGTGAAAAATGATTTTGATTTTTATCTGTAGACCATCACCGAAGAGGTGTGAAAGAAAAGAGAATAAATAGTTATTTGATTGTTAAGTTTTAGTGTTATTGACCTCTGGTTATCTACTTGGCTCTATAAATTGGGGTCTACTTTAACATCTTTTGTTGATTTCATTTTTTTGGGTCTGAAATTGCAGATGATTCTACAAAACGTGAATCTGGGAGCAAGGTCCATCATGCTAACATCCGTGCAGCGAAGGTGAGAATCAATTTCCTCTTATTGAATGTGGAGGTTTAAGGATGTTGGAGTAGCTGAGATTGTGTTACAACTTACAAATGGATTATCTTCTTGTTGCCCCATCAGCAAGTTCCTAGAAAGAGAAAAATTGTTTTATGTTAATTTTGAACAGAAGTTTCTCTCACCTCTGTTTTTCTTTCTTGTTTCTTAGGCCTAAACCTCTGAATTTTTATTGACCTTTTATATGTCGAAGTGAAACTTACACCAAACTTCTTGAAAGCCTTTTTGGTATCGGTGACTAAATAATAAAATTACCAACAGTGTCGCACTTTGGCCATCCTGTTTCAGAATAACAATTTTTCCCCTGACTTGTGAAATTTTGGGTTATGGTGCTGTTGTCAATCGTTTTCCTCAGCAATATGGCTCCTTTTGTGCTTCTCAAGTTTAGATTTGTGTATTTTGGAGCGTTATATTAATTATTATATATGACATGCATGTATCATTTGCTTTCTTTATCAATACCTCTGCTGTCTGTGCCAATATAGGAAAATTTCCCTGACTAAAACTCATGTCAAGTAAATTTCTTAAGCTATATGATATCCTCTTTGGTTTGTCAAGATCCATAAGTCGTGTATCCTGCCCATGCTTGACAGGCTGTTGCTGAAGTGATTCGAACGACACTTGGTCCACGTTCAATGTTAAAGATGCTCCTTGATGCTTCTGGAGGTGATATACATATTGCTGCCTTTGTCTGGGAAGAAAAGTAGAATTGTTTATGTAAATTAAATTGCTGTCATAGTTATGTGATTCAGAATATTGTTCCTTTCTATGATTATTGTTTTCTTTTTAATCAGACTATGAACTATGTTTACAGAGGTAAGGAGTGAATTGTAAAATATTAAAAATTTATAAAAAGTTTATCTGGGTGCATAATTTGTAAGTTCTAGATAAACATTGTTTATACTTTTACGGTAGAGGGGATGAAAGGAGGAAGGAGCATTTTTTGTATTTGGCCTCTGCAATCATTTATATTCTTCTGTTTTGTATCTTATTGGTTATTCAGGTGATAGTAAAGATGATAAGTTAAATCACTTGAATCATAGAAAAAACTTACTTATTTGCAAAGTCGACTTCTATGTGTTTGGAACGACTAAACCCTTCTGTATGCAATACCCTTGTTATAAACAAGTTTCCGTTTCATGTTATCTATATTATGTTGAAAAAAAGTTACGATAAGAACCGGGATCACTTTAGTTTGCTTCCCCTTTTTTTTCCTTTTTTTCTGGGAAAAGGGAGATAACAGAGAAATTGTAGCCTATGGTTCGTTGCATTATATGGCGGCATCTTTTTTCTCTGCTGAATCTTCTAGATGGTGAATGCCTTGTAGTTGATATACTTTTTTAATGGTCTTTGCACCTTTATTTAACTTCCATGCTATGTTGGTTATTGCAGGCATTGTCGTGACAAATGATGGTAATGCCATTTTGCGTGAATTAGATCTTGCACATCCAGCTGCTAAGGCATGTTCTTTGTCTCTCTGATCTCTATATCCTCTACTCGTCCAGAAAAAACTGAAGGAAAAAAGTTTTGGGGAAAAAAAAGGTCCAACAGACACATTCACATGTGCGCTCTCTTCTATGTGGCTGTGTGACTGTGTGTTAGTTGGGGCTCTAGGGCATTGCCATATATGGAGTAGGATATTTAAGGAGTTGCTCGTAATTAGCTGGGCATTCTTAATTTTTTGTTGCTTTTGTGAAACCTTTGAACAAGCTCCAAATTAATCTTCCCTCACTAATATGCATTTTCCATTGATATAATAGTCAATGATCGAGCTTAGCCGGACACAAGATGAAGAGGTTGGAGACGGAACAACCTCTGTTATTGTTCTTGGTAAGATAAGATCACTGCTCTCTTTGATTCGTTGAGTTCTGTTTTATAACCTAGCTGATGAAAGTAGAAGTTCCTTATTTTCCTTGCTGGTTTAAGAATTAGCAGTGGTCCAGAAATATTTGGTTGTGTACTGTATAGCAAGCAGAAGCATTGAAGATTTGAGTTTTAATGTGCTGTATGCCTGTATTCACTGATGTTTATTTTTCTTGAGATTAGGGTGCAACCTTTTCTTTCTCCCTTTTAGTCCTGATATTTTCCCTCGTAATTCCTACAAATGTGGAAAAGATATTCATTTCTGGATTACTGCTGTGCTGCAGCTGGAGAGATGCTCCATGTGGCTGAAGAATTTATCGATAAGAGCTATCATCCTACTGTTATTTGCCGAGGTAAGTTAGAGCTGGTCTTCAAATGTGCATTTCTGATACAAATTTGGTGGAGAATTGTACTTACAGCTAAATCTATATGTTTCTTAGCGTATGCCAAAGCTCTGGAAGATGCACTTGCTGTTCTTGACAAAATCGCAATGTCCATTGATGTGGAGGATCGTAGGTTCCTGTACCTTATCATGATTCTGCGTCATTTATTTTTATTTTTATGTTGTGTACCTTTTCAAATGGTTATTGTGCATTTATGTTAGCTACAAATTTGGAATTTCTGTAGGTGCTACTATGCTGGGATTGGTCAAGAGCTGTATTGGCACAAAGTTTACCAGTCAGTTTGGTGATCTGATTGCTGTGAGTTTTCATCCTTCCCTTTCCTTATCATGTTTCTTCTAATGCCTTTTTCCCTGGATTGTGGCCTAAAACTAATTTGTCTTAGCTGTTGCACACGAAGTAACTTTAATAGATGGGTGTTTTTCCAACTACATATCTCATTTTGTAATTATTGTGAGGGAAATGGAGCTTATCTGCTTCAACATTATCTTCATTTAGTTTGGTGTAGTAACAGTTCACTTGTTTCTTCCCGAGATCTGGAATGATATGCACTCTCTGATATTCATCTTAACAGAAAAAAAGTGTGGTTTCTGTTTGTTTGGAGTCTACGGTCGAGAATGTGATTTCTTGTTAGTTTGAAAGTAGAGGCTAGATTTGAACTCCTATGGACTGTCTCTCCCCACCCCACCCCACCCCACCCCACCCCACCCCTGCTCCCCGTTTTCCAAAATGAAGGACTGAAATTTATAGTGGGAAATGGACTAAGCAACTTCGGCCTTAGTTTTGCTGGTGGTTATTAATTTTTGTATTATATTGATTGCCTTTACAGCATATTTTGACTGAATGTAGTTATCAGTTATTGATAGAATTCTCACTGGTTAGTATATAGATATTTCCAATTAAGGACTTTAACTCTATAATGTAGGATGTGATACTCCATAGTGAAAACCTTTATTGCTTGTTGTGGACTTGACCTAAGTTGCATGAGCTGGTTGTTTACAAGGACAATATATAAAGGGAAGGCTCGTGTATGTGGAGTATCTTTTGGCCCAGGGAGCGGTAAGTATCTTTGGTCATACAATATTTGAGGCATCACATGTCCCGGTGTAATACTATTAATTGACAGTTTTCACTGACAATTGTGGCTTGTTATATGGGTGGTTGAGATCCACTCTCTTACTGTGAACTCCACTCCAATTGATAGTCAGATTTTCTTTTATGTAGGTTTGATTGGTCGTAGAAATTCTATGGATGTATAAATGAGGGTCAGTATAAGGTTTTATTTATTGAATGATCAGATATAGTACTGGCAAAGAAAAAAATCCAGAACCTACTTTCTTAAAACTTGCCTCTTCTCCGCTGTTCTCTTTTACACTACCTGCATAGTGGCCTTGCAGCCAAGCAATTTGTCTGGGAATCACTCTCTTCTTACTACTGGTCCATACTTATTTCCTAAAACTTGCACCCTGTTTTCCCTTAGGATAGTTTTTCATGATCCTGCGTTGGTATACTCACCTTTCTCTTTCTCTCTATCCTACATAATCAAACTTTTTTCTCAGCAAGGGCTAAAAACCTTTACCTTTAGATTTTGGGTGAATCAGAGATTAAAATTCTGCCATTTCAACATAATTTTCGGCTATCCAGCTTTAGGTTTAACAGTAACTCTGGATTTTAGATAGAGTGGGGGAAGATTATGTAGAGGAATGCAGCCATAATAAGGGATTGGATAGAAAATAGGCAGTGGTGGAGCATAAATATCAGACATCGGTAGCAGTTGTATACATTTATATCTTATATATAGCCTATAGGGCTGTTTTATTCAACTTTTTTTTTTTGCTTATCTGAACTTATTAGACCTTAATTTATCTCAACTAAACTTATTGAAACTTATTAGACCTTATTAGTCCTTATCTGAACTTATTAGTCATTCTTTGAACTTATTAGACCTTATTAGTCCTTGTCTTATTTGAATCTATCTAAACTTATTTTTTCTGATAAGGACTGAAAATAAGGTGAACACAACATGTCCATAGAGAGTTGTAGATTTTAGTGTAACTACAATGTTTACTTCAGGTCCTTTTTGTTACTCTTGCAAAATGGCATTATTTGGCCTTTGAAGAGCATAAAATATATCAGTATCTGCCTGCCTTCTTTAGTGGTTGACCAATCCAAAGATTTGATTTTTTTAAAAAATATTTCTCCATTATAGTGTTCTTACTTGCTCTTAAACAATAATCCATGTCTTTTCTTAATGTCGTTTTGACTCATAAGTCATAACAAACTTTGCTTGTATTGAGAATGTAGTCATTTATAGATTTAGGAATACATTAGTGTACGATTTATCTTGGAGTACATATTGAGAAATTCTAACTCCCTTTTTATTTCTGATTAGAGTCTTAATGGAAGGCATTATAATCTAACCTTTCCCTCAAAGAAGCAAGTGGTAGAGAGAGAGAGCTTGGGAAGAAATCAATTAATTTTGTTAGGCTTGATAGACGAAAGTAACCATCTGAAGTAAATGAATCCTGAATCCTTGCGCAGAAGGCTAAAGCATCAACTAAAAAATGGAGGAAGTTGTTTGTAGTGATCTGTGTATGTATGTGTATTTGTGGTCCATGTGACACTATTTATTTGGCCTGAAAATTTCTACACCATGTGCGACAAAGATGGAGACTATATTTAACCACAATTAACCTTGCACCTTTGTAATTTGTGTTTTTTTTTCCTGATTGTGATAGCTAAAATGCATGGGTTGACCACAGACTTGATCATCTTCATGAGGAATTTCTGTTTCTAACCCTCTTTAGAAAGAAATGAAGATAAACTTTATGATATCTAAGTGTCTGAGTGAATATTGAGTATGTGCCGCATGTCTTGTAGGATTTAGCTATTGATGCCACTGCAATGGTTGGTGTGGACCTTGGCCAAGGGCTGCGGGAGGTGGACATTAAGAAGTACATTAAAGTTGAAAAGGTACCTGGTGGCCAGTTAGAAGATTCCCAGGTGCTTAAAGGGGTAATGATCAATAAGGATGTGGTTGCCCCTGGAAAGATGAGGCGGAAGATTGCCAACCCACGCATTATGCTTCTTGATAGCCCTCTTGAATACAAAAAAGGGGAAAATCAAACAAATGCTGAGATACTGAAAGATGAAGACTGGGAAGTCTTGCTACGAATGGAGGAAGAGTTCATTGAGAATATGTGCGCACAGATACTGAAATTTAAGCCTGATTTAGTGATCACTGAAAAAGGACTAAGTGACTTGGCATGCCATTATTTGAGCAAGGCTGGTGTTACTGCAATTCGGAGAGTGAGGAAGACAGATAATAACAGAATTGCCAAGGCATGTGGGGCTGTTATTGTGAATAGGCCAGATGAACTGCAGGAATTAGATGTAGGTACTGGTGCTGGGTTGTTTGAGGTCAAGAAAATCGGTGATGAGTTTTTTGCATTTATTGTTGATTGCAAAGAGCCAAAAGCATGTACTGTGCTATTAAGAGGTGCTAGCAAGGATCTCTTAAACGAGGTGGAAAGAAATCTTCAGGTAAGGCTATAAGTGCTTGAATTTTACACAAATCAGGTTATGATGATAATTGACGTGTTTTCTTTTCACAGGATGCAATGTCTGTGGCAAGAAATATTTTAAAAAGTCCAAAACTTGTTCCTGGAGGGGGAGGTACAGAGCTGACTGTATCAGCAACGTTGAAGCAAAAGAGCTCATCTATTGAAGGCATAGAAAAGGTTGATCTTCTCTTCCTCACCCTCCACCTCTCCCTTCTCTGTAAAGAGCATATATATTTGTAACCCTAACTTCCTCCTCAGCGTGCTTTATGTTATTTAGTTTTTGATGTGGTGAACTGGTGGTATGTTTGCGTTCGTGTGGCGGCATATGTAATGTTTATGTTTCCTGATTGTGCAACAGTGGCCATATGAAGCAGCTGCTTTAGCCTTTGAGGCTATTCCGCGGACATTGGCCCAGAACTGTGGTGTAAATGTTATTAGGACTATGACTGCCTTGCGTGGAAAGGTCAGTATCGAAGTTCCCTTTTTTTTTTTTACATTTAAAATTAAATCTATAAGCTATTTTTTTTTCTGTGTGTGTAAACGGTTCAGCTGTATAATTATATAATCAATTTGGTCTTCAAATGGGCAGCATGCAAATGGTGAAAATGCTTGGACCGGCATAGATGGTAACACTGGTGAAATTGCAGATATGAAAGAAAAGAAGGTATACGTGCCGTGTCCTTTTTCCCTCTGTATATGTTCGTAGCCTTGTAGCTGTTTTCACTTTCAATTAGGACAAGTAAGACTCAAGTGGGAGCTTAATGGTCGAGCTCCCACCTCCTAACTATGGGGTTGGAATTTCATTGCTCCTTACCCCTGAAGGTTGGGTGTATGTGGCTGTGAATTTCCTTCGTTCTAAATTGCTGTGTTTCCTTGTTGGATGGGATGCCCTCATATTTGGTATTCCCCTGTGCACTGGGAGTTGGGACTATGGGACTATTCCTTCTTAAGGCCTCTTAATAAAAAGAAGGATGATGAGTACTGTTCACAGCCGTCATACATGCATTATTATTCATTTTATGCATTTATCATATGCAAACACCATGTATTGCCCATCTTATATTTCGAGGTATGACTGCAGATCTGTCACGGTCTTGCTACTGTTTCTCTCAGCCTTCCTTTTCTGTCTGTTACTATATTCAAAAGAAAGATCGCATAGCTGGTGCCTTTTCTGAAGCATTGGTTGATGTTCTGTTGATGTATCCCTTTTTTTCTTTTGCTTCGGTTGCTTTACCCTTCTCCTTTTCTTTTGTGTTTAATTTTTGACATGTGCATATCTACACGATACTGGACTTGTACTGAAGCTTTGTTTTGCCATTCTTATCTGTTATTTGTTGGAAATTGGACATAATTCATTGGTAGAGTAGTGGTGGATGCCTGAGTTATCTATTCTGCAAAGAAATTGAGGTTGGAAATACTTGTATTTCTGTTCCCTGAAAGATGCATGCTGTAAGCCATAGGTCGAGCTGTAGTCACATTATTGCCAAAGGCAATCAAAACTTGCCTGGCATTAGATATTGCTTGATTTGCAGCTAAACTTAGCAACAAATTTGCGTCTTTCTGATTCATGATTGTTCAAATGTTTTAATTTTATCAGATTTGGGACTCATATGCAGTAAAGGCTCAGACATTCAAGACTGCAATAGAAGCAGCTTGCATGCTTTTTAAGGATAGATGATATTGTAAGTGGCATAAAAAAGAAGCAGGCTCCTGGAGCACAAGCTCCCTCAAAACCTTCGGTTGAGCAGGCCGATGATGCTGATAATGAACAAATGATTCCGGAGTGATAAATTTTGGAGCCTAGTGCCTAACAAATCATCAGTTTAATCATCACTTCGCATCTTGAATCATGTCAACCTGAGTATGGGCTTTCTGAAGCATATAATTTTGGTACAACACTCTCTAGAAGATCTCTTTGACCTTGCGGTGTTGATTTGTCTTCTCTCCCCCCCTGTTTTGCTTCTTCCATTTTCCCCTTTTGTTTTGCCTTGGCACTCTTATTTTCGACGTGTAACTTAGTGGTAGCTCTTTTGTTAGCTACTGTAATTTTTGTAGTGATTTTTGTTTTCAGAATTGGTCTCTGCAAATCTTTTGTAGATGAGGTTTCATATATGGCTACCATATTTGTATCTGTATGCTTATTGGATGAGGCTTTTAGAAGTAGTAGGATTGATTTTTGTGAGTTGCCGTTTGTGTGGCTGGTAGCCATCTATTATATTGATATGATTCACACCTCTCTATTGACCGTAAGTTTATAACATCCAGAAGGTATGGTGCCGAGTTTGAGATTTGCTCGTTCTGCATTTGCGGAGTCTGGTTTTAGATGTGGATCACCTTAATAATGTAACCTGCTATTGTTCCTACCTGTCCTGACTCAGCCAATAACCAAGTCTAATTACATGTATGAGTTCATCACCTTGATATGATTTTATTGGGCACTATACATCCAGATGCTTAGTTCATTTGACGTTTGTTGTGCGTCTTTGGAGACACTTGATGCCCAATAATCATGTTGTTTGGAATTGTTTGATAGGAAACTATTGGCTGATTTACTTAGCTTATTTGATAAAGATGTAGGTAGAATTATTGGTGACTTAATTGTTTGAGCGCGATTCATATAGCAGGAAAAATGTTATCTGGATAGTTTTATCTTTTCTCGCACCTGCAGAGAAGAATAAAACATAGGTATTTACTCTTATTCGGCGTAATATTGTAGGTTTGAAACAATTTGGCATCACTGCCTTTTTAGTTTTGAAACTACTGAGCACTGCTAGATTTTTTTCACAACTTCAAGATGTCTTGGAGTAATCTGACAGCGAATTCAATTTAATGCCATTTGAGGTCGCAAACTTGAGATCATTAGATTAGTACTCGAATTTGAGGACTTGCAGATATCGTCGGGTTTGATTTGGAGATGACTTAAGACATATTACAAGTGGATGATGGTGGAAGTTAATCTGCCAGCATTTGCTTTGCATGATAGAGCCCCAAGTACAGAAAGAACCTCTAATAAAAATCGAAATTCTCCAAAAAATTGGACCGATAATTTAAGTAACATATCACATGCAATAACAATAGTGGGTCACGTTATAATTTAAGTTAGTTATGAAAAATAAATTGTAGAATAGTTTCCATGAGTGATTAGTTCAGTATTTTTTTCCCCTACGAAAAATTTCGTTGATAGATGTAGATAACTTCTACAATGAATTTAAATATAGACATTTAAAAGCAATTTATTTGGTTTTGTCATTTTTGTATAGAGTAATTAAGGACAGCAATGAGCAATCTCAAATTTCGTGTACTGAGTATTATCTTCACAATATTTTAGAGCTAAGCTATTAGCTAGAGGTGATTAAATGACATGTGGGGCTGGGTTCGGGCAGGGCCGCGCCTAATAAAATTTGTACATTAGTCGGATCGGGCCAAAACACAACAATATGTTGGGCCAAAATCTTTTTAGGTTACCCAAAACCCGTCCCAAACCCCAAAGAAATCCGACTCGGGCTCGAATTCAGGCCCAAAAAATCATCCCAAGCCTGGAAATTTTTCGGGCCAGGCCCAGGCTTACTTTGACCAGGTATACTACTAGCTGACATTTTGATGAGAGCTAGTGAGCTACAAATAGAGCGATGACTTGTGTAGCGATCTGGTAGGAGCTCTTTAATACACCGCCTTCGCTTGATTATTCAATGGATGAATGTAATGAATGCATTGTTGAAAAAAAACATAGCGGGCGGGGGCATCCTGATCCGCTTTCGACTTTCCCCACATGAATCCACGCACGGATTCTTCCACTTTTCATCTTTCTGGCCGGTGTCTGGATTCCTTCTGCTTTTGTACGTGCTGATGCTTTCGGCCTTACTAATAGGGGATAGGGCCAATTGACACAAATTTTTTCTCTAATCCATGCTCCTATTTTTGGTACGAGTTAACTTCACCATAACCCAAACAGAGTTGAATAAACATATACTTTAGAAAATTTTCAACTACATCTTGAACCTTTAAATATATCCTTCCTTCATTTCAAAATATAAAGGTATGTACACTTTCTGAAATTTTAGCTTTGTACCACACATATCTCTTATGATATGACAAAAATAATATTCCATGTACCATAAGATATGTCTTGGTTATTATAACAAATATCATATGCTTCTAATTTTTATCAACCTAAATTGACAGAGTAATTTAATGGTTAAAATTTAACCTCAAATATTATACGTGCCTTATATTTTCAAACAGTAGGGTATAAATTACGAAATTACACTTACATTAAACTATTTTCTAGCTCACTTTTTCCAGATGAGCATTTTGACTCGGTGGTTCAAAATTCTGAGTGTGCCAAGTTTTTGCACAATTATTTTTGGCCCATACAGCATGGGCCACAACCCCACAAGCACTCTCTTTCCCCAAAGGAATGTGACATCTCTCGTAGTCTCATATTCTCATTGAATGAAGGGGGCAAAAATTAAAAAATAAAGGGGGTCCTATGGGGTCCTGATTGAAAATCCAAACCATCAATATCCCCACCTATTTAAATTTGATCCACGTTTCTTAAAGTGCCTAAAGTCAATTTTGTGTTTTACCAAGAATATAAAAAAGACAATTTGTGTTTTGTGCTACGTCTTCCCTGGAAGACAACAGCGAAATCATTCAAAACTTAAAATATTTTGATTCTATCTATTTGTTTTCTTTGGTGCAAAGATTCTTTCTATTTGTTTGCGTCTCAGTTGGACTTATTGAAAAGCCAATGTGTGTGCTAGGGAGTCTTTAATCAATAATGTGAAAAGATGCACATTTAGTTTGCACACTAAGTTTGCAAGGTTGAGCTAAATGTTAGCCAACTGCATTGATGTTACAACTTACAAGAGATTTTAACAAGTTTAAATTCACTATACAACTTTTGTCAAAAAAAAAAAAAGTTTCACTATACATACTCCTTTATTTCTTACGAGTTAGCCTATTTAGAAAACAACTTTCTATAACATATAAAGAGAGGAGTGATTCGGTGATGTTTATATTGCGTTAGTCCTCACTATCTTCCTCATATAATCTTGTATATTATGTACTACATGTCTGCCATAAACAACTTTTTGTGTACATATTGCTTCATCCGTTTTTTGTGTGCATATTACTTGTATTATGGTAATGTGGCACAATAGTTTAGAAGATAGAGAGAGATAGAGGCAAATAAAAAAGGGATCTCATGTACTAGGAGAGACTAAGACTATATGCACGCAATGCGTGCGACAACACATTAATATTAACTAGTTTTTAGGACCGGGTTATGCCCCGGGTACTTATATATTTCATTTATTAGTATTTTACATTGAAATTATAACACCAAATATTACTTGGTTTAGTGGTTAAGACATTATTACACAAGCTTGAGGTCATGAGATCAAATCTTATGCCATGCATAATGTAGGGAATTTTCCAAACCCTAAACCTAGTTTTTCTCTCTAGCCGCCTCCCTTTTTCCCCTTTTCCCTTCTTGAGGGGTTTGTCATGGATGATCTCATCCATGGTAAGCCCTTTTCCTCTCTTGTTTTACTTTCAGTTTGTGCTTTTGTTTTGTTGAATAAGTTAGTCTCTCTTTATGAGAGTTTCCTTGTGCTTCTAATATGGGAAGACTAGTTACACATTTGTGGAGGCTCCTTCTCCCTTATGGGAGTTGTGAGTCTAGTTTTTGTATTTGTAGGTATGAGAAATTGTTCTCATTGGTTGAAGTCCAAAACAATCAACATGAAGGTATTAGAAGCTCGGATGCGGTCAATATGGATAGATCGAAGGTTCTTCTCCAAACTATGTCAAAATTATAGACGGTTCCATTAATAGTTGCTTGGGACAACAAATACAAGGACTTGCGCCACAATATTCAATACGGTTCATTGTAGTTTCATCGAAGACGAAATTGATCGATCTTGTTTAATTGTATCTGTTTTTCTTTATTACTTATTGTAGATGCCGTTTGGCTTTCAATTAATGAATTTTTCTCTTTCAAAAAATCTTATGCCATGCATAATCTATTTTTTTATTTTATGTAAAGTATACATGAAATCAAAACTCTAAGTGATAGCGGCGTAGCGTCACGTGTCATAGTTTTGTAACAGTACCTTTCAATATATTAGTATAGATAGTAACATCAAAAAGTGTTAAAAAACTAACTTAAGAGTGTAATATTTATGGTGAATATTGATGAACATTATGGTTTTATATTTGCATTGCTCTAGTGTAAAGAGTAATGTTTTCCAGAAGAGACTATGTCGAGGTAGGATATGTTATCTTGTACGGTTGTACTCCTCTGTTTTTTTTTTTCTCATTCTCACTTTCCCTGTGCGTCTCCCAATGCACCTCTTTGAACTTAAATATCTTTCATTACATAGTTGTAAAAATTAGTATATTTTGTCAAAAACTACCTATTAATTGTAACTTTTTGAAAACAACTACCTAATAAGTCTAATTTTTAAAAAACAACTATACTTTTATCATGTTTTTTTTTTTTTGTTAGCACTACCAATACATGGTATTTTCTAACGTTTACTATGTATGGGTAGTGTTAACAAAAAAAAAAACATGATAAAAGGTAGTTGTTTTCAAAAATTGCAATTAATAGGTAGTTTTTTGACAAAAAATCCATAAATTTATATCTTTTAAAATAGAGGGAATTGTCAAGTGGGGCCCACCGGAAGGAATTCCTAACGTTTAACCTATTAATAGTGCTAACAAAAAAAAATGATAAAAGGTAGTTGCTTTAAAAATTAGACTTATTAGGTAGTTGTTTTCAAAAAGTTGCAATTAATAGGTAGTTTTTGACAAAAATCCTAAAAATTATAACGATTGAATACTAATAATGTACTAATTGAGATGAATAAAAAAAGACGCCATATATGACTATATTTTTTCTTATAAATTGAAATTTTTGAGAAGATTCTCTCTAAATATGAATATGCCAAGATTCAAAGTGAGAAAGATAAAAAAAGAGGAGGTATTTGGTAGATAATTCAACAACTCTCTTTTTAAACAATGATCTAGGTTATGCTTTTATTTATTTAAAAAATACATATATTTTATAGGCGTATTTTATGAGTAGTAGTTTAATTTAATTTCAGGTGGGTAATTGAGGTTTTTAGGCCTAATATGGTGAGTAGTGTTTCAACAAAAAAAGTATATTATAAAATGATATTATCTGATGATGTATGTTTATCTCTTTAATTTTTTATTATCCCAACCGATTGTGAGCCCTAAAAAATAAAAGTAAAATGGGTATTATCTAAGTTTCTTAGTTCTTTTATGGTTTGTTAATGCATGTTATTTGAATTTGTTATTGCAACTGAGAGTTTAGATAGTAAGAATCTCTGTGAATCTATGCTTTTATAATTGTTTTAAAATTGATTTAGTCATCACTTTATATTTTTAATTGTGAGTTTCCTCTTTTTACACATTTTAATGTATTTCTTTTTGGTAATATAGAATTTTCCTTATTACCCATATTTGTAAATGATGAAAGAATTAAGGAAATCTTTTCTTTATTACTTTTTGTGAGATTAAGTGTATATAAGTCTTTTGGGGTGGACACCATACCGCTCACCTTGGCTTATAATAGAGATAAAGAGAGAATATATATCTATAATTGTTAATGTTGCAATATTATGCAGCTTACTAAAATGAAAAGCATTGCAAGTAAAAAAAAAAAAGGACGAAGTATATATTGATATGGTTGATTTTTTTTTAGGAAGTTTAAGTTATAGAGATTTGCCAAAAATGAAAAATAATGCAATAAAAAATGGAGGAAGTATTAGTTATTAGCTGGTGTAGTTACTAGAGTTTTTACAGTACGATCTCTCCCCTCCTCCATGAACCCCACCTATAAAGTTGAATTGAATCTACGTACAAAAGGTTTTCAAACCAATGAAGTCTCCTACATGTATACTATAGACTATAATATCCATCTTTAATTTGAGGGGTTGTATCCAACTTGTTCTGATTTTGGTATAAGTTAATTGAATTCTGTTAATTCACTTATCACCTTATTATGTCTTTTTTTCAGTGATTAGAAAGTTTAGGCCGTTTATTTGAATTTTGAGTAGTCTTCATGCCACATATACAAATAATTTGTGTTACTTATTTACGATGATAATCTTGAATAAGCTATTTATTTTTAAAAATTTGCATCGAAAATGGAAATTGAGTCAAAACTTCACTTTACAAAAAGCAGAGTTTGGTGGAAGGTTGAATCACGTTTATTCTGTTCTCCTACATCCCAGTTAACATCAACGGACGATAGGTTAGGTTAAAAAAGGAGTTTGCTTGGCCAAAGATCATACAGATTGTTTGAGAAATGACCATTGACAAGTACCCCAACGGCCCGTTTGGTAGTCGTTAATAAATTGCTGTAATGGGAATAAAATTTAAGTGTAATGTTATTAGGAAGCACTTTAAAATCTCCATGGAGATGTAATTTTTCTGCATGGGCAAATCTCACCCCCTAAACTTGTGTTTTTGTCTCGAGAAGCAATTTTCATTACCACTCATTACCACCTACAAGGTGGTATTGGATGGGAATGAAAATTATAGAAGAAAAGTAGACACTTTAGGATAAGTTAGCATTACCATGGGAATGGACAATAATATTTTTCACAAATTTACACATAAATTAATTACCATTACCACCATTTATAACCAACTACCAAACGGACCGTAAAGAGATTGCTTTTCCTTAATTTTTCTCGTTTTTACTAAACAATATGGTGACTTTGGTGGAGTCCTCAACCACTCATCAAAGAAGCTCAAATTGAAAACTGAAGAGAGCATGTCAAGTATTTTCCAAATAGTAACTACGTTATGTTATAATTGCAATATTTTGACTTTTACATTATTTATATATTTATAATTTTACATTGACCTTTTTTATCGCTACTCATGAACGAAGTTCAAATTAAACAATCCTGAGCATGTTAGCGTTTTCCAAATACTTCCTACGTTATGTTATAATTGAGACATTTTGACTTTTACACTCTTTGTATATTTACATTGATCCTTTTTTATCGCTACTATATATAAAATGAATATCATTATGTAGTATATTTATGGATTAGCACCACCGTATATTTTTTTAAAAATCAACTTTGCACAAATATTAATATTCAAATATTAGATATATTAATGAATAAAATAATATATTGGCAGACATGAAAATCAAAAAATTGCAATTATAAAAGAATGAATAGGGGCATACTAATGGTATTGAGATAGTAGTAATTAAACATTGGAAAAATTGATGGGAACAGTCCCAACTATGGGCGTTCCGTCATTTTTCATCCCAACTAAAGATTATTTTTGGGCGGTCCCAACTATGCATCATTTTCTTTGAAATTGGTCCCAAGTGACTCATTCTGCAGGTTTAACGGGTTAATTTTTTTTATTTCTTAAGTTAGTTTCTTCTTCGCTTTTCTCTCCTATCTCATTCCTCCCCGACCACCCCTCCCCACCCGCCACTCCCTCCCAGCCACCCCTTCCCACCCACCTCCCCGCCATCCCTCCCCTGCCACCCCCTCCCAGCCCACCCCCTCCCACCGACCTCCCGCCACCCCCCATGCTAACCCCCGAAATCCCATCCCACTCCCCCGATGTCTAACAGTAGAGAAGTAAACTAGAAGAAATTCAAGCTTCAAAAATGGCGATTAAAACGAAACAACTCACCTCAATAATCCAATTAACCATCGATAGCCGTTGCTCAACGATTAATCCTCCGTAATTGGTTGCAAAATCATATTCTTCAACGTAATATTTCGCCTTCACCGTTTGGATTCTCTCTCTACTTCTCAACCTTCGTAGCTCTCTTCGTCTTCCTCACCTTCAAATCTCCAATACTACAAACAAACACACAATTGATCACAAATTAATCAAAATATTAAACGAATGTGACATTAGGTAATCAATTGAATTGAATTAATACTCACAAAGAAGTTCATCCGAATATTGATCATCGAAGAGAGAGGAAACTTCATAATCGGGAGAATTAGAGCTCATTGTTAAGAACGCGGTTATAAAACTCCTTGAAGAGAGAGAAACAAAGAGAAGGAATGGAATCATCGCCGGATTTCTCAGAGAATTGGCTGCCGGAATTCAACCACATTGAAGGAGTGTATTCGTCGGTGAAATCCTCGAACTACGATTCTCCATAACCGGAAAAAATCTCCGAGTAAAATGTTGCCGAAGAAACCTCGTAATCGTCGTATGAGAAATTCTCGGCAAGCCAAATCGTAGCTGATGTTTCCAAAGACAAAATCGCCGAAGTTTTTCTGGCTGAGCAGTAGTCGTCATATTCGCTCGAGATTGTAAAACCGCGGAGAATTCCGCTTCGACTCTGCTTCACTGCAACAAACATAGCGAGGATTCAACACATGAAAATGAAACGAGAAAAAGAAAAAAACACATTTTACCTGTTGTAGCGAGGTCATTGACCCACCGGGACCAATTTCAACAAAAATGATGCATAGTTGGGACCGCTCGAAAATAATCCTTAGTTGGGACTGAAAATGGCGGAACGCCCATAGTTGGGACTGTTCCTATTATTTTTTCCTTAAACATTTGATTGTACCACATCTGGAAATTTCACAGTAGTTTAAGAATTAAGATTTTAGCAAAATACTAGTACCAAAAGCCTTAACAATAGTACCAAATTAAAGAACACGAGGGATGTAACACCCCAGAATTTCAAAGACCGAAAAGAATTGAATAATAATATAATTAATAGGACGATGGCGGAAACATCGTCTTCTGGGAATGTCACTACTACAAGATTATTGTTTAAATAACTAAGTGATAAAACCAAACATAATTAAATACTATAAGTAAATTAATTACTTAGATTAAAATCGAAAAGAGAAAACTATCTCAAACTAAAGAGAAGTCTAGAACTAAAACCCCTAATAGATTATTTCTCGCATCTCAACCCGAGCCCAAAATCAAAGAAAATCCCCATCAACAAAACCTGCAAAATATACAACAAATATCCACAATCGGTGGGGAGTAACTAGCGAGTTCTCCCGAAACAAAAGCAATCAAAGTACGATTCAGACATAGATTAATAAGAAAGGAAATAATTAAGTCAAGTTAACTACAATATGCATCCACTTCCATATAACTCACAAATAACGCAAATGAATAATAAATAGCAAGTGAGTTGGATAAAAATAAATAAATTATCTCAAGAGTACTTTTAGAAAAATAAAAGTATAGGTAAAACAAGTGTCCGAGACAGAACCGAACGCTAGTGATTCGCAAATCACTTCCTAAGGTTTGTCGATCGCAATCTCAGTCGGTCTATGGGCTTACGTTCCCCCCTGCCCGTGTCTAAGAATGGCCAAACTCCCGATGCAGGGTAGAACACGCAGAACTCCCCGACCTCTCGGACGACAACAATTAACCCGGGTGTACCCCTAGTTCGCAAACCAGGTGGTTGGCATGTTCTTCACCGGGGGACTACATCTATCCCACCGGATGTTCTTATCTCAAAATAAAATCATAAATATCATCAAAGTATCATTCATCTCAAAAATATTCGTCAAAAGGGATGCCACCCGGCCTTATACCCATAATTCATCAAAAATAATTCTTCAAAAATCCTCAAAAAAATCACTTACAAATTTTCAACAAATAACTCCCACAATAAAACTTAATCATCTCTAAACATCATCAATGATATTATACTAATTTTTACAGCAACCACACTTCAATCAAAATACATCACCAATTAACTCTAAATCATATTCATTAAAAGAGTAATAACAATTAAATCATTTTATTCCATAAATCAAACCTAAACATGTGGTTACTCAAATGATGCATACTGTATACTACTGAAAATAAGCAACCCAGAATATATTAAATTATAAATTATATCTGATTTACAAGCCCTCAAACAATTTAATAGTGTGTCCTCAATTTCATCACAAAAACACCATAATAATTATGAAACCTACAAATTCGAGCAGTAAAATCACACAAAAATTATCATATAACCCTAATAGCTCTACTGACATGGTACAATTTTTATTATTAATTTTCGGACTCAAAAAGTATTTTTAACAGTTAATATACAGATTCCTCAAATAAGCCATTAAAATAATTAAAAATATAAACAGACGCCCAAAAATTACCAAAAAATTTAAATAATATGTAAAAACTCACGTAAATACATATTATTCAAATAAATTAATTTTTCAGCCTTTATAAATAATTTTCATGAATTATAAACTGACTGAACAGAAATTACAAAAACAGATATATCAATTAATTAAAACAGTAAACAGTATATAAAAAATTATTCTAAGGCATGGAATACATTATACGCATGTAACATGATCTAAGAAAAATGATTTCATCAATTTTAACAGTCGTTCAATAATTATTATGAAATTTAGCCAAAACGCACAAAATACTAATTAAATCAAATAAATATTAAAAAATCATGCGAAAATTATTTTTCTCTACACAGTATTCACATAGCATGTGTCACGTATGTTCATGTCAAATTTCATCAAAAATCTCATTCAAAAAGTATTTTAGATAATTCCTAACGTAGTAATCTAATACCGAATAATACCCTAATCACTATGGTTCTAAGATAACAACTAGTTACCTGGATCGTCGGGAGGAGAGCTGAGTCTAAAGAGACAATCACGAGTTAATCATGCAATCCAAATCCTCTTCTAACCCCAAGCATTACGAACGAGAATTGTAAAGCAACGAGACACTAGGCATTTCTTCTTGAACGTTGAAAACTCTTGTTTCGTACTGCTCTGTTACGACCATGATTCCCGATGGTATAAAGCTTAGATTCCAAATCGCTCGGGTCAGAATGTAGAACAAGACGTTATAAACGTTGTGTCCAAATTTGAAGACGATCTAACGGTTAGATATCCGGCTACGGTTATTTTCGTGAAGGTGCAACAGGAAAAACCGGGTTGAACCTTTCTCTTCTTTTGCTCTTCCTTTTCTCTCTTTCTTTTCTTGAAACGGTGGGGGGTTAAATGAGAATGATGCTGCTGAACTTCTTTGAATAAAAATCAGAATTTTATGAATGTTTAATGGTTGAAATAAAGGGTTTTAATGAAGGAGAATGATTAGGGGGTTACAAAGCAACAAAGAGTCATGAGAAAAAACAAAGAGAAAAGAAAAGGAGAAGGCTCCCTTAATCCTTCACTTGGCCGGCTGCCCCAAGCCCAACACCCACACAAAACTTTCGGCCCAATTCAACAATGATCCATGCTCCGAAAGCCCGTTACGCGATAAAACGATTAATTCCTAAATCGCGCCTAAACTTTGAAAATACTTAATAATGAAAATAATTCTAATGAATTATATTATAAATTTAAATATAATGCACACATTAACACACCATATAATAAAATAATAATTCGGCTCCCAAATTATAAAGAATAAAAATCATTGATCTAGAGAAAATAATAAATTATTTATTTTTTTTACGAAAAGAATATCATTTTAAAATAAACTAACACCAAAAATAAAGAGGGAAAAATTACGGGGTGTTACAAGGGACCTTTTTTTAAAAAGATAATGTTACTATCGGAACAAATTTTTTATTTTTAATAAGGTAGGAGAAACCTTGACAAGTTGTGGGGGGGAATAAAGGGGATCCCAACTTATCAAGAGTGAGAATCGATCCCAGGACCTCCTGGAACCAGAAGGGAAGCTCTAACCATTAGGCTATCCCTCACCCTCTACTATCGGAACAATCGTCATTGCCATTACCACCGTAAATATTATTGAACTACTTTCTATGACCAGTAGAACACTTTCTTGTACGAACATAACCTTTATTTAAAAAACAGAGTAATATTTTCCAACCTTAGTATTAGATTATTTTTTGTAAATATTTTTTTCAAAAATTTGGAAATTATTAATTTATTACAGTACATATTAGTGTCCAAAATGGACCCGAGTTGTTATTAGTAGCACTTCCTCATAATAATTATAACGTGGTTTTTATTAAAAAAAACTAGTTGTTGGGCTCGGGGGATGCACTAGTAATTCAATAGGATGAAGATCGAGGATGTACAGTTTCAGATTGACTTATTGTCACAAACACAAGTTATAGTTTAGTGGTAAGATCATGATATTACAAAGTAAGAGGTCATGTGTTCGAGACCTCTTATGCAATTTTTTATTTATGTTTTAAGTGTATGTCATTTTAGAGTATAAGCGGCTCCACATTAGCGTTAATCGTATGAGGTGGGATGACACGTAGCAACATAGTGGAAAAAAACGGAAGGGATGCGCGCAAAGGGCTGCGTTTTTGAAAAACGCAGCCCTTCTTAGTAAAGGGCTGCGGTCAATGCAAAAACCGCATCCCTATAAGTAAAAAACGCAGCCCTTTATGGGCTTTTTTTTAAAATTTTTTGAAAGGAATTCGCGGGCTTATAATATTAAGCGGGCTAGGGTTCTCACAATCTCCTCTCTCACGTCCACAACCTCCTTCCTTCTCTCTCACCCTCCTTCCTTCTCCCTCACCCTCCTCCCTTCTCCCTCCTTCCACAACAACACGACAACAATGAATATTCATTCTCTCTCACCCTCCAAATGCGCAAGAACACCACACAAAGAACGAATATTCGTTCGTTCGTCCTTCTCCTCGTTCGTCGTTCGTCTCCCTCTCAACAAGGGTTCGTCTCCTCTCAACAAGGGTTCGTCTCCTCTTTCGTCGTTCGTTGACTCGCGCCGCCTTGCTTGCGCCGCTGTTCCCTCGTCGTTCGTCCTTTTCTTTGTCGGTCGAACTCTGGTCATCTCTTCCTCGTCGTCGAACTCCGCTTAAGCAACGACAGCAACAAGTGATGATTTTTCGTTTTTCAGATCTATAATTTCTTGATCTTTATTTTGATTAATGTTCATGTAATTTCGGATCTATAATTTTTTCTCTTTTGTATTTTCGTTCGCTTTTTTTCATTTTTGTTCATTTTTTTCATTTTTGTTCAGTTTCGTTCTCTTTTTTTTCATTTTTGTTCGCTTTTTTTTTTTTTCGTTCCTTTTTTTTTACCGTAAATTTCGATTGTTCTTGTTGATTTTCCCTGTTGTAAATTTCGATTGTTCTTGTTGATTTTCCCTGTTGTAAATTTCTTGATATATTTAGGAGTAAAAAAATGGCAAAAAAAAAATTTTTATTTTAATTTTTTGAGTCAAAAGGGCTACGGTTATGGTCAAAACCGTAGCCCTTTGTACAAAAAAGGGATGCGTTTTAGGCCCAAAACCGCAGCCCTTCCAATGTGGAAGGGCTGCGTTTTTGGAGCTCTCAACCACAACCCTTCGTTGTGAAGGGTTGTGGTTTAAAAACGCAGCTCCTTCACTTTTAGTGAAGGGATGCTACGGAAAGGGTGGCTGGCCAAAAACGCATCCCTTAGGGTCGTTTTGACCGCAACCCTTCCGTTTTTTCCACTAGTGCTTGCCACACATTTAATAATATATATTTATATATAAATATCGATATAGAGGCAAAGATACACAAGAAAGAGAAAGTGAGAAACCTTCTCTACACTAAATGCTCACTTATCCATGCAATGTCAATAAACAAGTCAACAGCTGCACTTGGGTATTATGATGACTGAAAGAAGATTTTATCACAGTTCTATAGGTTTGCTTCTCAATAACTATTACTCTATTAGTTGTTCAAACTGAAGTGAATATTAAGAAGAGATTAAATGTTGTCCATGAACATGTGGATCTTCCTAATAAAACATTGTTCTTATCCTGCAAAAATACTAATGAGAATATAATAATTGAGTAAGCTTGTCTCTCGCATTAGATATATCTTAATTAATCAATTGTTAAGAAAAAAAAGTACCGTTACAAAGGGCCAGGGGTTCTAACTACTACTACGTAGGGATGGCAATGGGTAGGGTCCGGGTAGGTAAGGCTAGACCAGTGGCGGAGCCAGGATTCTCAAAGCGGGGGACAAAATTCGAACGTCGGGAAATCGGAAAAAAATTAGGAAAAAAAAACACTACAACACAAATTGTTTAATACGTAACGTTTTACATCCAAAATTCCAAAATGCTTATAGTCTTACAATCCAAAGAGAAATTAAAAAAAAATACATAAACTAGAAATGAAAATTACAAATTCATCCTTCGAGTCTTCATATTTTGAAAGCGATCAACGATTTTTTCATCGGGAACTTGTAAGAACACATCCTTGTCAATAAAAGTTACCAAACAATCATTCATAAATTGATCGCCCATGCTATTTCGCAACCTTGTTTTGACACATGTCATTGCGGAAAACACCCTTTTCAACAGATCGCCGTAGCAACGGGAAGAATCAACATCAACTTGATTAGCAAATATACAAGAGGAAAATTCTCATGCCTCTTTGTTTGAACAAGCATCATGGAAAGAGAATTAAGATCTTGCAAACCACGAAATCTTTCATCATTTAGCATATTATCCATAAATACATCAAGTTGAAGTTCAAGAGCCATCACATAAATACTAGAAAATTCTTCGGGATAAAAAGAGGCAAGCTTGATTATCTTTTCTTTGTCAAAAGATGAGAAATTACCTTTGGGACTAAGGCAAGCCATGCAAGTAAGTAGCTCCATGTTCCTCTCATTAAATCGATTATCAAGTTCTTGAAGATGCAAATCAATGACTTCCAAAAAAATCCCAACTCGAAAATGATGTAGATTTGTTGCTTGTTCAACAAAACGCCTTGATCATCCTTGGGGAACATAAAGAGCATCCATATTAGGAACTTCAATTTTATGCTTAATTGAAAATGAAGTAACCTTGTGTAAGAGTGTCTCCCATCCTTGTTCCCTCATTTTTTGCAACACATTTTTTGTGGAAGTAACAAGTCCCATGGCATTCACAATATCTTGATCTTTCCTTTGCAAAGCAACACATAAATCATTTGTGTACCCAAATATAGTCAACATCAAATGAGCCATAAAAATAAAATCAAATGACTCAAATGATCCCAACACAATTTGAGCTTTGAACTTATCTTCTGTCGAACCATTTTTCCCAATATGCACAAGTACCTCAACAATAGAAGAAAACAAGTTGATGATATTTAAAATACACTTGAAATGAGACCCCCAACGCGTATCTCCGGGTCTTTTCAAACCAAGTTCTTGATTCAAACCCGTTCCACTTTCAATTTCCCCCACCTCTAATGCTTGAGCCACTTGTTGAGCTTGGCTTTGTCGAAGCATGTCCCTTCTCTTACAAGAAACCCCAATCACATTTAACAAGTTTGCAAGTATCTCAAATAACCAACCACAAGTATCATTCTTCTTAGCAACGGCAACTAATGCAAGTTGGAGTTGATGAGCAAAACAATGTATGTAGTAGGCTCTCGGGGTATCATTCATGATCAATGTCTTAAGACCATCATAACCTTGTCCTCTTATCATAGATGGACTCAATGAATGCTCCACAAGTAAAGACATAATGACATCTTTAAGAGATAAAGCGGTAGTATCACTAACATGAACAATTCCCAAAAATCTCTCCATAATCTTACCACTATCTCGATGAACAAAACGCAAAACAAGAGCAAGTTGTTCTTTTTGAGACACATCACTTGATTCATCGGCTAATATGCTAAAGTAATCATCACCAAGCTCTTCTATTATGCATTTAGTGGTTTCTTTTGCACAACAAGTAATAATGTCCTTTTGAATCGGAGGAGAAGTCATTTGACAATTTTTGGGAGCATTTTCTAATGTGTGTTTTTTTACTTCCTCAACCTTTTCCCCTAACCACCTCAAAAGCTCAAGACAATTACCCCTACTATAAGACTCATCACTTTCATCATGCCCACGAAATGCCAATCCTTGGCGCAAAAGAAATCGCAAACAAGCTAAAGATGCTTTCAAACGAATATGATATTTCTTTTTGTCGCCTCACTTACATTGTCAAGCACATTCACAATTGATTTCTTTTTTCCATCTCTTAAATTTACATACTTTTCATAAGCAACATTATGAGCACTTTTAATTCCACCAACATGCTTCTCAAATCTTTCCGGTTTATTCCATGCCCTAAACCCTCCATCAACAAATGCATCACCCCCCATATTAATTTCAACATCCTTTTTGAACAAGTAGCAAACAAAACAAAATGCGGCATCTTTTTCAATGCTATATTCAAGCCAATCCCATTTCTTGAACCAATTAACACTAAAACGACGTAAACCGGACACCATTCTTTGAGGAAATGCATGAGTTTTTGGTTGACATGGTTTTTTAAGAATATAAGCTCTCCTCACCGCAATTCTTTGATTTAAGGGGTAACTCATTATGTTCATTCTTTTTCCCGGATCATGAGGAAGTAATTCAACATCATATACTAATCCTTCTCCTTCCTCCTCCTCCTCCTCCTCCTCCTCCTCCTCCTCCTCCTCCTCTTTCTCCTCCTCCTCTAATGGTGCATTACTAGTACTTGAACCACCAACATTCATATCAACATTTTGAGTTTGGGGAGAGCTAAATGAAGGAGATTCATTTTGGAGGTGTTTCACTATGAGCGGGTGAAGATGTTTCTTGGGATTTCATTCTTTTAAACATGAATTGTCGAAGATCGGGTTGTTTTCCCTTAGCCTTGGACTTGTTTGAATTAGGTGAATGTGAACCACTTGACATTTTCCTAATTAAATTGATAAACATGAATCAATTACATTATCAAACCAAACTAATCAATTTATTCAATTATAAATCAACTCATATTTACAATTTCTAAATGAGAAATTACAAATTACAAACTACCTAAGCCCTAAAACATGAATCAACAAATCAATTCAATAAATCATGGCCAACATTCTAATATCCAACAACAAATCATTTCAACTAATCAACTAATCAACTAATTCAACTATAATCACAAATTCACAACCAAACATTGATATACAAATTCCATGACCAAACATTCAATTAAAATTTGTGGAATTAAAACTTGCAAAATTAAAAAACAACTCACTTGGTGAGTGGATTGGTGGTGACCGCCAACCGGGCTTCCGGTTCCGGCGGCTCGTGGAGGCACTCGAGCACGATCGGCCCGTGACTCCGTGGTTCGTATTTCGCTCCTCCGCCTCCTCGGTCCTCGCTTCCCTCTGCTGCCCGCTTTGCTGGCTCCTTCGTGGCTGCTTCTTCTCCTTTCTTCGTATTTTCTTCCAGCGAGGCGGCGACTGTGCGACTGGACTCCGGCGGGCGGCGGGTTTCGTTCGTATTTGGTGTTTGTAAGTTAGGGTTTTGCAACTTTCTCTCTCTTCCTTTTCTCTCAAACGCTTTGTTTTGTGACTTGTGTAAATGAGTTTGTTTCTCGCGACCCCGGCCCCTGTTGAAGTGCCGATGTGCGTCTTTTTTTCTTTTTTTTTTTTTTTTTATTCCGTGAATTTTTTTTTTTAAAGTGGGGGACATCTTGTCCCCATGTCCCCCCCTCGGCTCCGCCATTGGGCTAGACCCTTACCCATACCCTAACTTTTGGATATAGACCCATACCCTACCCATACCCATAGGGTAAAATTTTTTTAGGACCCTTACCCGTACCCGTAGGATCCGATAGGGTATGGGTAGGGTCTAGGGTCTAAAATGGGTCCAACACAAAAATAAATCCGCTTACATTTTCACATGTATATATAATTGTTAAGCACAATTTCATATATTAATTTTGCAATTAGCACACG
The DNA here is from genome assembly GCA_947646795.1 of Beta lomatogona. NCBI lineage: Eukaryota > Viridiplantae > Streptophyta > Magnoliopsida > Caryophyllales > Amaranthaceae > Beta > Beta lomatogona. The sequence goes on along the minus strand of CANSNZ010001179.1, from coordinate 35,682 downwards.
TAATATCACGTACATTCCATACCAATACGTATTTTTTGCATATCCCAAAAGTCTCATACATCAAAATATGAATAAATATATTTTTACGTGATTGCGATTTGCGGCTAGGGTTCCTAACGAGGGAGGGTTTTAGTTTTTATTAAGTCTGCTTTGGAAGGACGATATGTTTATATATATATTTATTTTAATTTTAAAAAATAAAAATATATATTTTAGTTTAGATGGGTCTATGGGTAGGGTTTGGGTAGGGTCTGGGTATTTGAGGAGTGGACCCTTACCCTACCCTTACCCGATAGGACCAAGATCCATACCCTACCCTTACCCATAGGGTTCAAAAATTAAGACCCACACCTAATTTTAGGGTTGGGTCTGGGTAGGGTCCTGGACCCATTGCCATTCCACTACGTACTAGGAGGACAAAGCTTTGTACATTAAGGTCACATCCTCGTCTCCACGGGACCCTCCACCACCTTCCTCCTTCAACCTCAACGAGTCGAGTCACAAGTAAGTCGGCGGCCGGGAGTTATAATCCGAGACCATTCCGGTTCTTGTATTCAAGCATACGCCTACAACTTGGGGTACACACAGTCTTCGTTCTTGAAGCAACGAATCTCCACCAGGTATCCTCCTGGCTATACAAATTAAAATGATATTCAACACCTACTAATAGAAGGAGATAACTTGCTAATCATCAACGCGATCAAGGGTTATCTGGTCCCCTCCATGGCAAATAGCAAATATTGTTAGAACATTTATAATTAAATGTATTCGTTGATAATATGTGATGGTTGCGTTTCGATGTTGTGTTGTAATGAAACGTAGTTAGTAAGAAGGAAATAACGAAAAGGCGTTGTAGAGCGCTCGCTGCTTAGAGCGTCCGCACGTAAAAGGAAGGACTTGGAAATTTGTCTCGGCAGGAAGGAGCGCACGCTCCTCCTTGGAGCGCCCGCTTCACCGAGGAGCTCCCGCTCCAAAGTGGAGCGCTAGCAGCGCTCCGTTCGTCGAGTTTTACGACGAATCAATTCTTTCGCAATTGGTGCTTGTCTTTTCGTCCGAATGGTTGCGTGCTTTCAGGCTTTTCTTATGTAAATCTTCCAAGGTATATATATGGAGATGTCACATATTGGAATGTGTTAGATTCATTCACCAACTTGCCTTAGGAGATTCATTTCTAGATTTCTCTCCTTGTCCAAAGTAAAACACATCCTTCAAACAACGAAGTGACTATTTAAAAAATAAAAACAACTAAGAATGCTCGGATGAAGCATCAATAACGATTTGATGGTGGGGATAATATGTAAAAGTCTTAGTAGTTGAATAATATTTTTTTGCATAAATTAGTGAAAAGATAAGACACAGGATAGAAGTAATAACTTTTATATTTTTATTTTTTGATAGGTAAATCTCTCTCTTAAGATAAGACTTAATTCCAAGACCTTTAGCCTTTAGGCTATCACCTATTGCTCATGAAGTAACAACTAATGTAGGATAATACTACCTCTGTTTTTTTTATTAGTTGCAACAAATGCCTTTTTGCACAAATATTAAGGAAATAGGAGATAGAGTAAAATTTAATTCGATTGCCCATATTTTTTTGCATGTGAGGTAGTTAGAGTGAGGATAAAATGATCAAATTTCCCCAAAACCTTTACCAATTAATGAAATGTTGCATCTAAATAAAAACACCTATAAATAAATGAAAATTGTTGCAACTAAAAATACAGAGGAAGTATGTAACACCTTTTAAGTACGGAGCATGTAAGTTATTTGCATGATTGCATGTGTTTAATGTATCAAACTAGGTTTTAGGCCCGGGCTATGCTCCAGTTACTTATATATTTCATTTATTAGTATTTTACATTGAAATTATAACACCAAATATTATTTGGTTTAGTGGTTAAGACATTAGTACATAAGCTTGAGGTCATGGGATCAAATCTTATACCATGCATAATCTAATTTTTTATTGTATATGGAGTACATGAAGTCAAAACTCTAAGGGATAGTGTCATGTGGCACAATTCCATGTTGAGGAACACCTTTTAATATATTAGTATAGATAGATTGAATCATAGGATTATTCATAATGTGATTAGCACATGTTTAGACCAAATTTATGTTTGCTGGTCAGTGATCTGCTGGTATCCGGTGGCCGGTGGAGTATGAAATGTATGATTGATATCGTGTTACAGTTAATTTGGATAAGTAATAGTAGTTATAATACTAAACTACTAATGTACTATAATAGGTTGGCATTGTCTCAAATTGACTACACCCTCATTCAGCTGATATGTATAATCTAATTTTTTTTATTATATGTGGAGTACATGAAGTCAAAACTCTAAGGGATAGCGCCATGTGGCACAGTTCCTTGTTGAGGAACACCTTTCAATATATTAGTATAAATTGAATCATAGGATTATTCATAATGTGATTAGCATATGTTTAGACCAAATTTATGTTTGCTGGTCAGTGATCTGCTGGTACCCGGTGGCCGGTGGAGTATGAAATGTATGATTGATATCGTATTACAGTTAATTTGGATAAGTAATAGTAGTTATAGTACTAAACTACTAATGTACTATAACAGGTTGGCATTGTCTCAAATTGACTACACCCTCATTCAGCTGATCACGTGCCTTCACGTCATTTGCTCCTAATTCTGTAAACAAGGTTAGTATGGAATATATAATTCCTTTTGAATAAGATAAACTAGGAGTCGAGTAAAACGATAAGAACGAGACAAATTCACGGTTTCACGCGGAGTATAGCTTAATTTGAGTTATATTTTCATTTACAAAGTTTATACTTTTTCTTATTAAATCTATGGACAAAAGCACAAGTTTGACAAATAAAATTAACTTGATTAAACAAAGTTACTTCATCTATATTAGAATATTTGCAATAGTTTAATGTTTATATTTGGTGATGCATAACTTTAATCACTTATAATTTTAATTATCTATATAAGTAAAAATTATAAATAGTTGAAAATTTAAAATACACATTCATAAGATTCAACAATGTTCTATATACTATCATTGTTAATTTATGTTATTAGGTCAAAGTATGTGAATAATATAAGAAGTTCGAGTCAAGATTAAAGGGTACTTATTGCACATGACCTTAATGAGCTATTTTTGTTAGTGGTTAACTGGTTACATATAAATGGTGGTAGTTGTAATGTATTTTAGTGTAAATTTGTAAAAGAATTATTAGATAGTAATCTTGTAATTATAGTAGGTCATTATATGTTTATATTATTGCCTTGTATAGCCTAGCTTGTATTCCTATTTAATCATAATGAAGATCATAACCCTAATCAAGGGGATTGACTATCTTACATGGTATCAAAGCAAGGAAGTTTTCTTTCTTCTCCTAGGATCTCAGTCGCCACGACGCCTCCACCCGTCCCGGTTATTCCGAGTTATTGGCTCGGGCATGTCTCATATACCTAACATCACCCGTCCCCTTAACCTTAAAAATGTGCTTTATACTCCTCAAATAATCAAAAATCTCATTTCCCGTGCGGCCAATTCATTAAAGATAATCATGTCTCTTTGAATTTGACCCTACCGGCTTTTCTCGTGAAGGACCTTCGGAGCGGGACTATTCTTATGAGGAACAACAGTAATGGGGACCTTTATCCCGTCATCTCATCCACCAACTCATCTTCAACTCCCTCCGCCAACATCACTCATTCATCTCATGATTTGTGGCACGATCGTCTTGGTCAACCGGGACCCAATGTCATGGATTTTCTTAGAATAAATTTGTGCATCAAATGTAATAAAGGGCATGGTTCCTATCTTTATGATTCTTGTCAAATTAGTAAACACAAAAGACTTCCGTTTTATGATTCTACTTCTTCCACTGTTGCTCCATTTGATATAATTCATAGTGATTTATGGACTTCTCCGTTATTAAGAAAAAGTGGTTATAAGTAATATCTTGTTTTACTTGATGATTACACTCATTATGTGTGGGTGTATCCCCTCAAATATAAGTCTGAAGCGTTTACCAAATTTCTGCAATTTAGTGCTTATGTTCGGACTCAATTCAATGTTCCTATTAAATCTTTTCAATGTGATATGGGTCGCGAATTTGATAATACTCTCTTTCATCAGTTTGCCATGACTAATGGTCTCACTTTCCATTTTTCATGTCCCGCAAACTTCCTCTCTCAAAATGGCAAAGCCGAAAGGATGATTCGTCGTCTCAATGAAATGGTCCTTGCCCTTCTCTATCATGCCTCTCTCCCCCATCATTTATGGGTTGAGACTCTTCACACAACCGTTTATCTTCACAACATCCTTCCCATCAAATCCCTTCGTTTCCGCTCCCCCATCTCTCTTCTCTATCACAAACACCCTTCTTATGATCACCTTCGTGTCTTCGGTTGCTTGTGTTATCCAAATCTCTCATCTAAACGGTCTCACAAACTTTCCCTCGTTCCACTAGATGTGTCTTCCTTGGTTACCCCATGAATTATCGGGGCTACCGTTGTCTTGACTTGACCATGGGCAAAATAATCCGGTCTCGTCACGTCACCTTTAATGAACATGTCTTCCCTTTCTCTATTATAACTTCGCCGTCCACCTCCCCTCCCTCTTATTCTTTTTTGGACCCGCATTTTACCCTCACTTCCCCTCACTCATTCTCACACATCATACACTCCTCTCTCGGCCCACGCCCACTTCCCCTCATCCCATTGCTTCGCTCCCTCCTCTATCGCTGGGCCCAGCCCTTCCCTTCCCCCTCTATTCCTTCCCGCCCACAACCCCATACCCCACCGCAACCCCATTTCCCACCACCCGCATCTCCCTCTTCTCTCCCATCTCACTCCCTCTCTCATCCTTCTCCCCAACAACCCAACCTTCCCCATCCCCCTCCCCTCCACTCCGCCCACTGCCCCCACCACCACCACTCCACCGCCCCCTTCCCCACCGCCACCGCCACCACCACCTCTACCCACCCATCCCATGACCACCCGTGCTAAGCATGGCATTTTCACACCTCTTCACCGTCTTAACCTTCATGTCACTACTACCCCCACTCTTTCCCCCTTCCCAAATCCCACCTTTCCGCCCTCCAGTGACTCTAACTGGAATAAAGCCATGCAGGACGAATATCGTGCTCTTATTGATAATCATACTTGGGACTTGGTTCCGCTGCCCCCTGGTGCTCACATTATTCGGAGTTTGTGGCTTTATCGCCATAAATTCAACTCTAATGGCTCTTTAGCTCGCTATAAAGCCCGCTTGGTCGGTAATGGTAAAAATCAACGAGTTGGTTTTGATTGTGATGAAACATTAGTCCCGGTTGTCAAACCGGCCACCATTCGCACCGTTCTTGGACTTGTAGTCTCTAGTTCTTGGCCCATCCATCACTTGGATGTGTAACGCCCGACTTTCATCCATCCTTATTAAGCTAATTAATTAGGGATTAGCAGGCGGAAGGCTTAGCTTAGTCGGCGCGTTACCGCCGTACTTTCCACTAAGGAAAAATACAAGGCGACATTTAACATTAACTTAATGGGGACAATACTTTGATTTGACACTTTTGGAAGAAACACTTTAGTTATAGATTAATATTTTCTAGAAATTTCGGGAGAGTTTCCTTTGTAAATTGGACAACCAAAAATGGGAAAATGTTGAAAAACCATTACAATAAAATATTTCCAAATCCGTAACTCAACGCTTTCGCGGAGCAGCAATAAGGAAAATCGGGAGCACTATTGCTCAACCGTAACTAGAAATGAAACTAAATCATTAATTATTAACTAATACAAAGTGGAACGTCCTTGCCTCAAAAAGAAACGTAAAACAATCATAGTTGAGCTCTTAGTACGAATCGTTTCTATCTTGGGAAAGATGCTCCGGAACTTCAACCTCGAAACTATTGTAACACTGCCACCCACCAAGTGACAGGCCACAATAGTGATAAAACAAAACATTGACAGACACATCAGCACAACGCTGAGTACTAACTGATGCGCTCAAGTTATACGATGTTCTTGTGGTATTTTAGGTGCACTTTGCTAAGGGATTTGTTCGTAATTGTTAAGTTTTGCATATAAATAGACCTTAGCGGAAGTTCGGAATTTTGTATGTTAATTGTTGTTAAAGTTGTAAAGTTCCGAGCTCTTGGAACTCCACCGTGTGCCTAAGCATCGCATCACCGCAAGCTCGTCATCACCAACCCAAGAGAGCTCTGCAGCTCAAGAAGACTGTCGAAGCACCGCACAGCCAAGCTCACCCATCGCAGCAAGCCAACGCACGCCCAAGACCAAGCTGCCGCCCAGCGCTCGCCCGGCCTCAGCGAGCTCGACCAAGCTGCCCGCCAAGATCGCCCGGCCAGCTCACCGCCCGGCGCCCATCGCACGCCAGCCGCCTCGCACTCGCGAGTAATGTCGCACCTCGCGACCCGGGCTCGCACCTCGCGAGAAATCTCGCACCTCGCGACCTGCGTGGTTTGGCCCGTTCTTCGCTCGTTGCGAAGGCAAGAGCTCATCGCACGGTGCGACCATGTATCGCACCTCGCGACCCCTAGGTCGGTTTAAATGACGGCTGATTTTTGAGCTTTAGTATAAATACTAAACTTTGTTTTTAGACCTAGGGGGCAGACCTACAAGGGAGAGGGGAGTTTCCAAAACTCCACTCCTCTCTTTGTTGTCTTCTCTTTTTAGTTTTTATTTTCTAATTTAGTTTATGTAGATTTCAATTATGGGATTGGCTTATGCTATGCCGATAGTAGCTTGAACCGTTCTTGAACGAGATTAATATGGAGCTTCAAGCATTATTGTGAGATCTTTCCTCTCTTTCTCTTTTCCTCTAATTATGGTTTAATCTCTATGCTTGCTTTCTATGATTTTTGCATGATTATGCTAGGAACGTTACTAGTTTGATTGTGTAATAAATCTAATGCTAGATTTAAGAATAGGATCGGATTGTTTTATTCTTTTATCAATTGGTAGCAAACTAGGGAGTAGCTTAGATGCGAGATCGTCTTGGTTATTTCTTGGGGAAATTGAATCAACTCAAGTGAATGTTTATCGCTTGTATGACGTTAGCGGTGTCCGTTGGTTCTCTCGTGTTTATTGGGCCGCTATTGGATTGAACTTAGACGCGGATCGGATCGGGTTATCCTCTAGTTAGGGTTTTATAGTCACGCTGATCGTGCTATTCAACTAAGAATAAGGAGAATGCGAGATTAATTCTCAACAATAGATAATAATGGAAATGAATAGAGTCGAGGTTAAATGATCGATAATGAATTGAAGTGGATGTTAATCGGATTCAAGATCTTCCCTATAATTGATTTCTCATTTTGTTTATATGTTAGTTAGTTGTAGTTTAGTTATTATCTACTTGAAACCCCCCTTTGTTATTATTATTAGGTTTCTCGGCCCTTAGCTTAATCTAGGTTTCGAATCACGCGAGTACTAAACTCGTCCCCGTTTCCCCGTGGATACGACCCCTACTTCCACTATACTTGTTTATTGTAAAAGAGAGTAGGAGAAATTTTATCTTTGGCCGGGTGGCGTTCACGACAAGCGCGGCCCGCCAAATTTTGGCGCCGTTGCCGGGAAACGGTGTTACTTGTTTTTATTTAGAGTGATTTTTGGATGGTATTGCTTGTGGCTCTTTGTTTTTGATTGGCCACTCATATAAAGAATTCCCTTTTGTTTGAGTTTCTAGTTTTCATCTTCCATTGAGCTCTATGTATTTCACTTTCGTATTTTGGACAAGAAGCATGGAACTTGTTGCTTAAACTCTCTTGGGAATGGTTGATTGACTCATACTTTATATCTTGGTTATTGTCTAGCTTTAAACATTTATATTAATGGTCATGACTTGGATTAGCTAGGATTACTACTAGTTGATGTTTGTTGTTGACTTAATGCTAGGTTTTGGATATAATCTGATGTTATATGCTCAACCATGATGTAGTAAGCTAGGCACTAACAATGCATTGCAAGAGTCCTTCTCAATCGGTTTGCAGTATTTGAAGTGGAGATTGACATGGAACCACCATTGTCACACATGGAGCACAACCCAATGATTAAGCTTAAGGTATTAAGTCGAGCTCACGACTTTAAACAACAGCGCTTCTCGGGAGGCAACCCGAGACCCCTTTATTTTCTTTCTTTTCCTTTATTTTTCATCAAATTTCCACCACCACAACAAATTTTCTTTCACCCACCGCCCACCCACTAAAAAGATCCACAACCAATCTTAATTCACTTGTAACCAAAATCCACAAAAGAAAATCCGTTGGGAGGACTTCAATAGCTAGGAGTTGGTAACACTAGAGGATTGAGATTGTTAATGTATCTTTTCAATCTCTTGAGCTAGGTGAAAATCTTCAAAATTTAAAACTTTTGAACTGGTCATTTGTTTGAGTGATTCGAGGGAGAGGGTTGTGAGTTGAGTAGATAGATTTGAGTTGGTGTTGTTAAGAAATTTGAGTTTGACGGATTGTTTGGTCATGAGTTTTGAGCATTCGATCTTCGATTTACCCGATTTTCGATTTTCTCCCCCATTTTCAGTTTACTTTTCTCCTAATTGTCGACACATTGAGGACAATGTGTAGTTTAAGTAGGGGGAGGGTATTCATATTCTCATGTATCTATGTTGTGTATATTACTTTCAATTATAAAAAAAAAAAAAAAAAAAAAAAAAAAAAAATGAAAAAAAAAAAAAAAAAGGTGATGAAATGAAACCCGCTGAGTTGAAAACCCACAAGGATGGGCGACTCGAGGCAAAAATGGGGGCCTTGATAGGTTGAAAACCCGAAAGGGCAACTTATGCAAAAAAGTGGCTTATATTGAGCGGGTAAGATGGTGAGATAAAAAAATGTGAGAAGCTAGGATGAAAACCCGAAAGGGCTCCTAGGCAAAATGAGAGATTAAGAGAGAATTATACACTTTGAAAACTCATTTGCCGGAGATGGTGTCATAAGGTGGAAAGCATTTTCGGTTGAGTTAGTGAATTCATCCTTTGTTTTGTGAAGATTTATTTTGGCTCACACATTCTTTTGGTTAATTGTTTGTTTTTGGGAGTAAGCATGGAATTTATCCCTTTTTTGTCTTTGTTCCATGGCTTGCTATTTTAAGTTAGTTGTTCTAGTAGTAGTTTATCTTTTGAGGTTTTAGGCGAGTTGTCATTTTGATTGTGGCGTTGGAGTGAGTTCAATTCCTTTGAGATCCTTCAGGATTTGAGCTCACATTTTGATTCTCGTTGGTGTTGTTGGTTAAACTTGTTGGAGTTGCTGGTTATTATTGTTGTCGCGTCTTTGTATATTTCGGGTGAGCTTGAATCTAAGTGTGGGGAATCATCATCCCTTACGTTTAGGTTTTGAGCGTATTTTGTTAAGATGTGATGATGATGATGTAGTTGATGGGAGTGTAGGTCGGGTTTCGATAGCTCAGGCGATGATTCATTTGGTGATCCTCATTTTGAGTTTACTCGAGGTCGAGTAAAGTTCAAGTGTGGGGGTATTTGATGCGCTCAAGTTATACGATGTTCTTGTGGTATTTTAGGTGCACTTTGCTAAGGGATTTGTTCGTAATTGTTAAGTTTTGCATATAAATAGACCTTAGCGGAAGTTCGAATTTTGTATGTTAATTGTTGTTAAAGTTGTAAAGTTCCGAGCTCTTGGAACTCCACCGTGTGCCTAAGCATCGCATCACCGCAAGCTCGTCATCACCAACCCGGTAGAGCTCGGCAGCTCAAGCAGACCGTCGAAGCACCGCACGCCAAGCTCACCCATCGCAAAGAAGCCAACGCACGCCTGCAAAGACCAAGCCGCCCAATGGCCTCGCCAGGCCTGGCCAAGCGGCCTGACTAAGTCTGCCAAACAAGCTCAAAGCGCTCAGCCCGCGCCCATCGCACGCCAAGCCGCTCGCACCTCGCGAGTAATGTCGCACCTCGCGACTGAAGCTCGCACCTCGCGAAAATCTCGCACCTCGCGACCTGCGTGGTTTGGCCCGGTCCGTCGGCTCGTTGCGAAGGCGGTAGCTCATCGCACGGTGCGACCCGTATCGCACCTCGCGACCCCCTAGGTCGGTTTAAATGACGGCTGATTTTTGAGCTTTAGTATAAATACTAAACTTTGTTTTTAGACCTAGGGGGCAAACCAAAAGAGGAGAGGAGTTTCCAAAACTCCAATCCTCTCTTGTTTGTCTTCTCTTTTTAGTTTTTATTTTCTAATTTAGTTTATGTAGATTTCAATTATGGGATTGGCTTATGCTATGCCGATTGTAGCTTGAACCGTTCTTGAACGAGATTAATATGGAGCTTGAAGCATTATTGTGAGATCTTTCCTCTCTTTCTCTTTTCCTCTAATTATGGTTTAATCTCTATGCTTGCTTTCTATGATTTTTGCATGATTATGCTAGGAACGTTACTAGTTTGATTGTGTAATAAATCTAATGCTAGATTTAAGAATAGGATCGGATTGTTTTATTCTTTTATCAATTGGTAGCAAACTAGGGAGTAGCTTAGATGCAGATCGCCTTGGTTATTTCGGGGGGAAATTGAATCAATCATTGAATGTTTATCGCTTGTATGACGTTAGCGGTGTCTGTTGGTTCTCCTCGTGTTTATTGCCGCTATTGGATTGAACTTAGACGCCAGATCGGGATCGAGTTATCTCTAGTTAGGGTTTTATAGTCACGCTGATCGTGCTATTCAACTAAGAATAAGGAGAATGCGAGATTAATTCTCAAACAATAGATAATAATGGAAATGAATAGAGTCGAGGTTAAATGATCGATAATGAATTGAAGTGGATGTTAATCGGATTCAAGATCTTCCTATAATTGATTTCTCATTTTGTTTATATGTTAGTTAGTTGTAGTTTAGTTATTATCTACTTGAAACCCCCTTTGTTATTATTATTAGGTTTCTCGGCCCTTAGCTTAATCTAGGTTTCGAATCACGCCGAGTACTAAACTCGTCCCCGTTTCCCTCGTGGATACGACCCCTACTTCCACTATACTTGTTTATTGTAAAAGAGAGTAGGAGAAATTTTATCTTTGGGCCGGGTGGCGTTCACGACAAGCGCCCGCCACTAACCCATAAAACATTCTTAGAACATGCTTTGGTGTCTACGACTTCTCAATGTAATCAATACGTTCACATCATTCAAGCACATCACCATAACATAACAACATTCACTTTATTCATCATCTTTCATGACTTATAAGTTCTGACGATATCATAGTGCAGTCGTAACATCATCATAGTTCTTTCATATCAAAGCGGAAGACATAATTTCATATCATTAAAACATTTTATAACTCCTAATCCAATCATCGATAACATAATGTGTGAAATCTTAAAACATAATCGCAATCATAATCATACTTCATAGCATTAATAATCCATCATTTCATTTTAACAGTTTTACTCGTCGTTCTTCGTACATCGATCGGTCTTGGGGACGTCTCCCAAGCCGGTATGTGTGTATGCACCACTGTGCAAGGGCCTTGGCCCCGGCATTACCCTACACCCGTAGTGAAGTGGGCCGTCCCGGTAAATAGTAACGAGCTAGTGCCCCAAGAAACAAGACGGTACGTTGCACGACCTTCGGTCATCAAGAGGTACATTAACCAGTTCTTTCCTTTGTAATTTATCATGTTACGTTTCTTTTACACCGAACAAGAATCAGTATACCTCGGTAATTCAAGTAACTTTCAGTATTTCAGTAATATCCCATAACAATATCATTTTCGGTGTTCATAAACAAAGATCATTTTCGGTATTCGGTATACTTCAAGAACTCAAGAACTTTCCGTCTTTTAGTAATATATCATAAGAAGTATCCTCTTTAGTGATCAGTGATTATCATATATCATCTTAGAGAATCATATAAATCTCGAGTACGTAATCAAAACATGTATAGATAATAATCCCGTGATTCGAAACACAATATTCGTAAATCATTATTTCGTTTGCATATCATACTTTTCATAAAACACGTATGAAGGGAATTGCGGGTACTAGCAAGAGTTGTTACTTTCTACACTTTTATATCGTTTCGAATAATCATAACGTATACTTTTTACATGATCGAAATTTATAACATAACTCATAACTTTAAATACTTTTAAGAATACATAACGTAAAACATATCAAAAACATAGCGAAACATAGCAGCCTTTTCAGTATCTCATATCGTTTAGGAGTCATTCCTACTTTCATATGGTTTCAAAAATTAAAAGGTATATTTTGGCATACTCGAATACATAAACATATATCATAGTATAAATCTCATAACTCGTGATATAATTCCCAAAATCGACTATCGTCGTTAAACATAACTCAACTCTAGACAATTCTCACAATAGTCCTTAATACATTTTTCTTAGCTTTCCATCCTATTATAATACAATAAGAAACCTGATATAATTAACGAATGTACTTTTTAAATGTCATATTATAGCAAGTTGTCCGAGAGTCAATACTTTATCTCATTCCAACATGGTATGAACATCACTTGAAGACATATACGTAGCCTCTTTATAATGAGTTGCAATTAAGATATAGTTCCCTTAGGGTGACTTATGTGATTGAATATTTTAAATTCCCTTCAATGTTAATTAAACCTCATTGAGCTCATTTCTATTCAAACCACTATATTTTCTTATAAGCGGAACTCTACTTTAGTTTGAAAGCACTTAAAGTTATATTAATATATTATCATCATAAAACTTCCACTTATTGGAACTCATAACTCATGTCTAAGACACTTATAACTTACATTTGGTTTTCATATTCTAAAACTCGATTCACTCTTAGTGTAACCTTCCTCAATAACCATATAATAATTCTAAACATAGTAAAGGCGACAAATAGCTAATCAAAACACTTCCGGAAACCTTCAAGTTCATAAAATTTTGTATTCTTTACTATCTCAATTCATAATCATAATTCTAAATTATCAAACTAAACTAACTAAACTTAACTCATATACTTTAATCAAACCAAGTAAGAAATAGATTTTCAAATAAATAAATAAATCTCTTCAATCTTTAATCTAACCAAGCTTTTAGAAGCAACACTAATTTGAAATCCAAAGTCATAACTAGTTTAGCTTCTTGTAGTGAGATTAGGTGAAACAATTACACATCAACTTTATCCAAGTTCAATCCAATTTCCAAAGTAATTTCCTTAACCATGACAACTTTAACAATGACAATAACACCAACCAACAGCAACAACACAACAAAACCGCTTTTACTGTAGAACAACAACCACCCAAATCAGGTTCCATTAACTCAATCAATTTCATCAACCGACTCCAAATGCATCCAAGATTAATATTAACCAAATATTACCATTAATTCAAGTGATATCATAAAGAAATTAGCATGCTTGTGACACTTATAATAACACAATAAATCAAAACATCAATATTTAGTACCCAAATTTCGGAATTCAAAATCAACACCATCATCATACTTTTTGTAAAGATCAATCATTGAAATCAAATGAAGAAGAAGGGGTGTAGTACCAACAAAGGGACGCGGTGGCAGCACCACCACCAGCCCAACCGATGGCCACCTCGGGTAGCGCAGAAACAGCGAAGAACAGCAACACAACACGCAGCAAGAGCAAGAAGGGCGAGAGAAAGAACACAACCGCAACAACAAGCGGCAACGAGAAACAACAACACCACGAAGAGGAGAGAAGATACGAACAGGGGAATGAAAGAACTCGCAGGAGCTGAACTAGCGCCGCGAAACGCGAGCAAAGCGAGCGAGGGAGAGAGAGATCGGGGAAGAGGAGAGAGAAAGCTTGGGGGTTTGGGGTTTTGGGATTTTTCCACGGGGAAGAGAGAAATAAATGGGGTTAGGGAAAGCTATGACTTAGAGTTTTTTGGTTGGGAGAAATTTTTGGTGTGCAACAAAAATAATTCTGGTTTAAAAATCCATGGAGATGGAGGAGTTGAAAGAAATTAATTCTTCCTTTTCGTTTTTTTTTTAATCTTTCTTTCCTTTTATTCTTATTTGCTTGGAATGACAAAATATCAAAACTTTGACTTCTATACCTTAATTGAAAATCATTTACTCAAAAAATTATGCAAATAAATATAATTAGTAGCTAATAAAACGAGATTAAAGTTCGGGGTATTACGGGACGTCAAGAACACTTTCCTTCATGGTGACTTGAAGGAAATCTGTCTACATGCACGCCCCTGGTTTCGTTGATCCTACCGTGCCTCGTCATGCATCGGCTCCACAAATCTCTCTCTATGGTCTTAAAGCACCCCGTGCTTGGTATCGGCGGTTTGCTAACTTTGTTTTGTCACAGGGAATTTACTAGCAAGTGTTTGTGACACTTCTCTTTTTATCTACGAGCGGGGGCACCGTATAGCATATCTCCTTCTATATGTTGATTATATTGTTTTGCCCGCCTCTAGCACTGCTCTTCTTGGTCGGATTATTGATACACCGTCTCGTGAATTTGCTATGGTCGACCTTGGATCTCTTCATCATTTTCTTGGCATTACGCTACTCGTACTTCTACATGTCTTTTCCTTTCACAGGAACAGTATGCCAAGGATCTCTTAGCTCATGCTTCCATGACTGGGGGTGTAACCCTGCCACCACACCAATTGATACTTCTTCTAAGCTAAGTGCTACCGATGGTCCTCTGTCAAGGACCCAACTCTATACCGCAGCCTTGCGGCGCCTCCAAGATCTCACACTGGCTCGTCGACATTGCCTATGCTGTTTAGTAGATCGCCTCTTCATGCACTCTCCCTGAGAGCCTCGTTTCCATTTTCTCAAACGAGTGTTACGATACGTTAAAGGTACTCTTCATCATGGACTTAGTTTAAGCGTGTCAAAGTCTCACTCCTAACCGCTATTTTGATGCTGATTAGGTGGATGTCCTAATTCCCGTCGCTCCACTTCGGGTATTGGGTTTTTGTGGTGATAACCTTGTCTCATGGTCTTCCAAAGACAAGCTATCTCTCTCGGTCTAGTCTTGAAGCCGAGTATCGTGGTGTTGCCAATCATGTCGAAAAACTAGTTGGATTCGTAACCTTCTTCTTTGAGCTTCATCTCCCCCATCTCGCACGACCACCATGGTTTTCTCGTGATAATATCTCGTCGTTTATCTCTCTTGGTAACCCCGTACAACATCGTCGAACTAAACATGTTGAACTTGATATTCATTTTGTTCACGAAAAGGTTCGGGTTGGTCATATTCGCGTTTGCATGTCCCTTCTGAGCATTAGTATCTTGTCATCTTCACTAAAGGACTGCCACGTCATCCGATGGCGCAGGAGCGAGGGGGACATGGGGACGGATGTCCCCCCACTTTAAAAAAATTTCACGGAATTAAAAAAAAAAAAAAAAAGAAAAGACGCAAAGACATCGGCACTTCAGCGGGGGCGGGGTCGCGAGAAACAAACTCATTTACACAAGTCACAAAACAAAGCGTTTGAGAGAAAAGGAAGAGAGAGAAAGTTGCAAAACCCTAACTTACAAACACCAAATACGAACGAAACCCGCCGCCCGCCGGAGTCCGGTCGCACGATCGCCGCTCGGCGGGAAGAAAATACGAAGAAAGGAGAAGCAGACCACGAAGGAGCCAGCGGGCGAGCGGCGAGAGGAAGTGAGGACCGAGGAGGCGGAGGAGCGAAATATCGAACCACGGAGTCACGGCACTGTGCACGAGTGCCTCCACGAGCCGCCGGAACCGGAAGCCCAGTTGGCGATCACCACCAATCCACTCACCAAGTGAGTTGTTTTTAATTTTGCAAGTTTTAATTCCACAAATTTTAATTGAATGTTTGGTTGTGAATTTGTATATCAATGTTTGGTTGTGAATTTGTGATTATAGCCGAATTAGTTGATTAGTTGATTAGTTGAAATGATTTGTTGTTGGATATTAGAATGTTGGCCATGATTTATTGAATTGATTTGTTGATTCATGTTTTAGGGCTTAGGTAGTTTGTAATTTGTAATTTCTCATTTAGAAATTGTAAATATGAGTTGATTTATAATTGAATAAATTGATTAGTTTGGTTTGATAATGTAATTGATTCATGTTTATCAATTTAATTAGGAAAATATCAAGTGGTTCACATTCACCTAATTCAAACAAGTCCAAGGCTAAGGGAAAACAACCCGATCTTCGACAATTCATGTTTAAAAGAATGAAATCCCAAGAAACATCTTCACCCGCTCATAGTGAAACACCTCAAAAATGAATCTCCTTCATTTAGCTCTCCCCAAACTCAAAATGTTGATATGAATGTTGGTGGTTCAAGTACTAGTAATGCACCATTAGAGGAGGAGGAGAAAGAGGAGGAGGAGGAGAGAGGAGGAGGAGGAGGAGGAGAAGGAGAAGGATTAGTATATGATGTTGAATTACTTCCTCATGATCCGGGAAAGAATGAACATAATGAGTTACCCTCAAATCAAAGAAATGCGGTGAGGAGAGCTTATATTCTTAAAAAACCATGTCAACCAAAACTCATGCATTTCCTCAAAGAATGGTGTCCGGTTTACGTCGTTTTAGTGTTAATTGGTTCAAGAAATGGGATTGGCTTGAATATAGCATTTAAAAAGATGCCGCATTTTGTTTTGTTTGCTACTTGTTCAAAAGGATGTTGAAATTAATATGGGGGGGTGATGCATTTGTTGATGGAGGGTTTAGGGCATGGAATAAACCGGAAAGATTTGAGAAGCATATTGGTGGAATTAAAAGTGCTCATAATGTTGCTTATGAAAAGTATGTGAATTTAAGAGATGGAAAAAGAAATCAATTATGAATGTGCTTGACAATGTAAGTGAGGCGACAAAAAAGAAATATCATATTCGTTTGAAAGCATCTTTAGCTTGTTTGCGATTTCTTTTGCGCCAAGGATTGGCATTTCGTGGGCATGATGAAAGTGATGAGTCTTATAGTAGGGGTAATTTTCTTGAGCTTTTGAGGTGGTTAGGGGAAAAGGTTGAGGAAGTAAAAAACACACATTAGAAAATGGTCCCAAAAATTGTCAAATGACTTCTCCTCCGATTCAAAAAGGACATTATTACTTGTTGTGCAAAAGAAACCACTAAATGCATAATATAAGAGCTTGGTGATGATTACTTTAGCATATTAGCCGATGAATCCAAGTGATGTGTCTTAAAAAGAACAACTTGCTCTTTGTTTTGCGTTTTGTTCATCGAGATAGTGGTAAGATTATGGAGAGATTT
Source organism: Beta lomatogona (assembly GCA_947646795.1). Classification (NCBI taxonomy): domain Eukaryota; kingdom Viridiplantae; phylum Streptophyta; class Magnoliopsida; order Caryophyllales; family Amaranthaceae; genus Beta; species Beta lomatogona. The sequence continues at coordinate 18,461 of CANSNZ010001179.1, read as the reverse complement.
TGGGGAATTGTTCATGTTAGTGATCACTACCGCTTTATCTCTTAAAGATGCCATTATGTCTTTACTTGTGGAGCATTCATTGAGTCCATCTATGATAAGAGGACAAGGTTATGATGGTGCTAGCAACATGAGAGGTGAAGTAAATGGTCTTAAGACATTGATCATGAATGATACCCCGAGGCCTACTACATACATTGTTTTGCTCATCAACTCCAACTTGCATTAGTTGCCGTTGCTAAGAAGAATGATACTTGTGGTTGGTTATTTGAGATACTTGCAAACTTGTTAAATGTGATTGGGGTTTCTTGTAAGAGAAGGGACATGCTTCGACAAAGCCAAGCTCAACAAGTGGCTCAAGCATTAGAGGTGGAAATTGAAAGTGGAACGAGGTTTGAATCAAGAACTTGGTTTGAAAAAGACCCGGAGATACGCGTTGGGGGTCTCATTTCAAGTGGTATTTTAAATATCATCAACTTGTTTTCTTCTATTGTTGAGGTACTTGTGCATATTGGGGAAAAATGGTTCGACGGAAGATAAGTTCAAAGCTCAAATTGTGTTGGGATCATTTGAGTCATTTGATTTTATTTTTATGGCTCATTTGATGTTGACTATATTTGGGTACACAAATGATTTATGTGTTGCTTTGCAAAGGAAAGATCAAGATATTGTGAATGCCATGGGACTTGTTACTTTACAAAAAATGTGTTGCAAAAAATGAGGGAACAAGGATGGGAGACACTCTTACACAAGGTTACTTCATTTTCAATTAAGCATAAAATTGAAGTTCCTAATATGGATGCTCTTTATGTTCCCCAAGGAAGATCAAGGCGTTTTGTTGAACAAGCAACAAATCTACATCATTTTCGAGTTGGGATTTTTTTGGAAGTCATTGATTTGCATCTTCAAGAACTTGATAATCGATTTAATGAGAGGAACATGGAGCTACTTACTTGCATGGCTTGCCTTAGTCCCAAAGGTAATTTCTCATCTTTTGACAAAGAAAAGATAATCAAGCTTGCCTCTTTTTATCCCGAAGAATTTTCTAGTATTGATGTGATGGCTCTTGAACTTCAACTGATGTATTTATGGATAATATGCTAAATGATGAAAGATTTCGTAGTTTGCAAAGATCTTAATTCTCTTTCCATGATGCTTGTTCAAACAAAGAGGCATGAGAATTTTCCTCTTGTATATTTGCTAATCAAGTTGATGTTGATTCTTCCCGTTGCTACGGCCCATTGAAAGGGTGTTTTCCGCAATGACATGTGACAAAACAAGGTTGCGAAATAGCATGGGCGATCAATTTATGAATGATTGTTTGGTAACTTTTATTGACAAGGATGTGTTCTTACAAGTTCCCCGATGAAAAAATCGTTGATCGCTTTCAAAATATGAAGACTCGAAGTATGAATTTGTAATTTTCATTTCTTAGTTTATGTATTTTTTTTTTAATTTCTCTTTGGATTGTAAGACTATAAGCATTTTGGAATTTTGGATGTAAAAAGTTACGTATTAAAACAATTTGTGTTGTAGTGTTTTTTTCCTAATAATTTTTTCCGATTTCCGACGTTTCGATTTTTGTCCCCCCGCTTTGAGAATCCCGGCTCCGCCACCGACGTCATCTCTTCACTCGTTTTTGGTCCACCCGAGCGTTTGCCTTCCTCCCGCTCCGACTACGGAGGTGTATTAGATAGTAATCTTGTAATTATAGTAGGTCATTATATGTTTATATTATTGCCTTGTATAGCCTAGCTTGTATTCCTATTTAATCATAATGAAGATCATAACCCTAATCAAGGGGATTGATTATCTTACAAGAATATCGATCAATAACAACATCTATGGTAATTCTGATATATTCTAAATTATCTATCTATACAAATACATTAAAAGGTGTTCCTAAACAAGGAATGACGCCACGTGGCACTCTTTCTTAAGTTGTCTTATAACATGTAATGTACATAAAATGAAAAAATGCATTGTATAAGATTCAATCTTGTGACTTTAAGTTTATATACTACAAAGCCTTAACCACTAAACTAAGTTATATTTGATGTTACCATTTCAAAGTAAAATATTAAAAACTATAATTACCCTAGGTAATATAGCCCGAGCCTAAAAACTAGTTTTCTTCCTAAAATTGTTACCATTCATTACCACGCACTTAGGATGGTGGTGTTGAGTGGTAATGGATATTTAATAAGAAAAACCATATTTTGAGTTAAAGTATCATTACCATAAATATAGACATGAGATTTTCTTATGAAATTACATTACAATTCATTACTACTAATATTGTTGATTACCACCTACTAACTAAGCCATTATAACATCTAATGGACAGTGTCGATGAAGAATTTAAACTATAATTCGATAATATTGTACAAAAAAGTATACGGTAAATCTATTATGCGCATGTTTAGTTTTTACGTGTGTTCAATACTCTCTCAATCTCTACTATTCCCTAGCTTAGATTCTTACCCTATATTGACCTTTTAACTCGTATAACCCAACTTGCTTTGGGCATCAACAAAGAGACTAACTAATGACCATATATACCTGCTATTATTAATATCCACACAACTAACCCAACAACCAGATCTACATCCACCTTAATCGTTTCAGTTTCTCATTCTCTACTTGCCCACTTTCTAAAAGTCGAAGTTAGAATTCTTGTCATTTATAGTCATGTACGGTCTCTTTAGATTCATTTTCATGTTTTTTTCTAAATTATCAACTATATAATATTATTGCCTACTTTATCAAAAATATTAATGGTCGAATCTATTTGCATAGGATCCTGTTTAATTTTCGACGGGAAATGTGCAAGTTCTCATTAGTAGTGTTAGTATTTGGATAAGCGAGAGGGCTAATAGAACATATCGGGAATGGAGTTCTATAATCCAATTCCACCATAAAAAGACTGAGGTTAGATGAAGGACAATTCACCAATACTAAATTCTCTTTCTTGTTAACTATGAACAATTGAAAATGTTTCTCACTTAATATTTAATTTTGGAAAAGGATATATGCGACTCTTAGTATATGAGATAAGAAGTTGAAATAAGAGCGATATATAAAAAGTTAAAAATGAAAATATCAAGCAATAAATAAACATTCACTAGTAGAAAAAACATCAATTGCTCCGGTTAAAACCCGTACAAATGCTCTACGTATTTGACTCGTAGCAGACGTCGTCAACGAGCATTTGAACATTTCTCAAATGTTCCGGATGAAAACCAGAGCATTTGGTATGTCAAATGCTTCGGTTGTATAAAAATCGGAGCTTTTGATGAATTTTATAGGCTCAAAATGGGTCAAATACTCCGGTTGTTAGTGAAAAACCGAAGCATTTGGTCACAAGTGCTCCGGTTTTTTCCAACCACCGGAGCATTTGCAATATATTTAATTTAAAAAAACAATGCCCGCTGCTCCATACAAGAAGCAACAAGAAGCTACCGTAGGTCAACAAGCCGTTCGGAGAGTACATTCAAGACCAACAAGCCAAACAACTTAGTATATAAGAAGGAAAAACTCAACATCGTGTAAGAATGTTATTTTCTAAATACCGTGTAAGAATGGTTCAAGAATGCTCGCATAAAAGAGCACTAAGCCGCACAAAAATATAGTGTCAGAGGAAGCTAAAGATAATGTTGTTACAAGGCAAAATGGATTATCCGTTATTGAGCATATTGTCATTATATGTCAATAATAATATCAAAGAATACTAACAATTAGTAGACGTGTGATACCATCACCACTATATTTAGTAAAAAAGTTCAATAATATACTCTACGACTATACGATATTATAAGTTCACAGAGCACTTAGTCAAAAAGCCGCATCCCCTTTGCTCGCCCATTCAATTTCCGCACGGAAATTAAATGAGTACGTTCCTCTTCATCGGCGCTGTCGCGCCAAAAAAAAAGCGAAATCCCTTCCTTTGCCTTCCTGCTTGGTTTTTGAATCTCTCCAGCTTGTTTTTCTATTCCCGGTGGAATTTTTATGCAAGATGGAGCCACTTCAAGTATAGGAGCATGTGAGGGGAACCTTTGCCAGCTAGTGTAGCTCATTATCTTCCCCGGAGTGGAGAAAACGAGCTACACATTCTGATGTGTAACAAAATCTTACCAGGACTTAGAACTTAATTAATCCATCAAAACTCGCTCAAAGATATAGAAGATGCAATAATGCCTCAAAGATGTACTCCTCCCGTTTCTTTTTAATCTACACACTTTCCTTTTTGGTCCTGCTTTTTTTAATCTACACACTCGTTGCTTTTTCTATTTTAGGTAACATGTCACATCTACTTTCTCCTCTTTTTCCACCCATGTCATCTATTTTTTAATATTTTAACCCACATTTCACTTTCTCTCTCACATTTCAGCTTTCTCTCCACCTTTTCGCTCTCTCATACTTTTGTACTTTCTCCTTGGTTCTCCCCAAAGTGAAGCTGAGTAAATTATAAATGAAACGGAGGGAGTAGCATTTTATGCCTCGACAAGTCATACATGAGCACGACATTCTCCACATAAGAAGATAACACGTGTCCTAAACCAATCACATGCATACCCGAGCAATGACATACTCCTATCACAATTATCTCATCATATCATAAAGAGCTATCCAAGAAATAACTACCGAGGCACATTTCAATTTGTAAGAAGCCAATTCCCGAAATATAGAGAAGATAAACCTATTCCCGAAATATGTAGGGGCGATAAGAGCTTTAGTTCATAAATTCAAAGAGCTCTTGCATAGGAGCCAACAATAGCTACAAGAAAACATCTACCACTATTTAAATGAATGATAAACATATGAGGAACTTTAATTAAGGAAACATATACCCCTATCTCGACTCAATCAATAAAGTACATAGCCCTCCATGGCATCGACGAGTAATTTTTCTTTTGTATCTCGAGTATGTCAAAGAATGCACCTCATTAATTTTTCATGTAACATCATACTAGCTAATCATGTCCGTGGAACATGCAAAAAGCACATCTTAGGAACTTACAAACGCCTTGCCAAGTGTTTTTGCAAGTATTTCAACAAAGTGTAGCCCGCATGTACTCAAAAGCTCCTCAACAAAGATCCTTGAAAGCCGGAATCACACTAATTTGGAAGACCTAGCTCTCGTCGGTAAGCATCGCCGTACCTCCGTTAGGAAAATACAAGGCAACATATTTTCGTAATTCTAACATATGATAATGTGAAAACTTAAACATACTAGATTATATAAAAATTAAAGTAAAACATAGTAGTTAATGTCAATTCAACTAACCGATAACTTAGGTTACAAAAACGATAAGTGTTCGAGTCATTTTAATATCAATTCCTCACTACTAAGCCATTCTGTCATCCCCATCGGTACCTAAAACAAAAACAAAACGTCATGAGCCGAGGCCCAAGAACATACTACTCTAACATCGTAAATTCATTTCAACTCATTTTATTTGCAAACAGAGAGGGGAGAATATAGTCAAACCATTTCATAAACATATAATTCAAATCAGGAATTTAAAGAAGGATTCATGTTATCATTCATCATTCTATCATATTAATTATCGGAAATCTTCCTTTGGTTACTTGGCGAGTAAACAAGGCTAAGCCACCGAAGACATATGTCCCCATCGAAGGTGGTGGCATAAAGCCATACATCAAAATATAAGGCGGAGCCACCGAGGACCTTTGTCCCCCATCATAAAGTGGCATATAATGCCAAACATAACGCTGGTACCACCGAGGACGTTGTCCCCATCGGCAGGCGCTTGCCGCCACATAACAGATGACACGTGCACGCCCCACGTAACATAGTACTCCATAAACCATCTTTCACTTTCATTTATCATGTTTCGTGATTTTAAAGTATATTTCATAACACATCTTTTTGAGCATCATGAGAACCAATTTATTATAATAGCCCCATCATAAACATCATATAACAAAATATTTCATATCCCGCAATCCATAAACACATATCATCAAAACATTATGTAAAAGCGCCATAAAACATAGTTGGAAGGGGAGAAATGGGTGTTACCAACAGACATTACCTCGAATCGCGATTATTATACTTGATAGCCGAGGGAGGCTTGTAATATCCCTTTTTCCTTTCTAATCTATTCAAGAATTAATAAAGAACGACTTATTAATATTTTATTCTAGATTTTAAGCTCTACGATCAATTTCCATCATTTGCCTATTATAGGAAGTACTTTAGTATGAACTAATAGTGAGTTTATGAAACTTAATGGTTATGGAACCTCATTATCACCGTTTATTACGTAAACTATAATTCTCGACTTTAGTAACTTGGTTACCAACTTATGTAAAACTATTTAGTAACAACTACTACTTATAAGATTCATGGAAATTCATGTTTAATGACTTAAGGTGTAATTATAGAACTTTCATATTTTAATTAGACTTTAATACTAAAGTGATTATCTAACTAATTGTTAAACTCTAGCTTGTACTAGTGATATTTCCTACTAGTTAATGCCCATGTATTAGTGACTTACTTAATTTACAACTTAAAAAGCGATATTCATATCATTAAGCTAAAAAGTGGAACTACAAGTACTCATTATTTAGAATAAACTTACTACCATTATACTTATAGTCCAAGTGTACTTAATCAGTATTACTTTATAATACATAAACTTAAGTTATAATTATATAAGCATGAAGCTATAATTTTATTAATAAAAAACACCATTAATGTAGTTAATGTGTAGTAATAGTGGTTATTTCATAATCTATATTATACTATAATTAGGTTGTATGATTATTTCATGAAGTAGAGTGAATTTTATAAAAGCTTTAATTAACTAAGTTCAATCAACTTGATTTATTAATCATATTAAGTCTCAATATTTAAACTTGAAAGATTATAGGTACACTTATGCATAACTAAATTTACTACCTACAATGTAGATTTTAAATTACAAAGCAATATTATACTTCAAATTAGAATAGTTAATTAGCCCAACATACTAATGGGTCATGTAAATTACTAAGCCTAAACTAATGACTTAAAACTTTTCAAAACAATAATAGAGAGGGAAAATATTACAACTTACTTGCTTATAACACAAAGTAGGTAACAAGAGGAGTGGGTGGTCTGAACTCCGGCGGCAGGTGGCGCGGAGGAGGCGGCGTGCCGGCCGGAAGGGAGGCGGCCCGTCAGGTGGGCAAACAACCCAGTGGGGCCGAGGAGGAAAGAGAAGTAAGGGGGAGCAACGAAACAAGAGGGAGGAGGGAGGAAGAAGTAACGCAGGGGAGGGAGGAGGAAGGGAGGTGGTGCTCAGGCGATCGGCATTGGTTGGCGCGCGCAGAAGGGTCGGCCCTACAGTGGTGGTCGGAGGATGGCCTGTGTTTGAGATTTCTGATTTTTGGGTGGAGATGAATAGTGAACTCGACTTGCTATTTATAGTAATTTTAGGAAGAAAACTTCATTAAACTAATGTAGACTTAATGATGAAGTATACTTTGGGAGCAAGGTCTTCTAGAAGCCTTGGAGAGCAAGGACATGGAGCTTGAGGAAGAAGATGAATTGTGTTGATGGTGATTTTCCTTTTTTTAGAAAAATTTCTTATTCTTTTCCATTACCAAAATTAGTAAGTTTTTCCTATTTCCTTTTATTAGACAACCCTACTAACTTAGCTTATCTTATCAAATACTTGCTTTTATTTTATTTCCAATATATTAAAGAAGTGATTAAATAAATAAATTAATTTTAAACAATTTATTAAGCTAATTATTAATGTTAATTAAGCTTAAATTTTCGGGATATTACATCCTCACCTCCTTATAAAAAGTTTCGTCCTCGAAACTTGGAACTTCAAAATAACGCTTCATAAAACTTGTTCGGTACCTATACTTGAGTTGCTAAAATAGAAACGTTTCTTACGGATACACCTAAGCAATAGTTAAACGCTATTCTAGTCGTCTATGCATGCCAACGATATTGTTTAAGCATCGATATTAGAATTTGAGTGAGTACCATTAGCAACATCGTCATCTTCACCCGTCGCATCGTGTATACTATTCCACCTTGTGAAGATCCTCGTACAGGTTCATCTTATTGCCATTATAGTCGAGTTTTGATTGCTTCCTTGAATTCTTCCGGGCCGTAGTTGCTTGTTTTGCGCCCGAGAGTCCGGTACTGGGCACCCTCGACCAAGTGATCTTGCTTATCACATCGAAAACATTGCCCGTTCCTCGGCGACAATCCTTTTCTAGGTTTCCTTGCTTACCACACTTGTTACATTGTAGGAATTGTCTTTGATGACGATTATCCTCCGAGTACCCCATGTTTAGCCTCTTGTTGAAGCCATTGCTAAATCGACTATTTTGGGGGTTTTCTTTTCTTTTGCCATTCTCGTACACCTCTTTTTGAAGTTTCATTTTCCGCTCGACATTGATGGCTCTACCATATAGTTCCCGGTAGGAGCTACTCATGTGCGCTGCCAATTTTACTTAGATGTCAAGGTTCAAGCCTCCTTCAAAGCGATTCATTCTCTGGGCTTGGCCGGTGATTACCAAGTCGAAGCGAATCGTGCGAGCTCATTAACTTCACGAAGACACTCCAATACGTACATGTTCCTCTCGCTTTAGATGGATAAATTCGGTACTCCATTTGTAGTTGTAGAGACGGGGGATAAAACCTGCCTTCTCATAGCTTCTTTTAACTTTTCCCAACTAAAACTCGATTGATCTCGCATCTCTTTTGCAGCTTTTCCACCATAGATCGGCTTGTCCTTTCGTATAAAAGACTCGAAGTCGACCTTCCACTTGTCAGGGCATTGACTAGCATCAAACAACTTCTACATGCCGTTGAGCCATTCTTCGAACTCCGTGGGGTCCGGCTTCGTCATAGGTCAGCGGATTATGAGTGGAGAATCTTTTGAACATGTTAGAGCATTCCTCTTGCTCGATTTGGGTCGTTGTCCTGCTCCCTCAGATCTCCATCATCGGGAGCCCCATCAAGTTCAATTGATTCCCATTTGTTTCTCCGGAGGAATCTTTGAAAATAGGGTCGCTTTCGTAGTGCATCGAGCCTTGCTCTCATTTCCTCCAAATCAAGATTGTTCGCGTTTCCTTTGTTAGTACGTTCGCTTGCCGATGCCATCCTCTAAATTACGAAATGTTTAATCTGAGTTACGTTTTTGTAAACTACTAGAACATATCTAGTCGTTAGCAAAATAATCCCATCCCGTTCCTAACAATCACACTCATATTTTATTACATTAGTTTTTCATTACTTATTCTTTTTCCTTTTTATTACTACTCATATCATATCCGTACATTTTATTACCACTTATTTTTATCATAAAATTTTACCAAACTCATTTTATTATTTTCAAACTTAACATATTTTCTTATTTAGACCTAGTCTCTTTTTAGTCGTAAAAACCCGTCGAAACGTGTTCATGAGTTTCTTTACGGCCTCCGGAACCCGGCTCGATACCACTCGTAATGCCCCGACCTCTAAGCATCTTTATTAGGTTAATTAATCTTGTTTATTAGCAACAGAAGACCTAGCTCTTGGTCATAAGCATCGTCGTACTTTCCGTTAGGAAAATACAAGGCAACATATTTTCGTAATTCTAACATATGATAATGTGAAAACTTAAACATACTAGATTATATAAAAACTAAAGTAAAACATAGTAGTTAATGTTAATTAAACTAACTCGATAACTTAGGTTACAAAAAACTATAAGTGTTCGAGTCATTTTGATATCAATTCCTCACCGCTAAGCCATTCCGTCATCCCCATCGAACCTAAAATAGAAAAATAAAACATCATGAGCCGAGGCCCAAGAACATACTACTCTAACATCGTAAATTCATTTCAACTTATTTTATTTGCAAACAGAGAGGGGAGAATATAGTCAAACCATTTCATAAACGTATAATTCAAATCAGGAATTTAAAGAAGGATTCATGTTATCATTCATCATTCTATCATATTAATTATCTGAAATCTTCCTTTGGTTATTTGGCGAGTAAATAGAAGGCTAAGCCACCGAGGACATATGTCCCCCATCAGAATGTGGCATAAAGCCATACATCAAAATATAAGGCAGAGTCACCGATGACTGTCCCCCATCAGAAGGTGGCATATAATGCCAAACATAATGCGGGTACCACCGAGGACGTTGTCCCCATCGAAGGTGGCGTTGCCGCCATATAATAATGACACGTGCACGGCCCATAGAACATAGTACCGCCATAAACCATCTTTCACTTTCATTTATCATGTTTCGTGGATTTTAAAGTATATTTCATAACACATCTCTTTGAGCATCATGAGAACCACTTTATTATAATAGCCCCATCATAAACATCATTTAACAAAATATTTCATATCCCGCAATCCATAAACACATATCATCAAAACATTATGTAAAAGCGTCATAAAACATAGTTGGAAGGGGAAAGCGGGTGTTAGCAAAGAGACGTTACCTCAAATCGCGATTATTATACTTGATAGCTGAACGAGGCTCGTAATATCCCTTATTCCTTTCTAATCTATTCAAGAATTAATAAAGAATGACTTATTAATATTTTATTCTAGATTTTAAGCTCTACGATCCATTTTCATCATGTGCCTATTATAGGAAGTACTTTAATATGAATTAATAGTGAGTTTCGAAATTAATGGTTATGGAACCTCATTATCACCGTTTATTACGTAAACTATAATTCTTGACTTTAGTAACTTGGTTACCAACTTATGTAAAACTATTTAGTAACAACTACTACTTATAAGATTCATGGAAATTCATGTTTAATGACTTCAAGGTGTGATTATAGAACTTTCATATTTTAATTAGACTTTAATACTAAAGTGATTATCTAACTAATTGTTAAACTCTAGCTTGTACTAGTGATATTTCCTACTAGTTAATGCCCATGTATTAGTGACTTACTTAATTTACAACTTAAAAAGCTATATTCATATCATTAAGCTAAAAAGTAGAACTACAAGTACTCATTATTTAGAATAAACTTACTAGCATTATACTTATAGTCCAAGTGTACTTAATCAAATTACTTTATAATACATAAACTTAAGTTATAATTATATGAGCATGAAGCTATAATTTTATTAATCAAAAACACCATTAATGTAGTTAAGGTGTAGTACTAGTGGTTATTTCATAATCTATAATATACTATAATTAGGTTGTATGATTATTTCATGACGTAGAGTGAATTTTATAACAGTTTAATTAACTAAGTTCAATCAACTTGATTTATTAATCATATTAAATCTCAATATTTAAACTTGAAAGATTATAGGTACACTTATGCATAACTAAATTTACTACCTACAATGTAGATTTTAAATTACAAAGCAAGATTATACTTCAAATTAGAATAGTTAATTAGCCCAACATACTAATGGGTCATGTAAATTACTAAGCCTAAACTAATGACTTAAAGCTTTTCAAAACAATAGGAGGGAAAATATTACAACTTACTTGCTTATAACACAAAGCAAGGCAACGAAGGGGAGGGGTGGTCAACTCCCGGTGAGCAGGTGGCGCGGAGGAGGCGGCGTCGACCGAAGGGTGGCGACGCGTCAGAAGCAAAGTTCAGGTGGGGCCGAGGAGGAAAGAGAAGTAAGGGGGAGCAACAAACAAGAGGAGAGTGAGGAGGAAGAAGTAACGCAGGGAGGGAGGAGGAAGGAAGGTGGTGCTGGCGGTCGACGGTGATCGAGTGCGTGCAGTAGGGAACCGCCGGTGAGGTGGTGGTCTGAGGATGGCCGGAAAACAGGAGGGTAGTGTTTGAGATTTCGATTTTGGTTGGAGATGAATAAAGTGAACTCGACTTGCTATTTATAGTAATTTTAGGAAGAAAACTTCATTAAACTAATGTAGACTTAATGGTGAAGTATACTTTGGGAGCAAGGTCTTCTAAAAGCCTTGGAGAGCAAGGACATGAAGCTTGAGGAAGAAGATGAATTGTGTTGATGGTGATTTTCCTTTTTCAGAAATTTTCTTATTCTTTCCATTACCAAAAATAGTAAGTTTTTCCTATTTCCTTTTATTAGACAACACTACTAACTTAGCTTATCTTATCAAATACTTGCTTTTATTTTATTTCCAATATATTAAAGAAGTGATTAAATAAATATATATTAATTTTAAACAATTTATCGAGCTAATTATTAATGTTAATTGCTTAAATTTTCGGGATATTACAAGGACACCCGCCTCCAATCAAAGACGTAAGTAAGTGATCAAACACAACCGAATAGTAGGATATAAATGTAATCCATGATCAATGGTTCCTCGAAAGTATAACGCATGATGTGCTTTAATGCATTATAATGAGTCTCCCGTGGATCATGCATAAAAGGCATATTCACGAACCGCATAAGCAATACCAGGACGAGTAAAAGTAAGATATTGCAGAGCACCCGCAAACGCGATAATGAGCCTGGATTCGCCACAAACAGACCCGAATCTCGCACTAAGCTTAGGAGTTAGTGTCAACAGGAGTCGCCGTAGGCTTACATGTTCCCATACATGCGCGCTCCAACATTTCCTATGCATACTTTTTCCGAGAAAGAAGCATGTAGGAAGCGTGTACGAGAAAAAATAACCCAAAAATAAATCGAGAAAGCCCCAAATCGATATAGGAAATTCGTATTTCAAGTGAGCAATGATACGGTCCCGCAAAGCATCAAGAGGTGCATAAAATAATATCAACAACATAAAGAGGAAGATATGCCATATCGTTACCTCGACGAAAAGTGAATAAAGAGTTGTCACTTTGAGCAACAACAAATCCCATCTCAAGAAGAAAATGCACAAAACGCCGATACCAAGCCCTAGGAGCTTGTTCGAGGCTATATAGAGCCTTGCGAAGGCGACAAACATAATGAGGAAACCTCTTATCAACAAAACCGTGGGGGGTGATGCATATAAACGCAAGCTTGTAAGGCACCATGTACATCATGTTGATAAATACACCGCTCTGAGCCATAACTAACCCCAACACTGTACGAATAGTAGCAGGACGAACAACTCGGACTAAAAGTTTCATCACAATCCACACCAACCTCCCGAGACCTGCCATCACAAACAAGACGAGCCAGGCCTTGAAAGTCACCTTTATCATTTTCTTGAAAGTATAAATCCACATGCAATTAACAATATTCACCCCCATAGGCCTAGGTACTAATTCTCATGTCCCTGTATTAATTAAAGCACTATATTCATCATGCATCGCCACAATCTCGCATCACCAAGGCTATTTTGTGAGATTAAGGAACGGGGGAACGAAGTGAGAGGAATAGAAGAGAAGAGTAGTTAAAGCATATTTAGGATTAGGTTTTGAAATACTGCAATGGACCTCGTCCGCATGGGATGGGGAGAAGGCAAAGGACGCGTGGGCCGAATCTGGAGGGAGGCCACCTACATGAAGGGGCTATACTGTGGCCGGGCGAGGATTTGGGTACGGGTCCGTAAAGGAGAAGACGGGGGGGGTAAGGGGTAGGCGGCTTCAGGGGCGCGTGCAAGGGTAGCTGGGGATCGGGCCACCGGGCCTCGATGGAGAAGAGTAAGGCGCGCACGTGGGCGGGGGGAATTTGGGCCTTCACTGACGGATGAGCTTCGGGTTTGTTGAATCGGTGGAACTTGAGGCCGCTGTAATGGAAATGAAATGGAGCCCGCAGTCATCAAGGAAAGAGTAATCTGCATTTTTAAATGGCGCCAAATTCCGAAAGGGAAAAGAAGTCTCATCAAAAAAGTGATATGACGAGATATAATGATTTTTTATTTGTGGCAATGTCTAGTCACCTATACCCCCGATGATTTTAAGGATATGTAGCCTAGAAAAACACATGGAGTGGAACGAGGGGCTAATTTGGGAGGAGCAATAGCCGTCTCATAAGGAAAACAAAGACATCTAAATACCCGAATATGGTCATATGAGGGGTGATCTCGAAATAAAACTTCAGCAGGGAGGAATATTATTTAGTGTCTTAAAGAGGGGCAAGAGATTAACAAGATAGGTGGCCGTTTCAAGAGATTCTCGCCCACATGAGGGGGAACTAAGCATGACAATGAAGAGTACGAGACATATTATTTAGAGTTTTGAGCATGAATTCAACTTTACCATTTTGTGAAGATGTATGAGGGCAAGAGAAACGAAATATGATGCCATGTTGGATACAAAATAATTTAAATCGGGTGTTATCAAATTCCCGACCACCATCACATTGAAAAGCTTTAATAGGGCGCTCAAATTGTGTTTGGACATATGTAAGAAAATTAAGGAAGTGTTGATATACCTTGTATTTAAATTTGTGAGGGATAGTCCACACATAAAGAGAGTAAAATCATCCAATAATAGCACTAAATAATATTTATGACATCGAGAACTACGAATAGGAGAGGTCCATAAATCAAGTATGAATAGTATTAAAAGCAAATGAGTAGTACTATTAGATGGATGAAACGGCAAAAGAAGATGTTTTCCTACTTCACAAGAATTATAAAAATCGAGGCAAGCTCCTTATGACAATGAATTTTATCTCTATTCCTAAGAAAGCTTAAACTGGGATCCTGGATGTCCAAGGCGATCATGCCAGGTGGTCGGTGATGTGGCCGTGAGGGCGGTTTAGACAGTAGATAGTTGAGCGGTCACGGGATAAAGCTCCCCCAACTATTGCACCTCACTATTATATTTCCCGTGTGAAGGTCCTTCATGTAAAACCATAAGAATCAAATTCAATTGAGGCATTATTATCGAGGTAAATTTGTGAACCGGAGATAAGGGTTTTTGGATAATTTGTGGAGAAAATAAAATATCACGGAGGGCTAAAGTAGGGTGAGGAGGGGGAGGGAGGATTGACCATAACCAAGCAACAGGAATGCGATGACCATTACCGAGAAGAATACGATTAGGAGTGCTAAAATTAAACAAGGGCATGAGAGCAACCGTATTAGTCGGTCATATGAGATGTGTCAATCCATGTACCATGAATTATCCTGAGGTAGAGCTATCAGAGCAAAACGTGTTGCCCAACTGCTAAGAGCCGCGAGTGCAACCGTGGTCCGCGGCCCAAAAACGAAGCGATGAGGAGGCATACAAGCGTTGGGGGCACACTGGCAGGATGGGCAAAAGCTCACTTGTTAGGATAGCCGGGTTTGGTTCATCTGTGGACACCGCCCCATTGGCGATGGGCTGACCCGTAGGAGCTGGTCATTTCGGGTGAGCGGCGCAGCACGGGCCGATAGTTGAGCGCTGGCCGGCTCGGGGCCTGTTCCTGGCCCTCTCCGACTCCCAAATTTCACCACCCATCCTCACTGGCTTAATGATGGTAGCTGATGTGTGGTGGCGAGGTGGGAGGCAAGCTGGCGATGCGTTGGTGGTCCTCGGGCTGCGAAGGGAGGTGTTTTCGGACAAATACATAATCTTGAGTACGAGACTGAGATTTCTCCAACAAAAGTAGAGATCTCTTGCAAATTCAAACGACGGTGTAAAGGATCCTTTTGCTGTATCACCGTTGGTGCTGAACATCGAAATCGTATTGATGAGAATGGGCAGACCGAGCGACGGGTTGGCCAAGGTTGGTAAGTCGATCTTTCGCAAAATTCTTTTAATTGCTTGCACATATGATGAGACATCGAAAAATTGTTCGTGGCGTTGCATTAAATTGATTTTCAAGATAAAACCTGCCTGAGTATGCTTGTTATCCCAAAAAATCGCCTTCAACTTGTCCCAAATTTGTTGTGCGAAATCCTACTGCAAAGAACAATTTTTAATAGATCAAAGAAATAGTACCATAAATCCATTGTTTAACAATAGAAATCAAGTCGCGACCATAACGCAGATCGTGAGGACATTAGAAGGGCTTGGTTTCGTTGTTTATGTGATCTAAAACAATGAAAGGCGTAATACGGCACTCAAACAACTCTTCCCAACCGAATACCGAACTTTCTCACGATCATGAATCACAGGATACAATTTTTTATGTTTGTAACGGAAAGTGCGGGATGAAATCTGGCCTGAGGGGGTGTCATAGTTAATGGGGGTACTCTGCTTTCCGGGGGGTGCCCTGGGGGGGGAGCAAGGCCGTACAAACCAAGGTAGGTGGCGCACACCGGGGGGGGGGCGAGGCCTAGAAAAATCAGTGAAGTTACCTATAGCTGTAATTCAGTACTGATCCAGGAATTTATGAACGATTGGTCACTACCGACATGGGTTGTACGAGAGACGGATACGGGCTGCAGTGTGAGTGGTACGGGTTCTGGAGACGCCAACTGCATAGGATAATCTATGAACAAAAAACTACTACAATAAATCAATATATGAATAATAATAGTTCATATTACAATAAAATAGTACCTAAAAATTGTTACAATTGTTCTCGACGAAGTTTTCATGTTTTCGATACGATTGAATAGTAAAAAAAAATTGAGATATTCGGTTATGCTTTTCTTTTCTTTTCATTCTAAATTTTAATTTATAATTTTTAATTAGATACAATAATTCAATTTGTTAAAATATATCAATCAAATTCACTTAAACGATGCAAATTTAATCTCATATCAAACTCATTATGCATATATACCAAAATAATTTCACATTGTAGGGAATCCTATCCTTCTCCAACTAATTCCACTAGCACAGACAGAAACACATGAAACCAAAGGCCTGATTCATGGCCTCTCCGAAAACTTCACATGAGGTCTAATTTAAAATCTTAAAATAGGATTTCAGTGCATTACCCGAACACGATCAATCAAACCCTTCAAAGCTAATCCAATGTTCATAACGTCATAGTCATCATTCACCAATTAGCCACTGTATTTAAAGGGCTTGTAGCTCAATTGCACTATATGAGGTTTGATTGTTAGAATTGTTTATGGAATTATTTCCTGGAAAAACAAGAGAATGCGTATGAAGTATTGTCGGAGCACTCAAAAAGTCGTAACTAAAGAGAACTCATTTTCATACCACAGATAAAAAGACTATCTTAAGTTTTCACAAAAGACACTTGGAGAAAATCCCACTTAAAAACCAATTAAGCACAAATTCATTCAACATTAGCAAAGATATAAGCCAACTAATTAACTCGAGAAGAGACGCGAGCCGAGTAGCCTTCTTCACCTCCGACAAAATACCTAACCAATCAGTAACAAGAACTCTCCCACTATAGAACAAAGCACCGCATAAGCAAAGGCAAACCAGGCCTCCTAACAAGACCAAATGCATAATTTTACCTTTACACTTCGTCCTCAAAGTCGAGATTCACATCTTCATACTGACAATATCTCTAGTAGAATAAATGCTTATTGCTGCGGTTATTAAGTGGTCTATTACGCTAAAGGCTTTTTGGTCAGTGTGAAAATAATTAAGGGCTAAAGAAGAATTGCAATTAATCAGTTTGGTTTGTTTTTATATCATAAAGAATAGGCCAAGATATTGCTGCGCGTTCATGGTAGAAACCGCAGCCACAGGTCTCCCGAAAGCGTAATATTATAAATTTATTGCTGCGGTTGTTGCCCAAACCACACCAATAGGTACTCTGTATAAGTGATTTTTTTTTCTATTTTTTTTTCGTATTTTACCATCACAGCTGAAAGATAAAAATATAAAACTATACAATGTAAAAAACCAAGACTCAAAAATATAATATAAATGATGAAAAAACCAACAAACAACTAAATATACAAAAGATTAAATATAAAAATATATATTACCACATACAAACAAATTGTAATTACAAATAAAAAAAAACAAAAAGAAAAAATTTCTAACTTAACCAAAAAATAAACCAAACTACCTAAGAAAATAAACATGGCGGATCCATTGTATAGAAATGGCACTGAAAATCGAAAAATGGAAATAAACCATCCATGAAATACATCCCACATTAAATCGGGAAAAAATTCGATCTGAACCATCCGCCACCGAGAATCGATGGCGTGAATCGAGATGGTCGTGTTTTCATTTGTGGAACTGCCATAGTTTTCGCGGATTGAGAGTAAAGAGTGGAAACCGACAAGTCAACCGTGCTTTTATGGAGTTTCCACTGAGAGCAGCGAACCAACAGAGTTTTCGTGACGAGCAGGGCGGAAACCGCCGACGAAAGTGAACGACTCTTACGGAGTTTCCGTCGATAGTTTAAACTCAAGGATAAAGCCAGACGAGGAGCAGAAACAGTTGAAAACTAGCTAGAGTTTTCGACAGAAAATGCTGATGAAATGGCGAGTTCTTGCACGAAAGAGATGGAAGGAGATTTGAATGAGGAGAGAGAAAGGAGTGAAGTGCAGGGGAAATCAACACAAGGAGATTTGAAGGAGGAGAGAAAGGAAAGAAAACGGCTTAAGGGTGAAGACTGATGAGAATGAAGGAAAGACGCCATTTATTTCTCAAACCCTAGGCGCTTCTTTTGAAATAAATGGCCACTTGGATATTGTCATAGC